>JAUIMM010000175.1:760000-1207500 GCA_031769625.1 Taudactylus pleione
CTATTTGTTTTCGCAACATGCCCCTGAGCGGTCCATGCTACGCCCATGTACCAGCCAGGCTACCCATCATATCACCCAGCCACACATCCATCCACCATGCTCACATCCAGTAATTGCTAAAACTTTCCCCTTTCATGGAAATGAACCCGGTATAAGTTAGTGCAGTGGTTCCAAAACTTTTTTGAATCACGGCGCCCTAGTGGATCAGTATTGTTTACACAACACCCCTAAGTTTAAGTTTGTTTTTCAGAAATTCAGAAAAAAATTTAGTAAAGTAGTAAAGTGAGGTAAATTGTGCTTACCTGTCATCCTTACACTCAGTTATGTGGTGGAAAGGTTTGTGCTTCTGTTTGTTCACATACTTTCATTACATTGACCATAAATAACTTGATTTTGGTGCTGGACTTCCAACCTGAGGCACCCCTGCAAGTGTCCCGAGCCACCCCAGGGTGCCACGATGCACAGTTTTGGAACCACTGAGTTATTGTAAATGGGAAATAAGTGATAAGAGCACTGAGCAGTTGGAGGAAATGGGGCGTGTATATTTATGCCGAATTGTGTCTCCTGTGATATTTTGCTTTACCACCCGCATAAAATAGTCTCACATAATAACTATTACATGTGCTGTGCCTGTTACTAAAATAAAACTTCACAGGTAGAGTTAGTTATCTCATCATGACAAACATCTGACTAGTCTTCTCCATCGCTTATAGCTACAGCTACAGCATACTTGCTTACGTTCCTGGAACCTGCAGAAGGCTCCAGTTCTTTCTCCTAGCCCCCCACACCCCCGGGGGAGTAGGCACCACAGTGACAAAAATGTGGGACATGCTGTGAGGCCATGGCCCTTTCCCTGAGCCCATGCCTCCTTTTCATGCGCGAGGGGTCCTGATTTCAATAGTACATTTGTTGGGAGGTATGTCATTTTAACATCTGTATAGAAACTGATGTTGCTCATCCTCATATAAAGCAGCCAGAGAGCACACAGTATAGATAACAGGACAGAGAGGTGCGTCAGTCACAGCCAGCATTACTTGTGGTTCCTCATCTCTGAGGGCTGAAGGCTTCAGAGATTACATTGGCTGCTCATTGCAGGGCTGTCATTGTGTATCACGTAACCCTGTGATATGCAGTGATCACAGGAAAGATGTAATAGTGGATCAAGCTCACCGCTTAGCTAGAGAATGGCTAGTTCTGCTATAACTGTATCATGGTTAGTTCCTTTACAGCATCAGATCTTTTGCCCCCAGTATGTTATATATGCAAGGCCAGATATTAATAATGATGGTTGTGGCGAAGGACAGAAATACAGTGGCTTCCATATGCCAGCGCATGGATCTACGGCATATACGGGCGGATTGGGGCATTAGCATAAGGAATCAGCCTGTCGTACAGAAAAGGGGCCCATAACATTTATGAGATGGTTAAACATGAAGTAAAGCCTGTGGCACACAATCTTATTTACATTGTATTTTCTATTGTATATTAGAATAAATAAGTGATGAGATGCTATTAACTACAGAAGCTTTTTTCCTGTATAGCTACAGCAAGAGCAATTTGTTGTAATGAAGATGATATGATATTGAACTTTATAAATGGCTGCAATACATTCTGCTCAGTCTGTAATAAATATATATATATAATATATATACATACAGTCAGGTCCATAAATATTGGGACATTGACAGAATTTTCATATTTTGGCCTCTATTCACCACCACAATAGCTTTGAAATGAAACAAACAAGATGTTCTTTAACTACAGACTTTCAGATTTAATTTGAGGGTAATTACATCCAAATCAGGTGAACTGTGTAGAAATTACAACGGTTTCTATATGTGCCTTCCACTTTTTAAGGGGCCAAAAGTAATGGGACAAACTAAACAATCCTAAATCTAACTTTCACTTTTTAATACTTTGTTGCAAATCCTTTGCAGGCAATTACAGCCTGAAGTCTGGAATGCATAGACATCACCAGACGCTGGGTTTCATCCCTGGTGATGCTCTGCCAGGCCTCTACTGCAAATGCTTGTTCTTGGGGCATTTTCCCTTCAGTTTTGTCTTCATCAAGTGAAATGCATGCTCAATCGGATTCAGGTCAGGGGATTGACTTGGCCATTGCATAACATTCCACTTTTTAGCCTTAAAAAACTTTGTTTGCTTTTGCAGTATGCTTCGGATCATTGTCCATCTGCACTGTGAAGCGCCGTCCAATGAGTTCTGAAGTATTTGACTGAATATGAGCATATAATATTGCCCGAAACATTTCAGAATTCATTCTGCTGCTTTTGTCAGCAGTCACATCATCAATAAATACAAGGGAACCAGTTCCATTGGCAGCCATACATGCCCACGCCATGACACTACCACCACCATGCTTCACTGATGAGGTGGTATGTTTTGGATCATGAGCAGTTCCTTTACTTCTCTTCTCTTCCCATCACTCTGGTACAAGTTGATCTTTGTCTCATCTGTCCATAGGATGTTGTTCCAGAACTGTAATGACTTTTTTAGATGTTGTTTGGCAAACTCTAATCTGGTCTTCCTGTTTTTGTGGCTCACCAATGATTTTTCAGCCTAATGATGGCTTGCTTCACTGATAGTGACAGCTCTTTGGATCTCATATTGAGAGATGATAGCAACTGATTCCAAATGCAAATGTCACACCTAGAATCAACTCCAGACCTTTTACCTGCTTAATTGATAATGAAATAATGAGGGAATAGCTCACACCTGTCAATGAAATAGCTTTTGAGTTGATAGTCCCATTACTTTTGGTCCCTTAAAAAGTGGGAGGCACATATTGAAAGTGTTGTAATTCCTACACCGTTCACCCGATTTGGATGTAATTACCCTCAAATTAAATCTGAAAGTCTGCAGTTAAAGCACATCTTGTTTGTTTCATTTCTAAACCATTGTGGTGGTGAATAGAGGCCAAAATCTGAAAATTCTGTCAATGACAGTGTAGCCTACTGCCTCCACCATCAACACAAGCACATGCACAGACCTTACAGGTAGTTTCACCAAGTGTCTCTGAGCCAGCCAGCGTGCTTGCTCTCCCAGGTCTCAGACACTCCCTTACAATTAGACACAGCCTATATCAGCCAGTTCCAGGTGCAGAGCTTAATGAGCCTGCTAACAGGCCAAAAACCAAAACCTGGAGTGGGTTGTGGATGGAGCCCACCCTCTCCTCACATCCACACCCCCAGGTCCCAAACCGGCTTTTCCAAAAGACGAAACTCAAATCTGCTTTAGTGCAGACTTTCTCCTGGGGCTTTTTAGAACACATAGGTCAAAAACCTAGGGCAAATGTATCTACCATTGACCACTGTACCAGTGATCCTATCACATATCCCCCCCCCTTTGTTTCGACCTGTGGAGTGGAACAGCTGAAGCCCCCAAGCAATGTATGCGTGACAACGCGTCTGCATTGGCCAGCTGGCTTCCTGGCCTGTGCTCTACTGAAAACTTAAAGGTTTGTAGCGCCAAGAACCACCTCGTTATTCTTGCATTACTGTCCTTGTTTTCGGACATCCATTTCAGAGGGGCATGGTCAGTAATCAATTTGAACTTTCTTCCCACCAAATAGTACCTGAGAGTTTCTAACGCCCATTTTATGGCCAAAGCTTCCTTTTCCACTGTGGCATAGTTTCTCTCATGGATATTCAATTTCCTGCTCAGGTAAAAAATAGGGTGTTCCTCACCCTCTCTGCTTTGGGACAGGATGGCTCTGATGCCTACACCGGATGCATCGGTTTGTACCACAAACTCTTTGTCAAAATCAGGGGTTACCAGAACAGGTTGGGTACATAAGGCTATTTTTAATTCTTGGAAAGCTTTCTCTGCTTCCGGACCCCATTCCACCATGGTTTTTTGTTTGGTAAGGTCAGTAAGTGGGACAAACAATGGTGGCAAAACTGGGTATGAACCTCCTATAGTATCCAGTGATTATTGAGGGGTCGTGGCCAGTTCTGTATTGCCTCAATTTTATTGAGCTGTGGTTTTATCAAACCTCTGCCAATGGTGTACCCCAGATATTTTACTTTCTCCATCCCTAGACAACACTTTTTCGGGTTGGCCGTCAGACCTGCTTGAACTCTGGGTAAGTGAGACTGCCAATCAGGACTATGTATGACCACATCATCCATATAAGCCACAGCATATCGTCTATGGGGTCTTAGAATCCTATCCATCATTCTTTTGAAGGTAGCAGGCACCCCATGTAGCCCAAAGGGTAATATCTTATAATGAAACAACCCTTCTGGTGCAGAAAAAGCTGTTTTTTCTTTGGCATTTTTGGTTAATGGCACTTGCCAATACCCTTTGGTTAGGTCCAGACAGAGTGGTTAAATACCTTGCTGTCCCCAGCCTTTCAATTACTTCATCCACCCTTGGCATCAGGTAGGCATCAAATTTTGAAACACTGTTCAGCTTTCGGAAGTCATTCCAAAAACGCACACTCCCATCGGGCTTTGGAATCAACACAATGGGACTGGACCACTCACTATGTGATTCTTCAATTACCCCCAATTCTAACATTTTTTTTTAAATTTCCTTTGACACAGATTCCCTTTGGGCTTCAGGCCACCTATAGGGCTTTAGGTTAACCTTAACCCCCGGGTCAGTGACTATGTCATGTTTGATGACCGTGGTTTTTCCTGGCAGGTCAGAAAACAGTACCCTATTTCTAATCAAAAATTCTTGAACTCCTGCTGTTGACTGGCTGACAGGGTTTTTGCCACGGTCACTTTGGGTAACAGGGAACCGGGTTTTACTGGAATGGCTTGGACAGCTGACAGTGCCGCTCTATCCTTCCAGGGTTTTATCAGGTTCACATGATATATCTGTTTGGGTTTTCTTTTCCCCGACTGGTAAACTGTATAGTTTACCTGTCCCACTTTTTCTAAGATCTCAAAGGGCCCTTGCCACTTAGCCAACAGCTTTCTTTCTACATTAGGTACCAACACCAACACTGTCCCCAGGAGCAAAGTTTCTTAACTGTGCATTGTGGTTATATACCCTCTGCTGTGCTAGTTGGGCCTGTTCCAAGTGCTCCTTAACTATTTAATTCTCTCTTGCATCTGGGAAACATGTTCAATCACTGTTTTATAAGGACTGGACTGCCCTTCCCACGTCTCCTTGGCAATGTCTGGTAACCCTCTTGGATGTCTCCCATATAACAAGTCGAAAGGTGAAAACCCGGTGGAGGATTGGGGAACCTCTCTTATGGCCAACAGCAGATAAGGCAACAAATAATCCCAATCTTAACCATCTTTGTCGACTACTTTCTTCAACATATGTTTTAAGGTCTTGTTAAACCTTTTGACCAGTCCATCGGTTTGGGGGTGATAAACTGAGGTCCTTAACTGATTAATCTTAAACAGACGGCACAACTCCTTCATAACTTTTGACATGAACGGGGTACCCTGATCAGTTAGTATCTCTTTAGGTATTCCCAACCTGCTAAAAACATGGACCAGCTCTCTAGCAATGGACTTGGTAGATGTATTGCATAGTGGTATCACTTCCGGGTATATCTGGTAGCGTAGTGCAGAATTACTAGAATATATTAATGTCCCCAAGCAGACTTCAACAAGGGTCCCACCAAGTACATAGCTATCCTTTGAAACGGTACCTCTATAATTGGTAGTGAGACTAGAGGACTTTTGAAATGTGGTCTGGGAGCATGACACTGGCATTCAGGATAGGAGGCGCAAAAGTCAGACACGTCTTTATGGACACCGGGCCAAAAAAACCTCTGCACGATCTGCTCAGTGGTTTTCTCTACCCCTAAGTGGCCTGCCATTATATGACCATGGGCCAGATCTTACACCGTTCTCCTGTAAGCTTTGGGGACTATTAATTGTTCCACAATCTCCTCACCTTTCTTAGTCATCTGATACAACAGGTCCTGACATATTACCATGTGAGGGTACATCAAGGGACTATCAGGATCTACGGGTTTACCATTGACCACCTTGACATTCTCCCTAGCTTTCACCAGAGTAGGATCATTTAACTGCTCTACGGCAAAGACCTCTCTTCTGACCTCTAAATCCGGCAAACGATCAACGGGCTCTACAACACTTGGTGAGCCACCATCACAGTCCGCATTCTCTATTTCGCCAATCATGCTAGAAAATGGGAACATCTCTGACTCCGCCCCTACATCAGTCACCCTTTCAGATGAGGCAGGGTGATTTACCACAGTGCAAAACAGGCTTTCCCACAACTTCCAGAAGTGAGGAAAGTCTCTTCCCAATATTACATCATACACTAAACCCGGTACCAAACCCATGGAGACTACCATGGTACCACATGGCGTCTCGAAGTTCACTTCGACAGTAACATAATACAGAGGTATCCCCATGTAGAGTCTAACAGAGCCTCTACATGGCTGCCTTCCACAGTGAGTACACACAGGTGTTTATCAGTCTCAGCCTGACGGTCAGCAGTACAGGCTAGCTGCGCAAAGAAAGTTCCCCTGCGGTTGACAAAAGCAGCATCACATTGCATGGGCTCAGAGGTAAGTGAACAATTAGCTGCTATATGGCCGAAGCCACCACATCGGAAACATTGAGTCACATTAATGTCTAGTCTTTTGCGGGGCAGGAACCTTCCTGGCCTAGCAAGCCTGTCTTCAGGTTCCCCACCCTCTTAGGCACGTTCCGCCGCCCAGCACCCTTCTCCCCAGAAACAGTCTTACCATTGTTGTTGGGAGGTCTGCGGTGCGCCATCGGGGCTCGGTGGGGCAGACTCATCAGCTCCTCAGCCGCTACGTACCTCTCCACCAGTTCGACTAACTGTTCGGCGGACTTAGGGTCGGCATGGCTCACCCACTTGCGCAAGGATGCAGGTAGGGATCACAGATAGCGGTCCATTACGACTTGTTCGACGATTTGTGGTCCTGTCAGCATCTCGGGCTGTAGCCACTTGGTGGATAGATGGACGAGGTTGTGCATCTGCGAGCGTGGAGGTCTGTCAATTTGGAACTCCCAGCGGTGGACTCGTTGGGCACGAACAAAGGTTGTGACCCCCAAGCGAGTTAGGATCTCCCGTTTCAGGTTCATATAGTCCTTAGCAACGGCCAGGCATAAACCGTAATAGGCCTTTTGTGGCTCCCCAGACAGAAAAGGTGCCACCAGACTTGCCCATTGCTCCTTGGGGCAACTCTCCCTTTCAACCATTCTCTCAAACGCGGCGAGATATGCCTCCACATCATTGCCTGAAGTCATCTTTTGGAGGAAGTGACTGGCTCGTATGGAGTGAGTGGCGGTGGGAGGACCAGTATTAGCATCTCCAGGCACAATATATATATATATGCTGCAATGCATTCTGCTCAGTCTTTAATATTTCTTTGTTTACTCCCTTTCCCGACCTGTAATTTGGACATATGTCCGGCTCTGCATAGCATTGATGAGTTGTTTTAAAGGGGGGTGCAATTGTGTATCTATAATCAGTGCTTAGCCTTGGTCAGAGGGACTTTCTGCGCCTCCCTAGAGCTGATGCAACATCTGAATGTGCGACTGATGGAGCGGCTTTTTAGGCACAGAGATGGATTAGCAAAACAGCCAATGGGCATCTTAGTAGGAAGCCCATTGGCTGTGGCATTAGCATAAATAACCACAATAACATGCAATTTTTAAATAACTTGTTTGATTGCCATTGTATTGTCTACCAAACCTTACAGTGGGAGGGGACATTATTTCTAGAAATCCAAATCAGTTTGCCTCCTCCTCTCCATAGGCAGATAATGGCACAGGAGCAGGCATAAACATGATAAATAATAATCAATAAAAATAATATTGTAATTGAGTTAGTTATTATGTTCTGTTCTCCTGGATAAATGTTCCTGAAAAACTTTGGGCCTGATTCAGACCTGTTCGCTAGGCTGCGTTAGCACATAGACTGCTGATGTTTGCAATGTGCGCATGCGTACAAGACGCAGTGCGCAAACTAATCCATGTGATCGGGAAGCGTTCGCACCCTGTACATAGATGCCTCGCTAGAATGAGTGACAGGTCGTGCTGTTTGTGGGTGGTGACAGGGGATGGTCAATGGAAACGGGGGTGTAGTGGTGTGAACGCAGACGTGTCTGTGCGTCTTAATGCTGTTTCAGGGGCGTGCATAATTAAGACGCAGTGTCATAGTACATGTCACATGACTGTTTTACACACTGCAGCACTCGCAGTGCTTGCGGTAGGGTATGGTTAGCCACAAGTGGTGCGTATGGGTCCGATGTTACTCGATGTTACCAATTGTTTCATACACTTCCTGGAGATGACGTGTGTTACTAAGGGAAAGTGGGCGTCTTGGGACAGGCTGGTGGGCGTCTAAATACACACCGCGATCACACGGCAAGACATAGTGGGCGTGTTGATGTCTTGCCATGCCATTGCGGGATTTGCATACTTTGGCCCTCATTCAGAGCCGTACGCTCTGAGCAGAGCGCACGCTCTGAATGAGGGCCGGCCTCCATGAAAATGGAGCGTCCTTCTGGACACTCGTATAGCTGTGGGTCACCACCCACAGGCTATACGAGCGTGCATTTTGATGGCCGCGATGGTCGAGACCATCGCGACCATCGAAATTGCGAGCCGGAGCCTGCGGTTGAGGTTTTCAACCGCAAGCTCCGGAGTGATTTTGGCTCTATCAGAGCCAAAATCACTCCCACTGACATCACTAGTGATGTCAGTGGGCCGGCTTTTGACGGGAGGCGTTCCCGTGGGAACGCCCCCGTCAGGGAGGCACGCCCCCGGCACGCCTACCACAGGGGGCGTGCTGTCAATCAACATTGACAGCACGCCCCCTTTGATCGGACACAACGAGCGAAGGACTTTCCTTCGCTCGTCGCGTCTGGCGCATGCGCACGACGGAGCTCCCTCCGTCGTGCGCATGCTCAGTCCAGAACATCGACCCACTTGCGAGCGGACAGCCGCTCGCGAGTGGGTCTGAATCAGGCCCTTTGTCAGCTGACGGCTGCGTGCGAACGCATCCTAGCGTGCGGGTCTTTATCAGGCCCTTTGTTTTGTAATACTGGTTATAGATATAATCACATGCTGGTAAACAGTAGCAGAAAACAAATAGACCCAGGTAATTCAGGTCTAACTGACGTACTGATTTATCCATATTTTGAGACTGGAGAGAAGACAGGGCTAAGAGACTCGCCCAGGTCTCAAAGCAATAAGTGATATCATGATAACATTTACACACAGAGCGCTGGGCGAGCAGATCCGTCAGAAAGAAGAAGAAAAAGTCTGTTTGTTCTTTATTATAAGATCAATGTTTAAAGCAGTAGGGAAATTATATATATTACATGATTCCACCCTGCTCCGGAATGGATGACAAGCAACTACAGGTGACTTGTATACTCATACTTGTCTACTCTCACAGAATGTCTGAGAGACTCCCGAATGTTTGGGGAGTCCCCCAGACTCCTGGAAGAGAAGGCTGTCCTTTCACATCCTGTCGACTTCCTAGCAGGATGGGGGGCATAATGCAGAGAGTCATGGGTCCGTGGGGAAAGGTGGAGCCAAAATGATGCAATTCTATGAGAATTACATCATGTTAGCCCTGCCCCTTCTTCATAGACCCGCAAATTTCTGCTTTATGGGATATGGGGCGGAGACTAATGATGAGAGGTGCCTGGCCCCGTCCCCATCAGGGATTGGCTGCATCTTCACTCTGGGATATTCCTGGAAGAGAAAAAAACTATGATGTGAGGGACATAACTGGGTAGTAATGGGGCCTTCACACAAAGGCAAAGTTCAGACAGGGTGTATTAATGGAATTGAGGACTATAGAAAATTGTGCTTATTACACCTGCTTTCAGGCAGATAGTTTACATTAAATATATGGCTGGTGCAAGTACACACTGAAAATGATGATGGCTATGAAACCAAACAAACACATAAGAGTGAACAAGCCACAGAGATGTGTTCAACTTTGCATACCGAAGAATATATGCACTTGTTTCTATGCATGTGAGCAATTATGGCCAACCTACATTTAACTATGCATTGGCCTCACAGTGTGTATTTAGAATCCTACCTTTAGACCATTTTGTTTTGCCTCATTTGAGGCTCATCAGTGTAGGACGGTGGTGCATAAAACACAGTCTTCAACATCATTTGATATGGCCTTTGGAGAAACAGGACAGATACAGGGAGACCAAAGACACCGGACAATGTTGAATATTTATGTCCTATTTTAGTCAATCACTAGAAAATACTATTTTAGTCTCTGCTTGTAGATCAACTAATTGTTTACAAAATGGCCTCTTCTTCAGGAATACCCTTTTAGTGAGTCGCACAACTACTGACACTAGCAGTCTCACAACTCATTCAGCAACAGCAAATCACATAAGTAGGTGCTTTTATGATACAGTAATACCTTACTGGGAGACCATTTGCCACCAACCATACATATCATCTTCAGAAAATAAAACACTAGTCTCCACAAAAAGTGCTAAAAACACATGATTATAAATTGAAATATGTACTTCCTATGCAACAGTGGTAAATATAATTGTTATTCATATGCACAATCTATACTTTTTTGAAGTAATTTGACCATGGCCATACACACAGTTCACCCTCTAACTCAGGGATATTCAAAATGTGGCCCGCCAGCCAATTTGGCCAAGTCTGCTGCTTACATCCACTCCACTGTCTAAGAAACTGCATCCTGCTCTTAGCTGGGAGTAATGCTTAAGTATGGGTCATGGTACTTGTGCCATCATTCTAGCAGGATAACCCGGCCTCCTGATGTATCTCGAGACCTCTTCTGCACAATTCGTGTGGGGAGATCATATCACCATCAGACTCAGAGTCCATGAAGCATCAGAGTACTCCATTCAAACGAAGGCCAGAGGAAGTATGCTGTTTTACCTCTCTCCATGGGCTCCAGCAGCAATGGTAAGTGGGAGAGGAGGAGGATTCTGATAGCTTTATTTGGGTAATAAGGGGAATGTTGAGGCATTTGCTGTCATTTAAGGAGAATTTTGGGGAGTGTACTGTAATGGGGTATGTTGAGTATGCTGGCATTAAAGGGGAATTTTGTGGAGGCTTCTGACATTAAAGGGACATTTTGAGGAGTCTGCTGGCATTAAAAGGACAGGGGCCTGTGAAGGGGGCTGATAGCATGTAAGGGGCATGTGGAGAGAGCTGATGGCATATAAGGGGCATGTGAAGGGGGCTAATGGCATATAAGGGGCATGTGGTGGACTCTTGGCATATAAGGGTCATGTGGAAGAGTCTATGATGTCCCTGTAGTCTGCTGCTTTTATGTTATTTATTTTATAATGGTATATGCGCCTATACTGTATATTTGGGTATTTCTTTTCACAAAGATGTGTTTGCCCTTTGTTGACTGTGTATCTGCTCATTCCTGTCTTGTGAGTAAATTGGGAAGATGATCTGTACCTATGTAGTGCTGATGTCAGCACATTGTACACAATTATTGAAATGAAGAACAGTCTAGCTGCTGTATCTTTTTCTTAAGAAAAAAGTAACATAAACATACCACATAAGTATTTTTATCCTTGATGGTATTTGTTTCATCCTCCAAAATAATTATTTTTTATTTTGGCGGGTGTTTTATTTACAAATAGTAGGCACTGTCATGGGTATCAGGTTCACCCCCAGTTTAGGGTGTATTGGGAGGACCACCATATTTGGCATGATGGTGGTCTGGTGATGAACCTGGTATCCTGGCAGCATTTTATATATAAAATATTATTTATTTGGAATGGGTGATGAAAACTCCTTGTTTCAATTTTGTAGTTCCTTTGATTCCAACAATATGGCAATTAAATTTACCTTTTCAGAGTTGTTTTTTCTCACCCTGTGTATTTATATTAGTGAAGAGAATGTCAAAACTAAAAACTATAGGAAGTCTATGGACTCAAATAGCTTTATTGAGAGAACCAGCCAACATCATGCCAATTGGCTGTATGGTATCCCATTTGGCTAGTTTACTAGGGTTAAGTGGAACTGCACGGATAATGAGGTCTATGATGAACAACTAAAAGAAGTCTGAGCATTTCTTGAACAAGGGTTATAAGTTAAGTACCCTAGAGAAGGCAAGAGAAAGGATAGATAAAATTGAGGGAGAGGATTTATTGAAGGTGAAGGATTCCCAATGAGCAGCTGATGATAAGTATCAATGGGTTTCATCAGTTAATATAGTACTTGATACATTGAAAAATCTAAAAAAATAATTTGTAGCTTTTGATGCAGGGTCCTATTTTCCATGATAGTTTACCATCAGATCCAGTTGTAATTTATAGAAAAGCCCTGTCTTTGAAGGACCAGTTGGTGTGAAGTAGTCTGGAGGTCTGGAGCAAACGCAGGATTTTTAGGGGGGGTTTCCAATATATATATATATATATATGTGTGACACACGCAGCAAACATGCACACATAACATACACACACAACATACTTGCATACATGCACATAGCAGACTTACACACACCCTAGTTGAAAGGCTGCTGCTCGGGTGGCCGTACTGATCCTCCCTTTTCCCTGGGACTCCTATGTCTCACACACATACATCCCAAACACCCTTCCCCCTCCAGGACTTCAATGTCACACACACACATACATACATCACACACACACACACAAACACATACAACACACATACCACCTACCCGGGCCAACACTAGTAACAAGAGTGAACTGACCTGACTCTTCAGGGTTTGAGCCTCTCAGTGACTTGCCACCTTCCGCACCACGCCCAACAGCTCCTCCATCCCTCGTCAGCACTGTGGGAGTTCTCTGGAGAGACGTCATGACTCTCCTTAAAGCCAGTGCGCCAAGCTGGAGTCGGGGGAGGCGGAGCTCGCAGAAGGGTTGTGGATAGATCCCCTTCCGTAGATGTACCTATGGAAAGGGGATCTAGCATCAACCTTCACAGTAGTCAGGACAGCCGAGTGCGCCGCTTATATACACCACAGCGGGCGCCCAGCAAATACACATTGCAGCAGCTGCCGGGCAGACCTCTATCCAGAGAACTCCCACAGAGCATTTCCCCCTCTGTACGGCCACCCGAGTTACAGCCTATAAAAAAAAAAATTTGGTTGGTCAGGGGGGGTTGCTGGGTACTCGGAAACCCCCCCTGCGTGCACTAGTGGAGGTAGAGCCCAGACAAAGTATTCGTGTCTTACATGTAAACTGTAAAATCACCCTATTTAAGAATTCATCACATGCAGATATAATTTAGCTCTTGAGTGTGCCTGTGGCCTGTTATATATAGGAAAAGCTTCTAGGCTTTTAAAGGAGTTGGGTACGGGATCCTGGTGGTCGGGATGCAGCCAGAACACTGACAGCAGCATCCCAACAGTCAGAATCCTGACACCAGAATGTAAGAATCCTAACCCTAACCCTTAACCTGCGTTTCCCATAGCCTAACTCTAACCCTCCCCTCCCACAGCCTAACCTTAGCTTTCCCCCCCCCACACAGCCTAACCCTAATAGTGCCCAGCCTTAACCCCTAAACCTAACCCTCCCTCTAACCCTAATACTAGCCATCAGTATGCTGGCGGTCGAGATTCTGGAGCCAGGATTCCAACTGCGGTTAATCTGAGCGTCAGCATCTCAAACGCTGGGATGGTATCTACATCCTGTTTAGAGGCTCACTTAGCAGAACATGTGTCCAGTATCGGCAAAGTTTTAGGAGGCACACAAAGTTTCTGTGCACTTTAAGAAAGTCCATAACTCCAAAGAGTGTTTTATTAAACAATTTTGGGGTTTAAAGCAGATCCAAAGTGGAGAAATCATGATCCAGACAGGAGGTTATCAGGGTCTGAGATGAGATGGATTTACAAACTGAAAACCCTGGTACCTAGAGGGTTAAACAGTGATTTTGAATTGAAATGCTTTCTGGTCTGACATATCTATGTCACAAGCCGCCATAACGTCTTGTTTGACATCAATACTCCAGGCGGCTCTCTCACGCCTGTTGGTTGGAGAAGAGGACACCTGGCTGCTACTCCATGAAGTCCTCCTGCCTTACTGCTCTGTCACCTCCTCACTGCACTGATTGGATCTTCTTCCTTTTTCACCTCCGCTGGTTCTCTGCTCTGATGCCGGCTATAGCGTTCAGTACGTAGCTTCCGGTTCCTGCATATGAGTACATGTTCCTGTATATTCCCAGCTCCTTGTGGACTATCTGCTAGTAACACCACAGCAGTTCCTGCTGCACTGCAGCGCTAGTGTGGCCTTTCAGCCATTACTCCACAGCCATCTCTGCCGCACTTCAGTGTCTGTGTGGACTACCGCTAATTACATCAGCAGCCTCTGCCGCACTTCAGTGTTTTATTTGGATTATCTGCTAATACACCGCAGCAGTCCCTGCCGCACATTAGCGTCTGTGTATACTGCCAATTATTAACATCACAGCAGTCTATGCTGCACTACAGCATCTGTGTGGATTCTCTGCTACACATCAGCCTTCAAGGCTGCTACCAGCCGAGTATACCTCAAACCTCAAGGCTGCATCCAGCCAAGTAAACATCAGCCCTCAAGGCTGCTACCAGCCAAGTATACCTGAGTCCTCAAGGCAGCAACCAGCCAAGTACACATCAGCCCTCAAGGCTGCTACTAGCCAAGTATACCTCAGCCCTCAAGGCTGCAACCAGCCAAGTACACATCACTCCTCAAGGCTGCTACCAGCCAAGTATACCTCAACCCTCAAAGCTGCAACCAGCCAAGTACACATCAGCCATCAAGGCTGCATCCAAACAAGTACACATCAGCCCTCAAGGCTGCCACCAGCCAAGTTTATATCAGTCCTCAAGGCTGCAACTTGGCCATCAGGCCACACTCCAGTCAAGTACACTCCAGTCCTGAAAACTTCTTTATCAATTGACTCTTCCAAGCTTCTTTATAAATAGACTTCTCAAAGCCTCCTTATCAATTGATTCACACCTCTAATGATAATCCTCCTTTCTCCCAGTGATTCATAACAATCTATATATTTGTGTGGATTGTTACCTATTTAATGTTTTAACTATTTATTATTATTATTATTATTATTATTATTATTATTATTACTCCTTTTTTTCCCCTTATGCCTATATGATTATTGAGATCCACAGGACTGTATATTAGATACCATTGTTATGAGGAACCCGGACAGTACATTTGGAATACATACTTAGTTATTATATGCTGCATTAGAGTGTAATATTGCCTCTGTGACCATGTGGAACGCATACTGGAATGCATTAGAGTGGAAGCGCTGATCCTGGATGTTTAATTCTTGAATGACTGTCTCCATTTGTGCTGGAACGCACAGGTGGAACACAAGTGGGCGGCTATACAGGAAACGGTTTCCACATTCGTCACTAATAGAATGAAAGAATGGCGGGGTTTTGGAAGTGAAGCGCGGCTGGATCAAATAAAAGAGGGGAAGAGCTAGTCATGCTTCTGATTAAGGACCTGCTGTGGTCTGAAATGTGTTAAGCGTGGCTCTGTTGTGACACGCCATTGGTGACTGCTGGACATAGGTGGGCATTCTGTGATGAGGGTATAGTATCCGGAACTGAACCCTGCTGTTTCCCTATCTGCTATCTGTTTGGGCATTGAATGGTGACCTGTATGTTCCTGCTTTGCCACTAAGAAGTAGTTTCATGATTTTAAAAATGTCTATAAATTGTAAGTGCACTGTGTTATTAAAACCTTTTAATCAGTCTAAATGTCTCTGCACTACTGCTTGTTTGTGTTCTTGTGTCTTCTCTATCTATGCTGCATTCTACATGATGCAGCGGGTCCTTCCTCTTCTGTAATGGAGATAAAGCAGCCCAGCAAATGGTAAGTTAACCTCTTGATTTATGTAAATGTTTTCTTCTGTATCTTTTGTTTATTGTTGTTTTAATATGTATTTGTAATAATGTATAAACAATTTATATTAGAGAAATAATATGCCATCCAATAAAGCATCTTTAGTTGCATTCATGGAAAATTTATTCGATAATCCATTTATAAACATGTTTGTTTTTTTTAGTTAATTACATTTTAGTGTATAAATACAGATTGGTTCTTTCTCCAAGGGAAGAAAGAGAAGGAAGGAATTACATTTTTATGCTCTTTTAAGAAATGACTTGTTGACAGCTGCTATTTAAAATATATTAATTTATATGTATATCATGGAAGGAATAAATATGCAGAGCATTTGTATCAACCAGCAGCTTTGGTATGTATCATTTCTTGTCAAGGTACTAATGACAGGCATCGAAATCCCGAGAACAGCCGCGTGGGGAGGGTTAGGTTTAGGGCTCCTGGGGGGACTTAGGGTTAGGCACCTCCACGGAAGGGCTAGGTGTAGGCTAGGGGAAGGGGGGGTTAGGGTTAGGCACCCCCGGGAGACTTAGGTTTAGGCTGCGGAGACAGGGGGTTAGGTTTAGGTACTCAGAAGGGGGGGTTAGGGTTAGTTAGTAGGGGGGGAGGTTAGGGTTAGGCACCCCTAAAGGAGAGTTAGGGGGTAGAATAGGGTTAGTTATACTTACCTTTTAAGCTGTCGGGATCTTCACCCCTGCCGCGCTTCCACTGTCGGCCGGCGGTATTACATGCTGATTCCGTGCATGTGTGTGTCTGAAATGAATGACAAAATATTCTCTGTATAGTGCTGCGGAATATGTGTGCGCTATATAAATAACTGGTAATAAATAAATATACAATAAATATATAAAGCTCAGACACAGAGGTAATCATGCAGATAATTGGTCTAAATAAACTAGTACATGCATATTTGGATTATACATTCAAAATTCATGCCTTTTGGTAAAATAAAAACATATAAATGTAATCAAATATTGATTTAGAGTACTTTTATGAAAGAGAGTGACACCACTGGAAGAATCCATGTAAGTATTTGAAGAAGGATTTTTGGTAATGACAGCTACAACATACTCAAATTGCACAGTAGATTGATCTTCCACTAATATTAAACATTTTGTATATAAAATATATATTAAATCTGTAATGTATGAACAACTACACGGTTATCAATAGAAACATTAAAATGCATTTCTAAGAGCCAGTCTATAGAAGATGTCCAGATTCTATATGTTTAATTCTGGCACTTGATATTTTTTTTCTTGCACTAGTAAAAACCGACTTCTGCAAGGTCGGTTATTCACATATCTTTCTTATGCTGGGTACACACTGGCTAATATATTGGCCAAACAATTGATCAGCCAATATATTGCCCCCGTCGACCAGTGTGTACAGATGATTTGTCTGTGAACAACGTCGTTCACAGACATATCGCATTGGCTGTGCTGCACAACCAATGAACAGATATGTGTGTAGGGGTGATTAGCCGATCACCGTGAGTGGGTACTACTTACCCGGGTCCGGCGCAGCTCCCCATCCATAGCAGCCCAGCACACGCTGCTGTGTGCTGGGCAGCACTGGGAGACTGTCGGAGGTTGCTACAGCAGCAGCCCGAGCAGTCTCCTATGCCAAAGGGGGTGAGCGGTCACGCTGATCATTGGCTGTGCGCCGGGCTGCCCCTCCCCAGCGCGCAGCGCCGCAAATGTTTTTCTTTCCGAAGGTTGCATGGCCACGCCTTCTGTGATTAGGCCATGCCCCCTACCCGCCCCCAATCTGGCCCGACCCGCTGCAGCATGCAGATGATGGTCGTTCAGTGTGTATGAACGACCATCATCTGCAGTTATATCTGTCAGGTGTGTACCCACCTTAACTTGTATTACTGGTTGTGTATATTTCAATATATTAAAAATCATATGAATAAAAACCTGCCATAATTAAATTTACTGGGTAGACTTTTCTTTTGTGATCCCCTGACAGATATGTGTCTATCTTTATTTAAAAACAATACGAGATGTCTGAATTGCATAATATCATCATCAGTTTAATGACCTATTGGATCTGTATGACTATAATTACAAAATCATTTTATCGAGCCTACCATGCCAAAAATCTCATTTCTGCATTAAAACATTTTTATATTGTTTGAGGGTTGACAAAAAAAATGAGCTTAATTTTAATGCGATACCCTGCACATGAAAGACCTTTACATACTCATGATACTTTCCAGAACACAGTTTTTTTATAGCTGAGATTAATGTAAAGCTAGCTATTAATTCCATTCAATGATTTACTTGAAACATTTATAATGTTACCAATGCATGGTCAAACAAATACATTACCAAGTACAAATGATTATAGAAGGCAAATGACATGAAATTTGATGCTCTGGTTGGCGGTACCAGGAGAGAGGAAAATTGAACACATAAGAGTGTGGAGGAGGAGCAATCCTGATATTTAATATTTAAAAGTCTTATAATTATTACCATAACTGTGAAGAGAGCTTAGTGGAAGAGTTTTATTTTAGTAGTATCAATGACTACTTAAGGAAGACCAAAGAGAGTTGAGTAAAGGTGCATAGGGTGAGAGGCAGGTGGTCATAAACAGACAATGGAGGAAGAACACAAACTCCAGGGAAGTAGACAGAGGTAGAATTATGTAAAGGGCAGATAAAAATTCTTATTCAGCTTTGGAGATTAGGCACAACATAAAAAATGTAGGTTTTCATAATTGTCAAAAAAATATATATTAATAATATTCATCATAATAATAATAATAATAATAATAATAATAATAATAATAATAATAATAATAAAAATAATTTAAATAACCGTCCAGTTATTATATAGATCAGAGGTGTCCAAACTGAAGTGCCATAAGAAAATGGCTTTGAAAAAGGGGTCTCAACCTTTTTTCTCACAGTAGCCTCCCAGCAACTAGGTTAGGGTTCTTTGTTGAGTAAATCTTATTATAAGTAAAACTAATATAAATAACTTGAGTTGAAATAAACATATTTTTAATGATTTTAGATTACAATTTTACTCACTATGATAAGATGCTGTATTAAAGCGAACAACAGAGTTGTGACTTTGACTCTATAAAATGCAGTAGATGGACAGATAAAGACCATTAGCAAATAGACTAGTTGTTGCTTTTCTGTGATTCCCTGTGCGAGTGCAGGTGACACACACACACACACCTACACACACACCTACACACACACCTACTCACACACACACACACACACACCTACACCTACTCACACACACACACATACCCACATACACACCTACACCTACACACACACACACACACACACATACACACCTACACACACACACACCTACACCTACACACACACCTACACCCACACACACACACCTACGCCTACTCAAACACACACACACACACACACACACGATGCAGCTCCCTGACTTACTCTCATATCATACCCTCACCGGATTCGTTTGTATGGCTGCCTCCCATGGCAAAGGGAACCTCCCTATTGGAGGGTGTGAAACTGTGAATGGACAGGGTGGGGCAGACTTCAGAGCTTGTCTCTGCAGGGAAATTGCTGAATTTGGCTTTTTGCCTTTATAACTCTTCCTTGTATTAGATAAGTGCTTGCATACTGGTGGGCAGGCAGCTACGACATCCAATTTGCAGTTTGGTGAGTGGGGTGGATTGCAGCAGGTAGCGGGCCATGTTTGGCCCGTGGACCGTAATTTGGACACCCCATTATAGGGACAATGTGTTTTTTTACTTAATTTTTTTTCCTTATATTAATTTACTGTGATCTGTCCTGGAACTTGCATTTTTTATCAATACTTTTACAATACAGAATACTAATGTTGAATCATTTATTAATTATCTTCATACAGAAAATATAGTTATTCTTTTTTTAACAATGATTATGATTATTGTTATAAAAATTAAATATATTATATTATATTGATATTATAGTATTATACAATAAACTTCTAACCATAAGATTTTCAATGTTTGCTGATCACTTCTAGGTTTGAAGTATACTGAGATTCTATATTATGAGCTTTTTATTGATAGGACCACTTCCAGGTCTTTAAAACTGTTCTATTGCATTGCCATTTAAACATTGTATGGCCATCCTCCTATGAGGACTGCATCTTAGCTCTGTTTATTTATCAAGGGTCTAGAGTGACTCTAGAAGCTCTTATTTACTGCAATAGTGTTACCTCCACTTTAAATATAGCCACAAATGGGAGTAGCTATTCCTCTACGCCTTCAATGGATTATTGCTGGATATAACATCAATGTGTATGCATGGACATTTGCAGGGGATCAACATTTCACAATTGCCATTTACCAAGCAAATTTAGTATACTTTCAACCCGGATAAGGACTCCAAAGAAAAAGATATTGGCAAGGATCACAAGGAAGGTAAGCATTGATTAACATCCACTAAGTTAGTGTACATGATTGTATGACTGAGTAGCAGCAATATTAAACAAAAGATATCATCAGTTGCAGACATTGGGCCAAATGTAATAGGGTGAGAGTTTAGAAAATGTGAGAGTAAACTATGACACTTTTTAAACTTGTCCAATGTAATAGAGTCCGAGAACAGAGCAAACTCGCATGTTTTTCAGACTCAAAAAACTCTCATAATTTACACTCTCATCCAGATGTTTTCCCATTTTGAAACTACAACTCAACCAATGTATTAGTGTGAGGGTTTAGCAGTAAACTCTCACACTAATACATTTATTAAACTCATCATATTGCATTTGGCCCATTGCATTTAAGTAGAGCTTTACTTTTTTAAATTAACTATTTAAAATAAACAATTAGTTTTAAAAGAGGTATAGTGAACTATGACTACTATTTCATCTTATAAAGTATACATACCAAGTCTTGACAGCAATATTTTTGTAAAGATAAAAATATACATATTGAATTCATCAAAATGAATGTTTTCCTTTTCAATACAAATACAACACATGTTAATTTGCCAAATGAGATACATGCGTATCTGATATATTTGGGGATATTCTAACATGCTTTGTTTTGGACCTGCTAGCATATAATATATAATATATATATATATATATATATATATATATATATATATATATATATATATATATGAATAATAGTCCGGCACTCTCCTACAAAATATCAACAGCCCTGGTGCCACAGTCAACCATAAATTAGGTCAAACCAGAAATGCTGTCCTGACAGCATTTCTGGTTTGACCTAATTTATTTAAATCTGCTGAATACGTCCCATTGAGTGCCCTCTCTCTGTTTTCTACATATATATATATATATATATATATATATAAATTAATTATATGTTACACACCATAGAAATTAGTATTATGACTATAAAACATAATAGCTATATTACTCAGTATATATATTTAATAACAAGTTAACTGGTTTTCCCTTGCTACTTGTTCTTCTCTACTATCGTTTGTAATTTTGATTAATGATTTGGTATAAAACATTAGCTCCATCACTTTTTCAGATAACAAAGTAAAATATTTAATAAGCTAACTTAGTGTAACTTCTGAGCCAGTATCTATACCTAATAGAAAACTCAACAATGCTTCCGAAGCAAAAAGCTCACTCAATTATCTCTCCCAATCTAATAATTCAATGGCCAGTGGAGGCCCTCCACCAATACCTTTTGCATATTGGAGCATTTGCGATTTTTTTTTAATTGTTATTTTAAAGTCATTGAATCTTTTACGTCTCCCCTGTTTGAAGACATACACTGGCAGCAGCCAATTCTTCCCCTGTACAATGCCATATTGTCTCTTTACTATTACTCCTGTATGAGAGTATATATGGTCTTCCAAAGAGTTGTTTGTAGTGTTCAATGATCTACAATAACTTTATTTACAGCTAATGTACTTTTTTTTATAACCCTTTTCTTTCCAGCATTATCCCTGATGAGGTGCCTTTCACATAGTCCAGAATCCTTTTTTGTGTTGATCGCTGCACTGCTACACTGTGAAGATATGGAAGTACATATGAAATAATCAGTTAAAAACACATACAAAACAAGACATGTAAAGATACAATATGTGTATTTCTAATATCATGCTTGCCACTGTGGACTAAATTCACACTAGTTGATATCTACTAAAAAATCTCTTCACAAACCTTAAAATAATAATTTAAAAAAAATCTGTAGATAAATACATTTTTAAACACAATTGAGTCAAAAAAACAATTGATAACACAGGAAAGATCTTATGGATAAACAAAATAATCTATCAAATAATAAAGAGGATTTTAAATGGGTCTTCATTTCCCAGTGCTGACATCATAATAAATAAAAAATAAACCAAAGTTCATCTATCAAAAATCAACAAATATAAATATATAACCCATGTATTGATAAATAATACAAAAGTGTGTTTTTTTTTAAATGTGTAAAACAGTCAAATGTACAGGAAGGAAAATAACTGGTTGCATGGGGAGCAACCAATCTCCTAATCGGCGACTATGATAGTCCCAATAGCGCCCAGGTTCTGGCTTCCTGAAATCACGTCTCAACACTGGCGGTCAGAGCCTGGAAGAGCCCCGGTGGCAGACAGGACTGGAGGATGTCCATGAGGTAAGTTAACATGTGTGTGCTTGGTGGTGTTGAGAGCAATACAAAACATAGACACTGGTGGGGAAACACAATACAAAACATGTAGATGGGTCGGGTCAACACAGCACAGGACATACAAATGGGGGTGTGGGTCACAATACAAAAATATAGAAACAGTGGAATATACACTACAGGATGTACAGATAAGTGGAGGGGAAGGGTCCAAAACAGGACATACAGTATTTTTTAGGGTGGGGGGAAGGACATGATACAGATTAAGTAGAGGGGGAGCACAATACAAATCGTGTGGGCATGATATATGACATACATATTAGAGGGGAGGACATAAAGATGGAGGGCTATGGGGGCCTGATAGGCCTTATAAAGACCACTTAGTAAACACTAGTTTTCCTTGCCAAATTCTGGCTACGCTAAGGTACTGTGTCTGGCAGGTGGGACATGACTCATGATAGGAGCCCTTTACAGCTGCTCACTCTTCCCGATGTCAGGGGAGCTTACCCTGTGGTACCTGTCACGGCAGGACTAGACTTTGCCATGGTTTAGCATATTAATATCCTGGAGTGTATTATGCTGGGTACACACTGACAGATATATTGCCTGTTCCATTGAACAGACAATATATCGGTAGCGAACAAACATATCTGGTTGGCCCTGAGGCACAGCCGATGATAATTCAAAATGTTGGGAAGTATAGTAATGCATTTTAACATTATACGAGGGTGGTTTAAAATAAGGTAACATAAACTCTCATTGTGTAAATTTATTCAACTTTACATATAAATATACTGTAATCAATATTATGTCCTTGGTACAGATTATTTTTCCACATACTTGTCTAAGCATTTGTTCCAACAGTACACCACGGCATCTATCCTGGCATAGAAGAAACCAGTGTCAAGTACCTGAAGCCAGGACATGATGGCTTGCTGAACATTACCGTCAGGTGCTTATTCAATGGTCCAAAGGGATGGAAATTACTTGGTGCCAGGTCAGGGCAGTAGTGAGGATGGTCCATTACCTCTCAATGGTAGCGCTTTAACATCTCATGAGAGCAGTTGGCTGAGTGTGGCCTAGCGTTACCGTGCAGTAATACGGCAACCCATATAGTTTTCGAGTAATTCCCCTCCGCAACCGGCACAATGTGCTACAATAGCCGACAGTGTGTCTGATTCAGAGATGGATGGTATTGCACAGCCGCACAGAAGCAGCTGTGCAATACCATAGAAACAAAATGTGAATGCAACAGAAGGTACCTGTATGAAATAGACACCTCTATATTAAATTTGCAATCCGAGATGCTGCGTCCGTAGATGCTGCATCGGATCACCATTGCAACCAACTGGACCGATGGGTGCAATGGTTGCTCCATTGGCCAGACTGTGTAAACTGAGGCTTACCTCAGCCTGGCTGGTGCCTGGTCACTTGCAAGGCCAGGAAATCTGTGTCTGCTGAAGCAGACCCTGGCCTCATCCTCCCATAAAATGGTGGCTAACCATGCCCCCGCTCTGCCCCCCAAACGCCGCAGCATGTCAGTCATGCAGCGACTAGGGGGAACTGTGTGTACATGCGCAGAATGGGTCCTATGCCTGCACAGACCCCTAAATATTGGAGATGTACACTAACCATCGGGTTAGAGTACATCTCTGAATCTGGCACTGTATTCACAGTATCTTCCTTGGTGAGAAGATCAACAGAAAATATGTCCTTGTGGTCCTAAAACATAGTCACCATGACCCTCTTTGCTGATGGAGTTGTTTTGAAGTTCGTGTTTCCATGTCATGGATGCTTGCTTCATCTTCAATGTCACATGATTGACCCACGTTTTATGGCCAGTAACAATACGCTGTAAGAACTGTACTCCCTCCTCGTGGTACCACGTCAAGTGCATAAGAGACAATCCTATCCTATTGGGTTTGGGAACTTTTGTGAGTTGCTTTGGATACCCAGTGTGAACACTTCTTCCTGTACCCCAATTGCTCATGAATGATGTGCACAGTACCCACTGAGATGTTCACTTTGTCAGCAATATCACTGTCTTGTTGTTATCAAAGGCAGAGGACCAAAGCCAAACCTGTTTCTGTGACATGACGCTGTCACCATACACCTCAACAAGCTGGCAATGAATTTCAGTTGCTGATTTGCCCTTGAGATGTAGAAATCTGATCACACTACGCACCTCAATGTTTGACCATGTTTCCACCAGCCCCGTCATCTTACAACTGATGTTGGGACAGTATGGCTGATATGAGGAGCAGGCTAATGGCCGTGAGGGGAAATAGAGGTCTAACTGCTCTGGCCTGGCAATGAAATAGAGAATATTACACCCATGATAGGTCTTACTTATTGAATTACTCTCGTATTTTCTGCTTTTAAGGAAATGCCTGCTTGTGTCCTGTGCCACCATAATTGTGCAAAACAATATTCCGTTCTCCAGATGTCTTACGTTTCAACCCAGTGTCTCCAAACTCAGCCTTCTGCATGCTACCAAGCGAGGTACTGGTCTATAGTAAGTGGCCAGTAGGGAATTACCTGGCACTAACCAGGAGGTGTTGCAAAAGTGTGACCACACTTATTCGGAAGTAAGAGGTTCCAGATGCTGGTAGCAGCAGCCTGGGAGAAGTAGGTCCAGGTGCCAGTGTAGGAGCATGGGTGGAACAAGTGGTTCCATGTGCCAGTGTAGAAGCCAGTTATCTACCCAGGATGCAGTGGGAGGTGTCAGTAACAACAGTTACTGATATGAGAGTAAAACCCTATACCCTTGGAGTAGCAAAATAAGCCAACTCATGTTGGCTTATTTTGCTACTTAAAGGGTATAGAAGTAATCTACTCTACAATACAAACCTGTGACTGCCTGCCGGAGTGAGGTAATCCAGTCAAAGTTTCTTTTACATTCATTATTAGTTCCAGCATAGCTGGACATTCTACATTTACTCACATAGGGCCTGATTCAGACCTGGACGCTAAGCAGCGGATGCACGCTATGGGCGATTGTCGCCCATCTGGGCATGCGTCAAAAAACGCATGCACGGACCAGTCACTGCGTCTGGGAATCGTGCGCTCGTAGTACACAGACTGGCCGCTACTTTGAGTGACAGCGCCGTTTGTGGGTGGTGACAGGGGAAGGTGCTTGTGAACGGGGGAGTGGTGCTGCGAACGTAGGTGTGCCTGGGCGTCAAAACAGAGTTTTATGGGTGTGCATGATTAGCAAAGAAGCATCATTGTACACGTCACTTGGTTGTATTTTAGCCTGCAGTGATCGCAGTGCTTGCGGCGGGGTAGGGTCTACCTCAACGCTGTGTGCAGCTCTGATGGCTCTCGATGGTTCTGATTAATCACACACTTCCTGGAGATGACATGTGTTAAGAAAGAAAAGTGGGCGTCTTTATACTGGCGTGCTTTTGCTCTGCCGTCGCTTTCTAAGACATAGAGGGTGTCCTTACACCAGACAGTGCGATCGCGGCATTTGCATACCCGGCCCCTAGGTCTGAATCGAGCCCTTGGTACTCTACATTCTGTACCTCCCTTTTACACAAAGTAAAAAAAACACTGTCTGTTCTCGACCTCACGGTATTAATCTCAGACATCGAATCACTATGCCCAACACAACCTTGTAGAAGTGGTGTCTGCTGTCCCTGCTTCTGGATGTAGGATTTTATTGGACCAGGGGGAGATGTAAGAAGATGTGTTAAGTGGAGGCTCTTGACTTGATACGGTTCTGGGATGCCCCCACCTACTGTATATCGGCCTATTGGGATCCATCTTATGAATGAGGGCCTTTTCTTCATTTTGTGGAGGATCTGTTTTGAGGGATTTCCAGTTTATCTTAAGGTGGGTACACACTTAAAAGACTGATATATCTGCCGATGATGGTTGTTCATACGGAATGCAGTCAAGAAACCAACGGTCCAAATGCAGACCGCCGGCTTCCCAACTGTCTAATCCCGGCAAGGGTCTAATGACAGGCATCCAAATCCCATTTTACCTACGCCGGGAGCCCGACGCCCGGCATGCCGATCGAAGGTAAGCCAGGCAGTGGGCACGGACAGCCATGGGGGGATGGTTTGTTTAGGGGCTCCCGGGGGGGGTCTTAGGGTTAGGCACCCCCCCGGGAGGGTTAGGGTTAGGCTGGGGTAGGGGGGGTTAGGGTTAGGCAACCCCCCGGGAGACTTAGGTTTAGGCTGCGGGGAAGGGGGGTTCGGTTTAGGCACTTAGAGGGGGGATTAGGGTTAGGCACTTACAGGGGGGTTAGGGTTAGGCACTTAGGGGGGAGGTTAGGGTTAGGAACCCCTAAGGGAGGGTTAGGGGGGTAAGGTTAGTGAATACTTCAAATGCTTACCTGTCGGGATCTTCACTGCCAGTCTTTCAGCATCGAGACATGCGTCCGGCAGTATTTCATTCCGATCCTGTTCATCCATCATCTGCCATCTGGCTGTGGAACCTGCTGGCTGGGGGTCACATTGCATTTCCCTCCCCATGGACTCTGCAACAAGTGTACGGGCGGTCGGCTGTACGATGTGCAGATATATCTGCAGGGGTATATCTGCTATCGGCTGTACTGCACAGCCGGCACGATATGTCTGTGAGCGACATCTTTCACAGACATATCGTCTGTACACACTTGCAGACGGAATACGTTATATCGGACATTCAATTGAACAGCTGATATATTGGCCAATGTGTGCCCAGCATTAATTGAGTGTTTCTTAATTTAGCTTTTTTGTGGCCGCTAGGCAATAACTCTTAAGATGTGCTTTGCTGTGATAGAAAAGCTGTTATACTCTTCTCCTTATTTGAGTGCACTCTCCTTTTATTTGGATTATCCTGACCCGGGTGGGTCCACTAGTAGAAGTATTGAATGAGAGTTGTACATAACCATTTGTTTGTTTATGAATTGTATATTTGTGGTTAATACATAACTGCTCTTCAATTGCCATCATACATATCCTATGAGCGACCACTATACTTTTTATATCCTGTTTTGTGTTGTCAATAAATTTTTACCTTTTTTATTTATCTTTTATTAATGTTATTATAGGTTTTCTAAAACATACATATATTGCAGTAACAGGTCATCATATGGGTACTTAAGCCTGATGGCAGTTAAACCTGAAGTTGTGGCCAGTGATAGCGATTCTGTTAGGACCATCTTGGTGGCAGGTCCCAGCCATAGTTGCGACTGGGACACTGCATCATGTCCTGTCCTTGTTCCGGCTGTTGCAGGCAGCTGTACAGCTCATAGCCTATCATTTCTGCCTGTATGTGTGGAGATCTCAGGTGCTCACTAATTAATCTTCTGTCTACGTGCATAGCTCAGGTGCACACTAGCCTGTGATTAGGAAAATCTCTCTGCAGCAAATGACTCTGGTTGGATCCTGCACTCAGTGCCGGTTATACTGTTTGATTACCAGTGTATGTTTCTCTGTTCACAGTTACCTGAGTTCTTTCTGGTCTACCAAGTTCAACTGTTCTTGTATCTTGATCCTGTCAGTATTAAGCCCTGCTGTATTACTATCACAGTCCTGTCTAGTCATGTCAATCTGCATTTAGCTAATGTTACCTTCAGTGTTCTCCACCTCGCTGCCTCCAGTTTGTGTTCCTGCCACGTCTGAGTACACCTATCTGCTGTTTGGTTCCTGCATTATGATCTGCTAGGCCTCGAACTGTGTTTGTATGACCACGGCTCAGCTACCGCACCTCGGCTGTCTCAGTTGCATCTCGACGACTAGACTGCTTCCTAGCCAAGTCCATCCAGGCTGCCTCAGCCGCACCTCGACCACTGGGCCGCATTTTGCCAAGTACATCTCAGCTCTCAAAGCTGCACCTCGGAAACTGGGTCGCATTTTCCAAGTACATATCGGTTGCCTCAGCCACAACTCGGCCACTGGGCCGCATCTTGCCAAGTATATCTCAGCTCTCAAAGCTGCACCTTGGTCCTCTAGGCCACATCCAGTACCCAGTCCTTCTTTGTTGTGTCTGTCTGGTCTACGTTTCTTGTTTTGTCTATCCAGTCCTAGTCGATGCATTCTTGTCTATTTAGTCCTTGTCTAGCCTTGCCAGTCTTGAAATCCTGCAATATACTACAGTCCTGTTCATTCCTGCTCTTAGTCCCTAGACATACCCAGACCATTTACATTTGTTGCTGCTAGTGCACCCTGTCGACACCTGTTAGTGTCACTTTTTGCAGCCACACTCCAGCTAGTCACCATGGTGGAAGGACTGCCATATCATTACCTTATCATTAGTCCTTGTTCAGCAGTCCTGCGGTCTCATCTCCGTGTGAGAACCGTAACATTTTCTGTGTCAGTGTTATGTGTTTTAATGTATAGGCTTTAAGTGAGGGCTTGGTGCTTGACAGTTGTGATGGATGGGGCCTCCCAAAGAGGTGTGTTGAGGGGTGGGTTTTAAAAGTTGATATAAGGCAGGCTTAATCATTATGCAGAGATCTTTGTTCCTGATCACCCCCTCCACTCCCCACTGATTGCCTGATTAGTATGGCAGTTTAGCTGTTATACTCTTCTCAATATTTCTTTGCATTCTCCTTTTAGATTGGTTTATGCTAAAACTAATCTACTGGGGATCAGTGACACCCCTGGTCCGGCTGTGCCCACCATTTGAATTATTGAAAGAGGCTTGTACACAAGCGTTTGCATACGAATGGTATGTTTGATGGGGTTGGGTAAGGGATGCCGGTGCTTGGGATCCCGGCGTTCAGAATCCCAACACCGGCATCCCGAAAGGGATAGCATACTGACACTTGTTGGTCGGTATGCTAACCCTCCCCCACTCCCTACCCTAACCCTCCCTCCCTGGTGCCTGACCCTAACCTCTCCACCTAGTGCCTAAACCTAACCTCCCCTTCCCCGCACCCTAAACCTAACCCTCCCTCCTTAGCAGAGCCGTAACTAGAGTTTTTGGTGCCCTGTGCCAGAAAGAGCATTGGCGCCCCCCTCATTTTTTAAAGGGACATAATGCACCCAAAAAAGGGCCATGGCTTCATGGGGAAGGGCCAGAGAAGAGATAGGAGAGGCCAGGAGATCCTGGGGATGAAATAAGAGGAAGCTACAAGCAAGAATGATAATAAACAGAAATTTGATAGGCCCAAACAGCGCCCCCTGCCCTGTGGTGCCCTGTGTGATGGCACCGGCCGCACTACCCTAGCTACGGCCCTGCCCCTTAGTGCCTAACCCTAACCCTTCCCTTAGTGTCTCACTGTAACCCCTAAAGCTAACCCTAATCCTCCCCTCAATCCCGCTACTTACCTTCGGTATCCCGGCGGTCGGGATGCTGGTGCCGGAATCCCGACGCCGGTAATTTAAGGGTCGGCATCCCATCCACCGGGATGCCGAACGTATCCCGTTATCACATGGCAGTTCTTCCTTACACATCATACAGACCCTGTTTTCGTAGTCAATAAATTTTGACCTTGTATGAGTTGTAGATAAATATATTGGGCTCCGTTTAACAACAAACCCTAATACCAGCGGCATAATTAGTTTAGTATCGCAGTGATACTAATGAACTTGGAGTTGGCATTTAACACTACTTACTCCTCCAGCAAGGTCTAGTGATGTCCCCCTCCTCCGCAGCATCCACCTCGCTGTTGCCTAACGCTGCCAGTGACAGGCTTCTGTGTCATGCGTATGCCTCTTTCACCCGACAGGGACACAGCAAAGCCTGGAAGACTATGCTGGGTTACCAATACAGGGACAAACAGCGGAATTCTTAGTTAACAGCTGTTAGTTAAATACGTAATAGAGGATATACCCCTTTAGCGAGTACATAAGGGGTTATGTCTCTTTAAATGTGGTCTATTGTATCCTACAATCTACAAATATTTATATTATCTTTCCAATTTAACCAATGTCTGACGCAATACTGATTCAGTATTAACTATAGTTACATTTGTTTTTGACTGTAGTTATTATGTTCTGTTCTCCTGAATAAATGTTCCTGGAAATCACTTTGTTTTGTAAGGCTGCTATCTATGGTAATAGCCGGTGCACTGCACACATAATCATATGCTGGTAAACAGTAGCAGAAAACAAATAGACCCAGATGATTCAGGTCTAACTGACGTACTGATTTGTCCATATTTGAGTCTGGACAGAAGACAGGGCTAAGAGACTCACTCAGGTTCCCAGGTCTCAAAGCAATAAGTGATATCATGATAACATTTACACACAGAGCGCTGGGCGAGCAGATCCGTCAGAAAGAGGAAGGAAAAGTCTATTTGTTCTATGTTATAAGATCAATCTTTAAAACAGTAGGGAAATGTCCTAAAAGCATACGAGCTTACATGGACATAGCCTCATACAGTGTGTGCTCATATTGGTAAATTGATAATAATCTTTTCATATACTTTTTTATTAGGTTTACACCTTGTGTGTGCCATTTTCAGTCTTTTAATGTATATAAAGTTTTACTTATATCCTTAGTATGCGTTAAAAAATTAAATGACAAATAAGTGTTCATTTTTTCAAATGTAGCTTTTCTTTATAATACAGCACAGTGTTTGGGGCTTAATAAATAAAGTTTAGTTATTTGCACAGAAAATGCATTTGAATAATGACAGAATTAGATTTTTTGCTATGGGTATGGGCTATAGTACCATGTGCATATAGCACCAGTTTAGTAAATAAACTGTAATCTACTCCCCGAATCTATCAGTGGCTATTAATTCTGCCTTCAGGAAACCATCAGAATCCCTGGTGTTAAACATAAATGGAACCTGACTGCAATGGCAATAACATGTAGCTGAGTAGACACCCAGGGCCTGATTCAGACCCGGTCGCAAGGCTGCATTGACACACAGCTGTCCGCAGCCAAAGTATGCAAATCCCGCGATCGCTAGCAAGACATTAGCACGCCCACTATGTCTTGCTGTGCGATCGCGATATGAAATTAGACGCCCACCAGCCTGATACAAGGCGCTCACTTTCCCTTAGTAACATACGTCATCTCCAGGAAGTGTATGAAACAATCGGTAACATCTACTCACATTGGACCCATATGCACCACTTGTGGCTGACTATACCCTACCACAAGCACTGCGAGTGCTGCTGTGTTTAATTCAGCCATGTCATGTGTATCCTGACGATGCGTCTTAATTATGCAGGCCCCTGAAATGGCGTTCCAACTCACAGACACGCCTGCGTTTGCACCACCACACCCCTGCTACCATCGACCACCTCCTGTCACCACCCACAAAATAACATGTCCTGTCACACATGCTTGCGGAGCGTCTGTGTACTAGGTGCGATCACAGTGCCTGCTTCGCGCAAGCGCACTGTGTCTTGTATGCATGCGCAGATTGCAAACATCGGCAGGCTTCGTGTGAACGCAGCCTTGCGACCAGGTCTGAATCAGGCCCCCAGACCGAAGAGCGCATTTGCATAATGGTGGGTTTCGTTCTGATCGAAATGAATAGTGCACACACGTGACCGTTTGAGTGAGTACAAATGAACAAACTTTATTTACAAGTAACAAACAAACAATGAACATACAAAGTATACAGTATACTCAACTTTTGTCTATGTATTCAGATGACACCGGTAATTCATCATCTTCAACATCAGATGTACTTCATCTTCATCTGGGTAGCCCTCATTTCAATAACGCCCAGGCAGTTCAATATACATTGCAGGGACCATATACTGCAGTCTCAGGTCCATGCATGAGCCAAGAGCCTTTGTCTAGCTCTTGATATATATACCCTAGTATGGGGTGGTAGCTTTCCGGATATTAAGCCCATATTAGTTACATACTAGGTATCCACTGATTTGTTGAACATAGCATTGACCAAACTTATCTCTCTTGCACATGCTCTGTAAGCTCTAAGATATACTCAGACAAAGAAATACAGTAATGACGTGTCCTAATGTCTGGAGATAAAGTCTCAAAGCCCCTTTGTGTAGAGTAACCCATAATGCTTAGCGTCTCTACACATCTTACAATGGTCATTCCATTGGAATGTAGCTAATTGTCTGCTGATTACACCATGTAAGCTATGAATGGCTCATTATACATCTAGTAATAGTAATGACATGTACAAGCCAGGACCTCTCAATTTATGTCTTGTTTGACCTCAAGGTGATTTGACCATTCTATGCAAAGACTGCAACTATAGGAATACAATGATCTTCTTCAAACCTCAATGGGGCCTAGCAAGGGTATATGTGTGTGTTACAACTTATGCAGAAATTAATTATTTAACACACTGGTTACAGCACTATATCACTATTAAAAGGCACTCTTTTATCAAAGGGAAATTATGGGAAATCCCCCGAAAAGAGCCTTTTTGGTGAATACCCAAAAATACCCCCAGGATTTAAGAATGGAGGACCACAGCAGATATTTCCGATATCTGCTTGCTGTGATCCCTCCATTTTCAATTGCTAAAGGGGCCTGCTAAATTGTAACATTTACCAAGTTCCTGAATGGAAAACACTCCTGCTTTGGTCCAAATAGCTAATCACAACATTTTCCAGGAGAGGGATCTGAATAATCCCTCCCTGATAATCTCCACATGCACCATCTGATGGCTGTGTATGTGCAGTAGTGTGGTTAGGGTCCACACCAGAAGTAAAGTGGTCGCATTAGCAATACTTTACTTCTTACACATCATGGGGATGGGCTCTTATTGGGGTTTTATGTGGATTTCCACATTAATTAACAGTCCCTCCGATAACTGCTGTGCTCCTTCTGTTGTCATTGGCCCAAAAAGTTGCCAAATTGATCAAGCTTAGAAAAGTTATCTTTTTCAAGCTGGCACCTAATACCTAATTACATCTTTTACATTGTGTATATTTATAAAGTTTTAAAGTTTACACCCACAGAAATAGAGTGAGCAAGATAAATAGAAGACATGACCAGTGTACAAAAATATAAGGATGAATGTATAGCACTATAAGACATTCAAAGATAAGCGAATAAAAAGAGAATAATAAATGCGGCAGACTGGAGAAAAACAGAACATAGTAAATATAGCACAAAATGAGCGGCTCAGTGGCTGGCAAGAATTTAAATGACAACATAGTATCTATTAGGTAGCATAGCAGAAGGAACATGAAGGGTAAAAGGGTTATTCCATGCGACTCATGTTACATTTTTATGTTCATTTTTAGAAGTTTAAATGCACCACACACAAAAATGAAGCTGAATTTCAATATTTTAAAACTATGACAATAATATATGGGGTATAATTAGTTCTTAGAAGCAGAAAATTTACTCTCTAAGTAGTTACATTTTATTGTTTATATGTGTGACTCGTGTTACAACAGAATGGACATAGGAACTGAGGGGACTTATATATTTATTTACACCTGCTCTCCTAATTATTTTTTACAAAATGATTGTTATACTATATACTTATAAGACCCTAAACTTATGATTGACACACAAACAAAAAAACTGATTTTTAACCAAACTATACTTAAAATCTATTTTGACATGTGACTCATGTTACATACAAATGTGACCCACGTTACATTTCTGTCCCTAGTCAAAGGGCCTTGATACAAATTACTGAAACCTGTAGAATCCACGTGAATGAATCAATGTAGGCCTGTTTATCTTCCTGATTAACTGTGAAGATGTGTAAAATATTTAATTGGGTGATGATGGCCATCATATTCAACATAGAACCAGTCACCAACATTCACTACATCATATGGAGTCACTGTGACAGCTGCATTAAGTTCATCAGTAGAAAGAAATGAAGTTGAAAATGTCTCAACATCTGCTGTGATACAATTTAATTTTCATGTTATTGTGTCCTATCTTTCATGGAATGACTCAAAAAGGAAAAAAGAAAAGGAAAACTTGAGCAATTATACAGAAGACTATTACATATGAAAACCATTTACAATATAATAGTTGTGAAGCGGGTACCCGAAGGCACCATTCAGGCCCATGCAACACAAAACCAGGAGAATAGTGAGTATCATTGTAAGGAATATGAACTCCGCTCTATAAAAGGGATCAGTGGAATGCCTACATACAGTGGCGCCTCAAGGCACAGGCTAGCAGGGCCGTCTCCCGGAGCACCATAGCCTAAAGGGGCGCAGCCCTGTCCCCCGCCTGAATAGAGGCACTCGCCATTGCCCCGGCTCCGGAAAATTCCAAACCCCACCCACTCGCTGATGTTTTCGGGTATACGCTCTGGGGGAGGGAGCGCGGGAGGGAAGGGACGTGGCAGTGCAGCACAGGACGGGGCTGGGAGCAGAGAAGCCTAGCGCAGGCCCTGCATATATACTCCAGACCAAGTCGCTCTAATGGCTGAGGCAGACAGGTATCAAACAAATAACATTAATATAAACAGACAAAATATATACTAGCCATTGTATCGAAAATATGGGCAACAAAATATAGCAATGAACAACCACAACTTGCGGCATACCTGGATCCTCTAATAAATCCCCACCCCCACCCCAACTACTATACACTATGAAAACATGGTGGTAACTATTCCTGTGTATCCTAGGGCCATGGTGTATACAACCGAGGATAACAGGGGCAACAATAGACTCACAAAAATAATAAACAAAATAGCCGACCCAAATATAAACAAGTAAAAATCAAGCAGGAGCACTAAAAAGACAATATGACGGATCATACCCTGGCGGCAATTAAGTACTAATAAAGAAAAAAATGCATACTGAGGACAACACAATATGAAAACCTCCAAATAATGGCCATGTCAAATGCACGTAAACCAAAACAAGATATATGATATCAAATGCACATAAATCAGTCAATGAGGGTCGTACAGGGCCGGCAACAGAAACCCTGGGGTCCAGTACACTGATATCTCTGGGGACCCCAACTCCCCCTCGGGATCCTGACGGTCAGAATCCCAGCAGTCAGAATCCTGGCGCCGGCATCCTGACAGGGTTAGGATACCGACACTGGTTATGCCAAGTCGGTCAGTATCCTAACCCTTCTCTCTATCCCTAATCCTCCCTCCCCGGTGCCTAAACCTAACCTCCCCCCTAGTGCCTAACCCTAACCCTCCCCCTAACCCCACTACTTACCTTTGGTATCCCAGCTGTCTGGATGCCACGGTTGGGATTATAACTGCATCCCGTCAAAATATCATACACTTGTATGTAAACCCTGAACTGGGTCACTGTATTTAAAATCCTGCCTGTAAATAGATATCCCACTATGCAGAGGCGGGCTGGGCCGGGGGGCAGGGTGCCATGTGCCCCCCGGGCCCCAGCGCCATGCGGGCCGCGGCCTGTCTGTGTCTCTGTGACACAGGCTGCACCGCGTGTGTATCACTGACCTGACGGAGTTCAGTCAGCGCTACACTGACTAACACACAGCCGCCGTCTCCGGCAGCTGTGTGTTTGTTTTGATCAGCAGCCAATGAGAGTCTGACAGACTCTCATTAGCAGCTGCTGCGCCCACTGCAGGAGCCGCTCCATCTTCCGGCTCCCGCTGTGGGTAATGGGAGAGGCGTCATGACGTCCTGACGTCTCTCCCATACTGCACAGCGGCCCGGCCCGAGAGGACAGATGGAGAAGCGGATGGCGGCGGCGGGAGCGGAGATGTGGTTTATTTTTTTTATTACGAGAGTCAACTGGGGGCGGGCACTACTGGTGGCACTACAAGGGGTTAGACCACTACTGGGGGCACTACAAGGGGGGGTTACTATTACTGGGGGCACTACAAGGGGGGACTACTACTACTGGGGGCACTAAAAGGGGATGACTACTACTACTGGGGGCACTACAAGGGGGGACTACTACTACTACTGGGGGCACTACAAGGGGGGGACCACTACTGGGGGAACTACAAGGAGGGGGGACTACTACTGGGGGCATTACAAGGGGGAGATCACTATTGGGGGCACTACAAGGGGGGGACTACTACTGGGGGCACTACAAGGGGGGGACCACTACTTGGGGCACTACAAGGGGGGGACTACTACTGGGGGCACTGCAAGGGGGGGACCACTACTGGCGGCACTGCAAGGTGGAGACCACTACTGGGGACTACTACTGGGGCACTACAACTGGGGGGACTACTACTGGGGGCACTACAAAGGGGGGACTACTACAAGGGGGGACTACTACTGGGGGCACTACAAGGGGGGACTACTACTAGGAGCACTACAAGGGGAGGGGACTACTACTAGGGGCACTGCTTAGGGGGGAGGGGACTACCACTGCATCGAGGGACCACTGCAGGGGGCTCTATATAAAGGGCAATACTGGGGTTACTGCATAGGGGGGAGACTACAACTGGGGCCACTATTTAAGGGGCACTGCATAAGGGCTACCACTATTGGGGTCACTGCATGGGGGGGTGGACTGCTACTGGGGGCACTATTTAAGGGGCACTGCATAGGGGGTACCACTACTGGGGGCACTATATAAGGGGCTTACTACTGGGGGCACAAAGGGCACTGCACAGGGGAGACCACTATTGGGGGCACTATATAAGGGGCTTACTACTGGGGGTACAAGTGGCACTGCACAGGGGGGACCACTACTGGGGGCATTGTATAAGGGACACTGCATAGGGGGGATCACTACTGGGGGCACTACTGGAGGCCTGCATAAGGGGGTCCTCTCCTGGGGCACAGGGGGGCACTGCATATGGGCACCACGACGGGCTGCCCCTAATCTTTATTTTAACTTTACATTAATCCCATAATGACCCGCCTCCTCCCTGGAACACTTGAGGGGGGGGGCGTAGCATGCACGTTCTTCAGGCACCCTGGCTACACGCTATTCCTCTGCCAGGGCCGCCTGCATGCATTTGCCCCCCAGGCTAAAAGTTGCCAGCCAGCCCCTGCTACTATGTGCTGGCTACTCTGGTCCAGACATGACTATGGGCCTGATTCAGAGCCAGACGCTCTTTCAGAGTCTCGTCCGTTGCAAGCCCCAGAGAGCTTCCTGCTCTAACAGAGCAGGAAGCTCTCCACTGACATCACTGGTGATGTCAGTGGTGCCTCCCACAAACGGCAGGCATTCCTTCGGGAATGCCTCCGTTTGTGTAGCCACCCCCCCTCCCCACCTACAAAACGGGGCGAGCTGTCGATCAACATCGACAGCCGCCCCTTTTTGTAGTGAGTCCCAGAGCGAGATAATATCTCTCTCGCTCCGGGGCTTGCACATGCGTGCGGCGCGCAGTACCCTACCACCGACCCGCTTGCGAGCGCTATGCGCTCACGAGCGGGTCTGAATCAGGCCCTATGTGCGCACTGGCCGGAGGCAATCACTAACCTCTATGTGACATAATTTCCTGTCCGTCACTTGTAATGTATCCCCTAACAGCTGCCGGTGCACTTTTCAGTCCGACTATATGATATTATAAAAATATTTTTTGCACTTTAAATCTTGGTGTGCTGGTCTCTATCTAACTCATGTATGGGTTAGTGTATAATATATATATATATATATATATATATATATATATATTATATATATAAAGAGCAAACAGCGGCACTCACGGGACTTCCAAAAAAGAATCCAGGACACAGCAGTGTCGTTCAACATTTCAGTCTACCCCAGGAGGGGGACCCCTATCCCTACTGTGTCACAATTGATGGAGAATGCGGTCAAGCACACACTGAAATTGCAGCAAGGAAAAAATTTTCCTTTCAAATTTAAAGGAACAGAAACGTAATTGTGGAATCCATAAAGGTGGCATCAGCAAATGCTTAGAGAAGCCAGATTCAGCTTCCAACCTGCACCTAAAGATAACATGGAGGACATTGTTAAGGCCTTGCTCCAAGCTCCGGCAGCTCAGCAGGAAACAAACAAACTTCAGTAGAAAGCTACCAGAGCTCAGCAGGAATCCACCAATGTGCAACTGTTGGCCTAGGAGACAGCCCAGAGGCAACAACAAGTCACTATCGAGGAAACCCACCAGGCCTTAAAAGAGGTAGTACAACACTTGGTAGCCTGGTCCAGTGGCAAATGCAGGATTTCTAGAGAGGGTTTCCAAATGCTTGATTTTAGAGCGAATGTGGCCAGTCCATGAAGAGGGCAGAATTAGTACTTATCCAGCTTTAATATGCATCATACAAAGTATATTGTGTTGCATAATTCCAGCATATACAGGACCAGCGATCACAGTATGCCATTAGATGCAGCAGTAGGTCCATCCTGTCTGAGCAGAATGTTTTTCTTCAGATGTGGGCACCATTCCAGAGCATGGGAGCAAGTCCGGGAGTCTGGGCGAACGGCAGAAGAACCTAGCACTGCCCTGGACATATATATGTACATATTGGTCTCCTTATGTACTGGATAGTGTATTATTATACAGTATTAATAATTAACTCTATTGATGGTCTATAGCAGTGCACCCCTAACAGTGCATGTCCTAACTGGTGCACAGGTATATTTATTACTAGCTGACACATTTTAAAAGATCCACAAATGGTGTTAATCATTTCATTTGTGATACTGAGAAGAACATGCAGCGCTAGTAACATTCTATTATATTACTATTTCTATTATGGTCATGATGTGTGCTGGGGAGGGGGGTTTCCAGGCAGACGGAAACCCCCCCTGCGTTTGCCTATGTGGTCTGGAGATGCATCCACTGACCCTCCAACCCACACTCGCTCCATACACGCCAGTAATTTTTTTACAGAAGATGACTCCAAGTGATGATGTGGAGGCGTATCTCATGGCATTTGAGAGAACCACAGAAAGGGAGAGTTGGCCTAAGGAACAGTGGGCAAGTCTTGTGGCACCCATCTTGTCTGGAGAACCACAAAAGGCCTACTATGATTTGTGCCTGGCTGATGCAAAGGACTATGAAAAGCTTTATCGGGAGATCCTAACTTGCTTGGGGGTTACCTCGTTTGTTCGTGCCCAACGAGTCTACCACTAGGAATTCCAAATAGAAAAGCCTCCATGCTCACAGATGCATGACCTTGTCCATCTAACCACAAAATGGCTACAGCCCGAGATGCTGACAGGACCACAGATCATCGAAAGAGTCATGTTGGGAGGCCAGCTAGGAGAAGGTTACAGTAGTCCAATCTGGATATGACCAGTGAGTGGATGAGGGTTTTAGTGGCATCCTGGGTGAGGAAGGGTCTAATCCTGGAGATATTTTTTAGGTGAAATCGGCAGGACTGCGAGAGGTGCTGAATGTGCGGTATAAAGGAGAGGAAGGAGTCTAAGATAACTCCAAGACAGCGCACGTTGGGGCTAGAGGAGATAGTTGTGCCATCAATAGATAATGAAATTGTGGGAAGTGATGGAGTGGAAGAGGGTGGGAAGATGATCAGCTCAGTCTTAGACATGTTAAGTTTAAGAAAGCGCTGGGACATCCACGAAGAGACAGCAGAGAGACAGTGTTAGATCTGGCCCATGAAGAGACATACACGAAGAGACATACAGAAGAACAGTGGTAGATCTGGCCCATGGTCATATAACGGCAGGCCACCTAGGGGTAGAGAAAACCACTGAGCGAATTTTGCAGAGGTTTTTCTGGCCCGGGGTCCATAAAGAGGTATCTAACTATTGTGCATCCTGCCCTGAATGATACTGACATTTTAAAAGTTCACTAGTAGGCCACATTTTAAAAGTTCACTAGTCCCGTTCCCATTATTGAGATGCCATTTGAAAGAATAGCAATGGATTTGGATGGACCCTTAATGAAGTCTGCCCGGGGCCATCAATATATTCTGGTGATAATGGATTATGCTACCTGGTACCCGGAAGCGATACTGTTGCGCAATAAGTCAACCAAGACCATTGCTAGAGAGATAGTCCATGTCTTTAGCAGGTTGGGAATACCTAAGGAAATACTGACTGACCAAGGTACCGCTTGCATCCTGAACGGCCGCCTCCTTGTCGATCGTTAAGCTGTGGGTTCCCACTCACAGATCAATGACCGACCAGGTAGATGGTCACGATGGTGATCACCATTGCGACCATCGGGGCTTACAACCAGACCCTAAGGTTGGGTCTGGGCCCTCGTAAGCCCCAGGGAGCTTTCTGCTCTGATGGAGCAGGAAGCTCCCCACTGACATCACTGATGATGTCAGTGCGGCCACCCACAAAATGGTAAGTGTTCGTAAAGGAACACCTCCACTTTGGAAACCACCCCCCCGGCCCTAACAAACGGGGGCAGCTGTCGATCTCTGTCGCTCCGGGGCTTGCGCACGTGCAGTGCGGCCGCTGCACGTGCGCAGGCCTAACCATCAAGTCGGTTACGAGCGCATCGGTGCTCGTGACCGACTCTGAATGAGGTCCAGAGTGTTGGTGTTGGTTCCCACAGTAGAGAGTAAACTTTTGGCTAAGTGGCAAGGACCCTTTGAAATTTTAGAAAAAGTGGGACAGGTTAATTACAAAGTCTAAAGGATAGAGCAGCTCTGGCAGCTGTCCGAGCCCCTCCAGTAAACCCAGGGCCTTTGGTTCCCGAAGTGACAGTGGCAAAAACCCTGTCAGCAGTTCAACAGCAGGAAGTTAAGGAATTTCTGATCAGAAATAGGGTGCTGTTTTCTGACATACCAGGAAAAACCACAGTCACTAAACATAACATAATCACTGACCCAGGGGTAAAGGTTAACATAAAGCCCTATAGGTTACCAGAAGCCCAAAGAGAATCAGTATCGAAAGAAATAAAACATTTTTTAGAGTTGGATGTAATTGAAGAAACGCATAGTGAGTGGTCAAGTCCCATTTTACTTATTCGAAAGCCGGACGGGAGTGTGCGTTTCTGCAATGACTTCCGGAAATTGAACAGTGTGTCAAAGTTCGATGCCTACCCAATGCCTAGGGTGGATGAACTAATTGAAAGGATAGGGACAGCCAGATATTTAACCACTCGACTTAACCAAAGGGTATTGGCAAGTGCCGTTACCTGAGAATGCCAAAGAAAAGACAGCTTTTTCTGCACCAGAGGGGTTGTTTCAATACAAGATGTTGCCCTTTGGGCTACATGGGACACCTGTAACCTTTCAAAGAATGATGGACAGGATTCTAATTCCCCATAGACAGTATGCTGCTGCTTATCTGGATGATGTGGTCATTCATAGTCCTGATTGGCAGTCTCACTTGCCCAGAGTACAAGCAGTTTTGGACTCCATCTATAAGGCAGGTTTGACAGCCAACCCAATAAAGTGTTGTCTAGGGATGGAAGAAGTAAAGTATCTCGGATACACCATTGGCGGAGGTTTGATAAAGCCACAGCTCAATAAGTTTGAGGCAATACAAAACTGGCCATGACCCCTGAATAAGAAGCAGGTGAGATCCTTCTTAGGGATCACTGGGTATTATAGGAGGTTTATACCCAATTTTGCCACCATTGCAGTCCCACTGACTGACCTTACCAAAGGCAAACAGAAAGTCATGGTGGAATGGAGTCCTGAAGCAGAGAAGGAGTTGAAAATAACGTTGTGTTCCCAACCAGTTCTGATGACTCCTGATTTTGACAGGGTGTTTGTTGTGCAAACTGATGCGTCAGAAGTAGGTATAGGAGCGGTACTGTCACAGAGCAAGGAAGGTGAAGAACACCCTATTTTTTTACCTAAGCAGGAAATTAAATGTACATTAGAGAAACTATGCTACAGTTGAGAAGGAAGCGTTGGCCATAAAATGGGCATTGGAAACTCTCAGGTACTATTTGGTGGGAAGGAAATTAAGGCTGATCACTGACCATGCCCCGTTGAAGTGGATGTCAGAGAACAAAGAGACCAATGGGAGAATAACTAGGTGGTTCTTGGCATTACAAAACTTAAAATTTTTGGTAGAGCACAGGCCAGGAAGCCAGCTGGCCAATGCAGACGCTTTGTCTTGCGTTCATTGTTTGGGGGCTGCAGTTGTTCCGACCCACAGGTCGAAACAAAGGGGGGGATATGTGATAGAAGCACTTAAAAAGTTGTGGAAGGCATATATGTGTGTCCCAGATTTCTCACATATGTCTTTTAAACCCCCAGGAAAAGTCTGTTCTTCTGAACAGATTGGAATGTCGGCTTTGGTGAAAAGCTGGAATGGGTCCTGGGGGTGTGGATGTGATGAGTTAGGGCTCCATCCACAGGCTACTCCAGGTGTTGGGCCTTTCAGCCTGGTAGCAGGCTCATTAGGGGTTGCACCTGGAAATGGCTCTTATAAGCTGGATTTAGTTCTGGCTGAGTGTCTCACACCTGGAAGAGCAGGCCCGCAGGCTAGCTTGCTCTGAGACATTGTTTTGATATAGACCTGTAAGTACTGTGGATGTGAACTTGTTTATAGTGCTCTGATAGTGAGGGAACCTACTGTCTAGTTAGAGCCCAGACGGGCTAGGATTTTGTTTGTGTTTTGTTTTATTTATGTACCTGGTACAATAAAGACTGGCTCCGACCAGCTTGCATGAGAACCCCAGAATTGTGTCCTGTCTCTCCGGCTGTGGTGTGTGTAAAGAGGGAGTCCGTCTACCCCAGGAGAGGGACTCCTATTCCAACTGTGCCACAATATATATATAATATAGAAAGAGCACACAGCGGCACTCACGGGACTTCCAAAAAAGAATCCAGGACACAGCAGTGTAGTTCAACGTTTCAGTCTAAGGAGACTTTTATCAAGAACAACAGAAAGTTGTTCTTGACAAAAGTCTCCTTAGACTGAAACGTTGAACTACACTGCTGTGTCCTGGATTCATTTTTGGAAGTCCCGTTGCTGCCGCTGTTTGCTCTTTCTACATTTAAGGTTACAACACCTTCGGATGGCACCAGGGTAAGTAACATTTGCTACACTTTGGAGTGCCAGCTTACATTGACTTTATATATATATATATATATATATATATATATACAGTATATATTTTGGCAAAAGGTGAAAACAAGCGCCTTATAGTGTAATAAATTCAATGTCATTGAAGTAAAAAAAAGGTCATTATTATGTGTACCATATAGGTTAAAAAATTAGGCATGTAGTAGTTTACTTTGTCATCAGGCCATGGTACACCCCCCAACATTATTGTCACATCCATTTTTAAAATTGCATTTGCCGGTAGAAAAGCTGGGCCACTTGCTCAGGTTTGCATAAGTGTGTGTGAGTGTATGTGTGACCCCTGTGTGTGTGTTTGAGCCCCCTGGAGTCAGCAGCAGGGAGAACTACATCTCCCATCAGCCACCTCCCCTCCTAGCAGCTCCCTGGCCTCCCAGCAGCCCCCTCGACATCCAGCAGAGCCCCCTCCCCAGTGCAAACATGGAGGGGAGATGACCGGGAGCCGTGGAAACAACTGGAGAGGTAATTCGTTTTTTTTTTCTCTCACCGCAGGGTTTTCAGTGCTGAAAACCCAACGTGCATTTTTTTTTTAATTAAATACAGCGGGTATCGGTAGCACGCATACCCGTGGTATTCCAAAATTGGGCACGAGGTCTGCGTGATTTTTTGTTGAGAAAAACTTGCTTCTAATTCAATTCACCCCTTAGTTGCTGAGTCAGAGCTGCGCTCAGTTCATCCTGAAATCATTCCCGATCATTCACCTTTCAATAGTCTGCACACGTGCACCCTGTTACCCCGCTCAGCCGCAAGTGGAAATGCAGCTGGGATGTGTACGATTTTGATTTCGCCCATAGCTGCTGAGAGTTAAGTATGCAGGATCTGACACATGCACAGTTGCTAAAAATCATGAGATCTATCTGCAAAGCTGACTGAATCACTCCCTTATTGACTTTCCCACACCATCATGTAACGTTTTACTATGTACCATACTTGTCTACTCTCCAGGCTAGCGGTCAGGGCCGCCAATGACACGATTCGCAGTGAATCTCATCAACATGGCCACTCCCCCAGTTCACATAACTGGTAATCACGTATAGAGGGGTCGGACCAAGATTACATAATCACAGCATCACACACGCCCTCGCATCGACTTGGCTGCGCCATGCCGCCCTGCTTTGCCAATCGTTTTTTCATAACATCTGATTTTTTAACCCTTTAATGACCTAGAGGCATTTTATTCCTTCATAATCAGATCAAGATTGTTTTTGCTCTGTTTTAACTAGAGATGAGCAGGTCCGGTTCTCGGAGAACCGGACCCACCCGAACTTCCAGATCCGAGGCAAGATACGAGTCCGGCTCGAGTTTTCCTGCCTGACTCGGATCTCAAAGCAAGTCAAAACATCATCATCCCGCTGTCGGATTCTCGAGGGGTTTGGATTGTATAAAAGTCCCTCCCCACGGTGATCGGCGCCATTTGCTTGCTGAGTCCCGGGCTCTCAGGGCTGTGCTTCATCGAAGCGGGGCTGCTGTGTCCATCCAAGGGCTGCTGTGTCCATCAAGGGCAGGCACTTCTGTTTCCATCCAGGGTCTGCTGTGTCAATCCAGGGGTTTCTGTGTCCATCCAGGGGCAGGGGCTGCTGTGTCCATCCAGGGGCTGCTGTGTCCATCCAGGTCAGGGGCTGCTGTGTCCATCCAGGGTTTTTTGTGTCCATCCAGGGGCAGGGGCTGCTGTGTCCAACCAGGGGTGCTCTGTCCATCCAAGGGTGCCCAGTGTATAAAAAATAAAAGCTAATAATATATTTAATTAAAAAAATATAGATTTTTTTTGTGTTGTACCCCAGTGCACTATATTATTATTATTTTTTACTGTGATGCTGCCTGTCAGACAGCAATGTAATATTCATACACGTATTGTTTGTGACACAGTAAGTGGTAGCGCAGTGTATAATAAATATTGTCACACTGTAAGTGGAAATGCAGTGTATTCGTAAAAAATATTGTCACACTGTAAGTGGAAACGCAGTGTATTCGTAAAAAATATTGACACTGTTAGTGGAAATGCAGTGTATTCGTAAAAACTATTGTCACACTTAGTGGAAACGCAGTGTATTCGTAAAAAATATTGTCACACTGTAAGTGGAAAATGCAGTGTATTTGTAAAAAATATTGTGACACTGTTAGTGGAAAATGCAGTGTATTCGTAAAAAATATTGACACTGTTAGTGGAAATGCAGTGTATTCGTAAAAAATATTGACACTGTTAGTGGAAACGCAGTGTATGCGCTAAAAATATTGTGACACTGTAAGTGGAAAATGCAGTGTATTCGTAAAAAAATTTGTGACACTGTAAGTGGAAAACGCAGTGTATTCGTAAAAAATATTGTAACACTGCAAGTGGTAGCGCAGTGTGTTATTCTTTTCTTATTCATAAAAAATCTTGTGACACTGTAAGTGGAAACTTCACAATTTTACAATTTAATAACACAAAGTTAGCAATAAAAAAATTCAACTCTTCACTTCTTTCCTCAATCATGAATAAATGATTAGTCTACATGCCAACTACAAGACCACAACAAAGTGCTAAATAACGTGCACAATATATTAACCATAATGACATCACAAATGCCTCAGCTGAAATTCACATAAACATAGTCAGTTTCAAAAGGTGAAATTAGAGGATATGGTTTAAAAAATGAAATAAGGCAGCTAAAACTGCATTCTCTGATATAGTGTCCCTACTCCCTACCCATGGTCCCTCTACCTGAATTTCAGATTCAGAGGGGCAACTCCATGCAACCGTATTCCAGAGTGCAGCTGCTCCTACTGTAGCCCAGGTCAGAAGATGTGTAGGGGTGTGGTGATATGGACTAAAATGGAGCTCACATCCACTAAACTGGACAATGAATCCCCAATCTAACAGGGAGCGCAGCTGTAATTTATACACAACACAACACAGGATGGGATGACGACATACGCTTGGGTGCTAGTATAATCTGGGGTGATGGTATAGGCTGGGGTAATAATATAAAGTGGGGTAATAGGCTGGGGTGATGCCTGGGCTTAAGACCAAAAAAGCCACATCTTGGGTGTGGAATTATTTTAACCCAAATCCTGACAACAGTTGTGAAGGCATCTGTACCATTTGTACAAAATTAGTAGAGATAGGGACTTTAACCATCTGGGAACCTCCACCCTGTTACGTCATCTGCAATGATGTACATTATGATCATGTATTATGGTCATCAATGATCTACATCATAACGTCCTCTGTAATTTTTGCACATTTGTAGTTCATTTTGATGGACATCATCTTTTCCACATTTTAGGGAAGAAGCCTCATAGGCCAATCACTGACAAGGTTCCTGGCTGTGCTGAAAACTCTTTCTGAGTACACACTGGAGGGTGGACAGCTCAAGTAAAGCAAAGCAAGTTTGTGCAAGGGCCTCCAAATTACCTTTTTTTTCTGCCAGTAGTCAAACGGACTGGCTGACATGCTTTTTTGGATGCTATCATTAAAATTTTTTTAAATAGTCCTTAACCATTCTTTGAATTGTGACCGTATCAGATGGAGCCACAGTAGAGGTGTAATTAATTGTAGACAATTCTGACCCATCACCAGTGGGTGTTTTGAAAGTTTAGTTTTTTCTCAGCAGATGCACTTACTGGAGAAACTGAAGGAGAAGCCATTGCAGCATCACGTGCCAATTGAACGCTTCAGATCTGTATCCACTGGGAAGAAGAAACAATGTCTTCATCCCTTTTGGGATGAAAATCCACTCCCAGAAGCAGGCATGATGCTTAAGGATTCTCAGGAAAGACACAACGTAAGACTTAAACCTTAAATCTGAAATCTTGCATTTGAAACTGTTCCGCTTGTCCACATATCTGTGCTGTTAAGTGGACAGAGGGTACAATGGCAGTTTGAAGGCCACTAAGTAACTATGTTTTTTTTAATGTCCCTGTACAGGTTGGGAAGAAGTTTCAAGTGGAATCTTTGAAAAGGATTATTTAACAGTCAATAATTTTGGAAAGCACTTTTCCTGGTCCCCTTCGGGTATGAAAATCCACTCCTAGCAGCAAAAGCAGGTGCAGGATTCTCAAGAAAGACACAACGTAAAACATTAAATCTGAAATCTTTCATTTGCTCTGTTCCGCTTGTTTACATATCTGTGCTAGTGGACAGTGGGTACAACTACAGTTTGGAGGCCATTAACTAACTATGTTTTTTTAATGTCCCTGTACAGGTTGGGAAATGCTTTTCAAGTGGAATCTTTGCAAAGGATTATTTAACCATCAATTGTTTTGGAAAGCACTACTAGAAGTCTTCCTGGACCCCTTCTGGGATGAAATCCACTCCTAGCAGCAGGCATGGCACTCAAGGATTCTCTGGGGCAAGGACTGATGTGAATGAGTAAATTTACATCAGAATCAAAAAATTTAATTTAATTTAATACCAATCAACCCTTCCTGTCCCTGCCTTCAACTACATACATACTCCAACTTCCTTGGGCCTATTTAATAATAAAAACATTTGTTTCCTGATGTGCCATGTTGGTAGTTGAACTGCCATGTGTTTGTGCCACCCACTGCTGCCACTTAGCTTAGTCAGCTAGCTAGCTTGGTGCAAATTCTGGGTCTAAACTGGATAAACACAATATTGTGAGCTGTGAGGTGGTCAAAATTGACTGGAAACAAGTGGAAATAAATGTTATTGAGGTTAATAATACTGTAGGAACAAAAACAGGCCCACATTATGTGATTTTAGCTGTTTTTATGTTTTTTTTAGAAAAAAATCCAGATCCAAAACCAAAACACAGAAGGGTGGTTTTAGCAAAACCAATCCAAAACCAGAGGAGATACAGATCCAAAACCAAAATACGGGGGTCGGAGCACATCTCTAGTCTGCATATGTGCAATCAAATACATTATTCCTGTGCAGACTTCTTCGTAGCAATTAGGGGTGAGCGGGTTTGGATTTCTGAAATCCGAACCCCCCCGAGCCCCCCCGATCCGAGTCCGATCCGAGTCAGGCTCGACTTTTCCCGCCTGACTCGGATCTGAAATCGAGGCAAAACGTCATCATCCCGCCTTCCGAGTCTCGCGGGTTTTGGATCCTATATAAGGTACCCGCGTCGGCGCCATTTTCTCACTCGGCTGTGGACAGTGAAGAGGGAGGGTGGGAGTTAGGGCTGTGTAGTGTAGTGTAGTGTAGTGCTGCTGTTGTCCACTACTTCAAAGTCCATAGGGGCTGGCTGTGTTGTGCTGTGCTGCTGTTGTTAATAGGGGCTGTGTCCACTACTTCAAAGTCCATAGGGGCTGGCTGGACTGTGTTGTGCAGTCAGTTCTCCATAGGGGCTGTGTCCACTCCAAAGTCCTGTGCAGTGTCCCAGTCCTAAAGGAGTGCTGTAGTGTTGTCCAGGGGGTGCTCTGTCCATCAGGGGTGCTCCCCCCAAGAGCTAAAAAAATTATATATTTTCTGTGTTTGTGAATTGTGTGCGCAGTAGCCGCACGTGCATCAACAAAGTAGTGCCAAGCGTGCGCCTGTGTCATAAGTAAAGGGCCGGCTGGCTTGACCGTTAAAGGGTGCTGTAACCCCCAAAGTACACTCCAGTCCAAACCAAAAAAAAAATTATTTTCTGTGTTTAGCCGCACGTATATATCAAATCGATATAACATAAATGGAGGACCAAACTTTCTCCGATAAAAATAAAATAGAGAAAGATCAAGAACCACTTCCTCCTAGTGCTGAAGCTGCTGCCACTAGTCATGACATAGACGATAACATGCCATCAACGTCGTCTGCCAAGGCCGATGCCCAATGTCATAGTAGAGGGCACATACAATCCCAAATGGCAAAGTTCAGGAAAATGACCTTGAAAAAGACATTTAAATCAGCTGAAGAGAAACGTAAACTTGCCAATATGCCATTTACGACACGGAGTGGCAAGGAACGGCTAAGGTCGATCCCTAGTATGTTCATGACTAGTGGTTCAGCTTCACATGACGATGGAAGCCCTCCTCCCACTAAAAAAATCAAAAGAGTTAAGCTGGCAAAAGCACAGCGAAGAACTGTGCTTTCTAAGAAGATATCACAAATCCCCAAGGAGAGTCCAAGTGTGGTGGTGGTTGCGATGCCTGACCTTCCCAGCACTGGACGGGAAGAGGTGGCTCTTTCCACCATTTGCACGCCCCCTGCAAGTGCTGAAAGGAGCACCCACAGTCCACTTGCTGATATGCAAATTGAAGATGTCACTGTTGAAGTACAACAGGATGAGGATACTGGTGTAGCTGGCGCTGAGGAGGAAGTTGGCTAGGAGGATTCTGATGGTGATGTGGTTTGTTTAAATCAGGCTCCGGGGGAGACAGTTGTTGTCCGTGGGATGAAAAAGCCCATCACGGTCATGCCTGGGCAAAAGACCAAACATTCCACCTCTTTGGTCTGGCAATATTTCTATCCAAATCCGGACAACAACTGTCTTGCCATATGTACCATATGTAAAGGTGAAATAAGTAGGGGTAGGGACGTCAACCACCTAGGAACATCCTCCCTTATACGGCACCTGCAGCGCGTTCATAAAAAGTTACTGTCAAGTTCAGAAACTTTGGCTAAGACCGTAAGCAGTCCAGGGACACCTAAATCCCGTTGTCCTGTTGTATCCAAGCGCCTGCAAACCACACCGTCAACTCCCTCCTCGTCAATTTCCTCCTTAGTCAGGATCGGAAGTAGTCCTGCAGGCCATGTCACTGGCATGACTGACTCTCCTATCCGGGATTCCTCCGGAGGATCCTGCATTGCTACACCTACTGCTGCCGCTGCTGCTGTTGCTGCTGCTGGGAGTCGTTCATCATCCCAGAGAGGAAGTAGGAACACCACTACTTTTACTAAACAATTGACCCTCCAACAGTCCTTAGCGAGGAGGATGAAGTACGACAGCAGTCATCCTGAAGCAAAACGTATAACTGAGGCCTTGACTGCCATGTTAGTGTTAGATGTGCGTCCGGTATCCGCCATTAGTGCAGTGGGATTTAGACAATTGATGGAGGTAGTGTGTCCCCGGTTCCAAATCCCGTCTAGATTCCACTTCACTAGGCAGGCGATACCGAGACTGTACAGAAACGTCAGAAAAAGTGTCCTCAGTGTCCTGAAAAATGCCGTTGTACACAATGTCCACTTAACCACGGACATGTGGACAAGTGGAACAGGGCAGACTAAGGACTATATGACTGTGACAGCCCACTGGGTAGATGTATCACCTTACGCAGCAACAGCAGCAGCGTCACCAGTAGCAGCATCTCAGAAACGCCAGCTCGTTACAAGGCAGGCTACGCTGTGTATCACCGGTTTCAGTAAGAGGCACACCGCCGACAACCTCTTAGAGAAACTGAGGGAAATCATCGCCCAGTGGCTTACCCCACTTAGACTCTCCTGGGGATTTGTGATATCTGACAACGCCACCAATATTGTGCGGGCATTACATCTGGGCAAATTCCAGCACGTCCCATGTTTTGCTCACACAATAAACTTGGTGGTGCAGAATTTTCTGAAAAGCGACAGGGGCGTGCAGGAGACGCGCTTTGGGTGGCCCGAAAAATTTCTGGCCACTTTCGCCATTCAGCGACTGCATGCCGAAGACTGGAGCGCCAGCAAACACTCTTGAACCTGCCCCGCCATCACCTGAAGCAAGAGGTTGTGACGCGGTGGAACTCAACCCTCTATATGCTTCAGAGGATGGAGGAGCAGCAAAAGGCCATACAAGCCTATACATCCACCTATGACATAGGCAAAGGAGGGGGTATGCACCTGACTCAAGCGCAGTGGAGAATGATTTCCGTGTTGTGCAAGGTTCTCCAGCCCTTCGAACTTGCCACACGTGAAGTCAGTTCAGACACTGCCAGCTTGAGTCAGGTCATTCCCCTCATCAGGCTTTTGCAGAAGCAGCTGGAGAAAGTGAAGGAGGAGCTAAGACGGAGCGATTCCGCTCGGCCTGTGGGACTTGTGGATGAAGCCCTTCATTCGCTTTGCCAGGATTCCAGGGTGGTCAATCTGTTGAAATCAGACCACTACATTTTGGCCACCGTGCTTGATCCTAGGTTTAAAGCCTATGTGGTGTCTCTCTTTCCGGCCGACACAAGCCTGCAGAGGTGCAAAGACCTGCTGGTGAACACACTGTCAGCTGAAGCGGAACGTGACACGTCAACGGCTCCTTCTTCATTTTCTCCCGCAACTGGGGCTGCCAAGAAAAAACTTAGGTATCCTAAGCAACCCGCTGGCGGTGATGCAGGGCAGGCAGGACCAAGTTTGGACATCTGGTCCGGACTGAAGGACCTGGCAACAATTTCTGACATGTCTACTGTCACTGCATATGATACTGTCACCATTGACAGAATGGTGGAGGATTACATCGGTGACAGCATCCAAGTAGGCATGTCAGACAGTCCATACCTGTACTGGCAGGAAAAAGAGGCAATTTGGAGGCCCCTGTACAAACTGGCTCTATTTTACCTGAGTTGCCCCCCCTCCAGTGTGTACTCCGAAAGAGTGTTTAGTGCAGCCGGGAACCTTGTCAGCGAAAGGCGTAGGAGGTTGCTTCCACAGAATGTGGAGAAGATGATGTTCATCAAAATGAATTATCAGCTCTTCCAGGGAGACCAGCCTCCAGAAGGTACAGAGGGACCTGTGGTGGTGGATTCAAGTGGGGACGAGTTAATACTTTGTGAGGATGAGGATGTACACACTGAAGAGGGTGAGGAATCAGTGGATGAGGAGGATGAGGATGACATCTTGCCTCCGTAGAGCCAGTTTGTGCAGGGACACATTAATTGCCAGCTTGTTTTGTGGGGGCCCAAACGAACCAATCATTTCAGCCACAGTTGTGTGGCAGACCCTGGCGCTGAAATGATTGATTTGTTAAAGTGTGCATGTCCTATTTATACAACATAAGGGTGGGTGGGAGGGCCCAAGGACAATTCCATCTTGCACTTCTTTTTTTTCTTTGCATTATGTACAGTTTGGGGCCTAGTTTTTCTAACTGCCATCCTGTCTGCCACTGCAGTGTCACTCCTAGATGGGTCACGTGTTTGTGCCGCCCACTCGTGTCGCTTAGCATAGTCATCCAGCTACCTCGGTGCAACCTTTTGGACATAAAAACACTATTGTGGAGGTGTGAGGTGTTCAGAATAGACTGGAAATGAGTGGAAATTAAGGTTATTGAGGTTAATAATAGCATAGGAGCAGAAAAACCTACAAATTCTGTGATTTTAGCTGTTTTTATGCTTTTTTTAAAAAAAATACAGATCCAAAACACAAAACCCAGAACCCAAAACACGGAAGGGTGGTTTTGGCAAAACCAATCCAGATCCAAAACACGAAGAAAGATCCAGATCCAAAACACAAAAAGTGGCCGGTGCACACCCCTAATATATATATACATATATATATATACTGTACATACATACATACACACAAACCCACAGCAAGAAGGAATGGTGGCACTCAGCGTCGTCAGAAATACTCTTATTTATTTTGACGTTTCGAGTGTGCCGCCATTCTTTCTTATCTGTATGTTGGATTCACTATCTCCTAGGAAGGCACTAGCGTAATTAATGAACTTGTATAAAGTGAGTGCCAGGAATCTGGTTTACAAGTATGGCCCGTATTCAATTTGAGGTGAAAAGTCCAGACTTTTCGCCTGCTGGACTTTTCGCCTCCTTCGCCTGTTTTCCAGGCGGAAAAGTATCGCGTGCGTGCCTGCTATTCCCCGTATTCAATTCCAAAGTAGGCGGAATCGTGAACAGGCAAAACTTTGATCGGCGAAAAAATACGGGAATTTTCGGGAAATAATTGTAGGACCCCCTAAAGATGTCCAGACCTGAGGTATCACTATGGGTACCCCTGTTTTTGCCTGCAGAAGAAAGTCGGGTTTTTAAATAGCCGCGGCAGGTGCATAAATGCGGCTTTGAAGAAGGTGATGCAGAAGAGCATTTAGAAGTTTTTTTGGTGAAAAATCACTATGTCCATCAAATTTGAGGTACTTGAAAATGGGTGCAAGCATATTTTTAAGTCCCATAAATGATTTTTAAAAATTCTGCAAAAATGCACCTGCCGCTGCTCCTGCAATGAAGATAACACCTGCCGCATATAAGGGAACCCCTGTGAACTCCATTCCGCTAATTTAGAAGTGTGTTCCCTATTTATTTTTTTTAACCCCCAAAATGTAATTTTTTGGGGGGTATCCCTATTTGAATTTTTTTTAACACAGCTTATTTTTATTGACCATTCCCATGGGTGCAGGCTATTTTCTAAACCCCAAATCTGCACTTTTTTTTGCCTGCTAAAGGCAATAGTGAAATGATCTCTGTTTTTTTACATTCACTTTTCGCACCATCTACGGAAAAAAACTGGAGTTTTCGGGAAATGTGCCAGGGACCCTCCTAAAGATGTCCAGACATGGGGGATCACTATGAGTACCCCCGTTTTTGACTGCAAAAGAAAGTCGGTTTTTAAATAGCCGCGGAAGGTTTTTTCTTCCCGACATTGAAGAAGTGATGCAGAAGAGCTCTTAGCTTTTTTTTTTCGTTTTTAAAAGTGGTCCCATCAAATTTGGGGTACATGAAAATGGGTACTAGCATATTTTTAAGTCCCTAAAGTAATTTTTAAAAAAATCTGTAAAAAACACCTGCCGCTAATAGCCTATTCTAGAAAACACCTGCCGCATACTTACAGAATACCCCTGAACCTATTTCGCTATTTTTAAACACTGTTCCCCTTTTTTTTTCACCCCAAAATTTTAAATATTTTTTTTTGGGGTGTCCCAATTATTTTTTTTACTTTTTTTTCCACATTTCGTTTTAAGGGGGCATTGCCAAGGGTGCAGGCTATTTTTTTTAAGCCAGCACCCCTAAACCCCAATTCTGACCTGAATCTGAATGAGCATGCATTTCACTTGATGAAGACAAAACTGAAGGGAAAATGCCTCAAGAACAAGCAGGAACTGAAGACATTTGCAGTAGAGGCCTGGCAGAGCATCACCAGGGATGAAACCCAGCGTCTGGTGATGTCTATGCGTTCCAGACTTCAGGTTGTAATTGCCTGCAAAGGATTTACAACAAAGTATTAAAAAGTGAAAGTTAGATTAAGGATTGTTTAGTTTGTCCCATTACTTTTGGCCTCTTAAAAAGTGGGAGGCACATATAGAAACCGTTGTAATTCCTACACCGTCCACCTGATTTGGATGTAATTACCCTCAAATTAATTCTGAAAGTCTGCAGCTAAAGCACATCTTGTTTGTTTCATTTCAAAGCCATTGTGGTGGTGAATAGAGGCCAAAATATGAAAATTCTGACAATGTCCCAATATATATGCACCTGACTGTATATATCAATACATGTTGGCAGCTGCTCAATCACTTCAGTAATATCACTCAGGTGCATGGGAGGGGTTAGTCTATACATGAAACAAAAAAAGTAATCCCCCAGCACTCAGAATGAAATCAGCAATAGGATTTGAAAAACTACATGGTGTAGATATTTCAGAAATCTCAGTCTTATTAACCCATACCAACACTTTAGTCTCTCACTGGTGTGTTTCACTGGGGTGGCTGGCCTTCGCCGGCTTTTTGGGGGTTCTGCACCCCGGACTCTGACCAAGTGATAGGGACCTCCGGTATAAGAGAAGCCGTGACGTGGCCTGGAGGCTTAGCCATATCTTTGCAAATATATGCAACTGAGATCTCTGAAATATCTACCACCATGTACTTTTTTCAAATCTTATTGCTGATTTCATTCTGAGTGTTAGGGGATTACTTTTTTGTTTTTGTTTCAAGTATGTGTATATATATATATATATATATATATATACATATACACACACATGAGTGTGTGTGTGTATATAAATATATATATATATATATATATATATATATATACACACACATAAACACTACCGTTAAGTTTGGTGTCACTTATACCCCTTTTACACCGGAGCTAAAACCCGGGTTTTTGAAGGGTTAACCCGGGCAGCTCCCTGGTGTAAAAGGGGAGAGAGTTGGATCGCCGGGTCGAGTGACACGGCAGTCCAACCCAGGTAACTAGCAGGGTTTAACACGAGCGTAGCCCGTGAAACCCTGCTGTGAGAACAGCGCACTCCGGGTCACTATGACCTGGAGTGCGCTGCTAGCCGGCCGATTGGTCCGGCTTCAGCGGCACTTGGAGATGACGTCATCTCCAAGCGACCACTTTCACTCCGCAAAAGCCGGGTCTATGCAGACCCGACTGCGGTGTGAGCGTCTCTGACTCGGGAATATCCCGAGTCGGCACCGGCAATATTCCGGGTCTGATCCGGAAAGGAACTTTGTTCCAACTCCAGGTCAGACCCGGAATTTAGATGGAAAAGGGGTATTAGAAATTTAATTATTTTTTAAAGAAAAGCACAGTTTTTTTCTAGGAAGATAACATTAAATGAATCAGAAATATACTCTATACATTGTTAATGTGGTAAATAACTATACTAGCTGCAAACATCTGTTTTTTTAAAGGAATATCTACATAGGTGTATAGAGACACATTTCCAGCAACCATCGCTCCAGCGTTCTAATGGTACATTGTGTTTGCAATGGATGATTAGAAAACCCTTAAAAATCCTTGTGCAATTATGTTAGCACAGCTGAAAACAGGTTTGCTCGTTAGAGAAGCTATAAAACTGGCCTTCCTGTGAGCTAGTTGAGTATCTGGATCATCACATTTGTGGGTTTGATTATAATCTCCAAATGGCAAGAAAAAGAGAACTTTCATGTGAAACTCGACAGTCTATTCTTGTTGTTAGAAAGTAAGGCTATTCTATGCGAGAAATTGCCAAGAAACTGAACATTTCCTACAACGGTGTGTACTACTCCCTTCAGAGAACAGCACAAACAGGCTCTAACCAGGGCGGAAAGAAAAGTGGGTGGCCCCGGTGCACAACTGTGCAAGAAGACAAGTACATTTGAGAAATAGATGCCTCGCAAGTCCTCAACTGGCAGCTTCATTAAATGGTACCCGCAAAATGCCAGTGTCAATGTCTACAGTGAAGAGGCGACTCCGGGATGCTGGCCTTCTAGGCAGAGTGGCAAAGAAAAAGCCATATCTGAGACTGGCCAATAAAAGGAAAAGATTAATATGGGCAAAAGAACACAGACATTGGACAGAGAAAGATTGGAAAAAAGTGTTATGGACAGACAAATTGAAGTTTGAGGTGTTTGGATCACACAGAAGAACATTTGTGAGACGCAGAACAAGTGAAAAGATGCTGGAAGAGTGCCTGACGCCATCTGTCAAGCATGGTGGAGGTAATGTGATGATCTGGGGCTGCTTTGGTGCTGGTAAAGTGGGAGATTTGTACAAGGTAAAAGGGATTTCGAATAAGGAAGGCTATCACTCCATTTTGCAATGCCATGTCATACCCTGTGGACAGCGCTTGATTGGAGCCAATTTCCTCCTCCAACAGGACAATGTCCCAAAGCACACCTCCAAATTATGCAAGAACTATTTAGGGAAGAAGCAGGCAGCTGGTATTCTGTCTGTAATGGAGTGGCCAGCGCAGTCACCAGATCTCAACCCCATTGCAAGAAGACAAGTACATTAGAGTCTCTAGTTTGAGAAATAGACGCCTCGCAAGTCCTCAACTGGCAGCTTCATTAAATGGTACCCGCAAAACGCCAGTGTCAATGTCTACAGTGAAGAGGTGACTCTAGGATGCTGGCCTTTTAGGCAGGGTGGCCAAGAAAAAGCCATATCTGAGACTGGCCAATAAAAGGAAAAGATTAATATGGGCAAAAGAACACAGACATTGTACAGAGGAAGATTGGAAAAAGGTGTTATGGACAGGCGAATCGAAGTTTGAGGTGTTTGGATCACACAGAAGAACATTTGTGAGACGCAGAACAAGTGAAAAGATGCTGGAAGAGTGCCTGACGCCATCTGTCAAGCATGGTGGAGGTAATGTGATGATCTGGGGCTGCTTTGGTGCTGGTAAAGTGGGAGATTTGTACAAGGTAAAATGGATTTCGAATAAGGAAGGCTATCACTCCATTTTGCAATGCCATGTCATACCCTGTGGACAGCGCTTGATTGGAGCCAATTTCCTCCTCCAACAGGACAATGTCCCAAAGCACACCTCCAAATTATGCAAGAACTATTTAGGGAAGAAGCAGGCAGCTGGTATTCTGTCTGTAATGGAGTGGCCAGCGCAGTCACCAGATCTCAACCCCATTGCAAGAAGACAAGTACATTAGAGTCTCTAGTTTGAGAAATAGACGCCTCGCAAGTCCTCAACTGGCAGCTTCATTAAATGGTACCCGCAAAACGCCAGTGTCAATGTCTACAGTGAAGAGGTGACTCTAGGATGCTGGCCTTTTAGGCAGGGTGGCCAAGAAAAAGCCATATCTGAGACTGGCCAATAAAAGGAAAAGATTAATATGGGCAAAAGAACACAGACATTGTACAGAGGAAGATTGGAAAAAGGTGTTATGGACAGGCGAATCGAAGTTTGAGGTGTTTGGATCACACAGAAGAACATTTGTGAGACGCAGAACAAGTGAAAAGATGCTGGAAGAGTGCCTGACGCCATCTGTCAAGCATGGTGGAGGTAATGTGATGGACTGGGGCTGCTTTGGTGCTGGTAAAGTGGGAGATTTGTACAAGGTTAAAGGGGATTTTGAATAAGGAAGGCTATCACTCCATTTTGCAACGCCATGCCATACTCTGTGGACAGGGCTTGATTGGAGTCAATTTCCTCCAGGACAATGACCCAAAGCACACCTCCAATTATGCAAGAACTATTTAGGGAAGAAGCAGGCAGCTGGTATTCTGTCTGTAATGGAATGGTCAGCGCAGTCACCAGATCTCAACCCCATTGAGCTGTTGTGGGAGCAGCTTGACCGTATGGTAAGCGAGAAGTGCACATCAAGCCAATCCAACTTGTGGGAGGTGCTTCAGGAAGCGTGGGGTGAAATTTCTTCAGATTAGCTCAACAAATGAACAGCTAGAATGCCAAAGGTCTGCAATGCTGTAATTGCTGCAAAAGGAGCATTCTTTGATGAAAGCAAACTTTGAAAGACAAAATTATTATTTCAAATTAAAGCATTATTTTTAACCTTGCCAAAGTCTTGACTATATGTTCTATTCATTTTGCAGCTCATTTGATAAATAAAAGTACATTTTCATGTAAAACACGAAATTGTCTGGGTAACCCCAAACTTTTGAACGGTAGTGAATATATATAAAATGTTTAAATACACACATATACATATATATGATAAAAAATGACAATAAAATAGTTACTTACCTGGCCTGAGAGAGAACCTTTCTACACTTTTCAGCTTCACCATCTAGAGAGGAGGACTTAGAGTGTGGGGGTGGGGGAGATCAGGGGTGCTGCGAGGGGGGCGGTGGTGCCAAGAAAGGGGGGGTTGGGGGGGCCATGAGAGGGGGGTAATGGGTGCTGTGAGGGGGGGGAGTGGCAGATTGGCAGACATACTACGGCGAAAGCCGAATGGAGAGGAGAGGAACAGGAAGCAGGAAGGGTGAGAACAAGTTGCTGTCGGTGCTGGAGCCGGGTGCAGGCGGGGATGTGGCCCCAGGAGGGAGGAAGTTACACCGGCCTCCGTGTGTCACAGTGTGACCAGGGTTTTGACTTGAGGGAAGGAAGGGAGGGTGACTGTGGGAGGAGCTTCTGCAGGACTGCTGCTGCAGCTGTAAGATACCTGTCTACAGCAGCACAGCAGTTTGAAAAGTATTAATAGGTATTGCAGCCCCATTTTTTTCTGACCCTGAATCCTCAGGGCCCCCCTGACCCTCGGGCCCGGTACTAGTGTGTTCTTTGTCCCCCCTGTTGCCGGGCCTGGTACCGAACTGGGGTATGTGAGATGACCCAGGCCGAAGTCTCCAAGGCAGCTGCAGAGAAATTCCACCACCACCTATCCATCAAATTCCAAAAAGCCGCTAATCTTGTTAAGATGAAGAGCACTAGCAGGCTATACATAATGGAGAATGTTTGCAATAAATGTTCTCATGGAGGCAGCTTGAAAAATAAGACTAGAGGTAATACAGCAGATCCATTCAGCAGCGAGCTGAAAATAAAATTAGCTTGTAACAAAATATATTTCAATGACAGTAAGTTCTTCCAGCCACTTCACCCCCTGAGGTTCCAAGGGGATTATCCGGTCAACAATAAGTAATAAAAGAATCGCTATAATCCGCAAGGGTGGAAACAGTACTCTCAGCCTCAGCAATCCCAACCCGCTTTCATGGCAGAACTTAATGTAAAACAGATTATTCAGCATGTGGTAATTTACAGCGAGGTTCAGGGCTTAGAGGCACGCCCCCATCACCGCCCACCTGCTTCTCCTTCGGGCTTCTCTAGGGGAGGAAAAACTTAAAGTAGGCAAGTATGATATGAGGGCATGTTCCAATGTAAGGTCTTAGGAAAAAAAATAAACATTAAAAAAATACACTTTCGCTGAAGTGTACCAAAGAGTTGTTCTTCTTAATTTAATTCACTTTTATATCCTAAATGGACACTCGAGGCTTTTTCCCATTGGATGGATGATATTCTATTTACTCTGGCTTATCTCTAAACACACTATTAATAAATTCCATTTTAAGAGAATTAAGGTTTTCAGTATAGAATAGCCTACATCCTTGGATTCTACTAAACATTTAACAATAGATACTTAAATACAAGATACTTTTACCTGTGACATACAATATTTGAGCTGAATGCCGACATTATTTCTAGGCATGGTTAATTTGCAGTGGTTACATGCAGACACATGGGCAGTAGCTATTACCTCTCTTCAAGCCATTTGCCCTCTTGGGCAGAGGGAATCTCACGTTTTTCTAGCACAGTTATTGTGAGGTGTTTGTGTTTTTTCCCATTAGACAATTGCTTTGTAATTCTTCCCTTCATTCCATGACTCTAATTACATAATTGAACAGCTAAATCTCATTTTTTTAGGAAGCGCTAAACATTAGCATCTTAATGAAATCCTTAATGAGCTGTCTTGTGTGCATTCCAATCACTGGCTGCACTGAAGCCCACAGTCAGAACAAACCCCCCGTGAGCAGAGTTTTGTTTTGGATTTCGATAACCCTGAGAGATCCATTTTATCCAGGATGATTACACTGGGGCTTAAACACCGGAGTACTTGCAATTTAGTGTGGGATCGGAGATGTTTGGTTAGTGTCAGCCTACTATTATAATTAGTATCCTTTTATTTATATACTATGTATGTCGTATTGCTCTATTAAAAAATATTGTTTTATTGAGGCAATTTAATCCCCACCTCATTGCAACAAACACTATAATTTTTCTGCCACTGGTACCCAAAACAGACCCACCAGCAAAGCTCCCAAATATCTTGATTTCTGAGGGACTATCATGTTTTTGCAACCCTAATATCCATCCTTTCATTGTTTTGGTATTAGGAGGCTTATTTATTGTTGTGGGCCTATTGGCGCTGACTAATTAGGTATCTAACCTGCCACGAGTTGCGGCAGCGGATACTTAAATACTGGCGCAATTCATTATTGTTCTGCTATGGGGACAGCTGATCTGAACACACCGATCACTAACACTGCTACCAAAGTATCAGTACTTGTTGGAAATGATGTGTGTGCAGGTGTTGATATTGCAGAGTTATGTAGGCACACGGTAGTGGATGACTCAAACTATGAATAGCACAGTTACTTAACCAGTGGTGTTGGTTTATTGCAGTATAGTAGGTACAACTGTACTCACTATTACATGCACACTGGTAAAAGAGCAGAGCTTGAGCGGTGCAGGGTTCTATACAGCTCACCAACCAGTGAGTGTAGACTTCAAATGGGTAGTGGTGCAGGGATGCTGGAACTGCTTTCAAATGCAAGTATTAACCAGATTCTCTTTATGAGCGAAACAGGAGACTCCTGTCTCCCACTATGTCACTCTACACAGTATAAATAAGATGACTGCAGTCATATGTGCAGTAGCACATCAGAATGGAGGTCGGACCTCCCTGCCATAGGTGTCTTTATAACGGGTGCAAGCTGTGCAGTGCACATGGACCTTTGGATCCTGTTGGGCCCAAACCGCACACCCTGCACCCATAGGTAATAATACTTACCTCTCCACAGATTCCGATGTGCTGCTCCGCAGAGCCGGACCGACGCTGCAGAGCAGCAAAAACTCACTGGGAAAATGGCAGCGACCATTTTCCCAGTGTTCTACGCATGCGCAGAAAATATGCCCCCAGGAAAAGAGGCGTCTAGTTTATGTGCACCTTCCAGATCATAATTTGGGTTTGAACCCTAGAGACATTTATTGTACTGAAATAGTTTATACTGCAGTATAAAAACATTAAAGTTATTTGGTTCCACTGGCAAGTGATAAAAGTTGTTCTGTATAGCATATTGAAGAATAGTGTCAGGTATGTTATATTATAAGGTGTTGGATAAATTGGTGAACAGACAATGTAATGAAATAGTAAAGATAATTTATTTCTAATTCTTCTAGATCTCTCTGCTGCCTTTGACACTGTTGACCACTCTCTCCTCATACAAACACTACAATCCCTAGGTCTTCAAGACACAGCCCTTTCTTGGTTCTCATCCTACCTATCTAATCACTCCTACACTGTTCGCTTCTCTGATTCTACCTCCACTTCGCTACCTCTATCAGTGGGAGTACCACAAGGCTCAGTATTAGGTCCTCTGCTTTTTTCAATCTATACCACCTCTCTTGGCAAGCTAATTAGCTCTTTTGGTTTTCAGTATCATCTGTATGCGGACGATACTCAAATTTACTTATCCTCCCCAGATTTGTCACCATCCATGCTGGTCCGTGTCACTGACTGTCTCTCTGCCATTTCATCTTGGATGTCATCTCGCCACCTCAAACTTAATATATCCAAAACAGAATTAATTATATTTCCACCAGCCAATTGTAGTTACCAACCTGATATCTCTATCACTGTTGACAACTCGACAATCAACCCCACCCCACAAGCTCGCTGCCTAGGTGTCATCCTTGACTCTGAACTGTCTTTTGTTCCCCACATTCAATCTGTCTCCAAATCCTGTTACATACATCTAAAAAACATATCCAAAATTCGACCATATCTTACGCAAGACACTGCAAAAACTCTAATACATGCACTAATTTTTTCCCGCATTGATTATTGCAATAGTCTGCTTATTGGTCTTCCCAAAAACAGGCTCTCCCCACTACAATCCATTTTGAATGCAGCTGCGAGGTTGATCTTTCTCACCAAACGTTCAGTGTCTGCTGATCCACTCTGTCAGTCCCTCCATTGGCTGCCGGTCTTCTACCGAATTCAATTTAAAATACTTACACTCACGCATAAAGCTATTAACCAAACCACACCAACATACATCTCTTCACTTATCTCAAAATATCTTCCAACCCGACATCTCCGCTCTGCACAAGATTGCGTCTCTCATCCCCGCGCATTACTTGTTCCCATGCACGGTTACAGGACTTTTTTCGGGCTGCACCAACCCTGTGGAATGCCTTACCACGCACAATAAGACTTTCCACTAGTTTCCAAACATTCAAGCGTTCTCTAAAAACGTACTTCTTCAGACAAGCTTATCAGATTCCAGAACCGCCCACATAACCTTTTATAGCTTCCATATCTAACTCTCTTCTTATAGTAAACACCCATCACATCTTCTCCTTCTTCAATTTTACTTCCTTCTAACCCTAGGCCAACTTTCCAGTGTGATTGGATCATACAGCCCACCAAGAACATCTGCAATCGGGCTGGACCAATTTGAAATATATAGCACCTATCCTTGTGTATCAACACCTATTTCCCTACAGATTGTAAGCTTATGAGCAGGGCCCTCTTACCCTTATGTATGTGTCTTACGTATGTCATGTATGTATGTCTTTTACAACCCAGTAAAATGTTAATGTTGATTCAAATTGTAAAGCGCAACGGAATTTGCTGCGCTATATAAGAAACTGTTAATAAATAAATAAAATAAATAAATAAATAATTTATATTGAATTCTAAATTTGTATTTAATGCCTGTGACTGACTTAAATCTAGAGACTATGGGGTATATTTACTAAGGGCTCTATTTACTACAATCCGCATATTGAATGCAGATTGTAGTGTGATATTTATTGCGAATTCAGGCAATATCACAGGGATTTACTACAAACCCCTTGCAGGGACAGAGCTTGCGATAAAGCTCTGTCCCTGCGAATCCCCTCCGCACACTAGTCACGGTATTTTCGCAAAAAATACCATGACAAAGTGCTCGCGCATGCGCCGACCGACCGTCGCTGCTACCCCCCCGGTGCTAAGCTCTGCCCCCGGTGCTAAGCCCCACCCCCCACAATTGCGGACCCCCCCTCTCCCTTAATTACACTTACCTGCATGCTCCAGGCCTCCGGTGATGTTCTCCATGCTTCCGATCAGGTGATCTCCCATACTGCACTCGGACCGGATCACCTGATGACCGGGCCGCAGTGCACTATGGGAGACCAGCTGACCGGAGGGGAGCCATCACCGGAGGCCCGATCACCGGTCCCTGGAGTCAGGTAAGTAAAAAAAAAATGTAACATTTTTTTTCTTTTTTTTTACAGTAATCAGCTTGCGGTCTGTTTAGACCACACAGCTGATTACTGGGACCAACTCCCAGCTCTGCTCTCCCCGTTAGAGCAGAGTAGGAGGCCGGTAACCGGGGGAGACCCTGGATAACGCCACCTCCAGGTGGCGTTATTATCACAAGGCTTTCCCCGATATTTTTTTACAATTTATTTTTAGTAACTTTGGCCAGATCACATTTCCCATTACAATTATGTGAATTGCGATCTGCTTTACTAAAAATAAGTGATACTTAGGGGTTGGAGTAGAATTTTACGAATTCTACTCCAATTGCCCTGTAATAACTATATGTGATACTAAAATAATGTGAAAAGGGTGTGAAAACACCCTTTTTCACTTTATTTTAGTAAAAATAATGTTAATAAATAGGGCCCTAAATAAGAGTTTTTAGAAGTGAAGATGTTGCCCATAGCAACCAATCAGATTCTATTTAACATTTAACTAGCACCTTCTGGAACAGGGGTGGGGAATCTTTTTTCTGCCGAGGGCCATTTTGATATATATGATATATATAATAGGCCACGCCCCCTCCGTGTGATGTCACACGGGAGCGTGGCCACAATCCCCGGTGATTACAGCAATGCACAGAGCATTCTGTGGATATTACATGGAGCTGCAAGGACGCTCCAGGTAGCACTGCTGTATAGATTCTGGCTACAGTGTGCCATTCTATGCACCCTGCTAGCCAGACGAAGCTAGCAGAAAAAAGCTCTGAGGGCCAGACCAAATGATTCCGAGGGCCTGATCTGGCCCCCGGGCAGGAGGTTCCTCATCCCTGTTCTAGAAGACCATAGCTAGAATCTGATTGGTTGTTATGGGCAACATCTCCAATTCTAAAAACTCTCCCTGTAGTAAATTTACCCCTAAGATCTATGCAGTAGGAGAACTTGCCTCTGTTACGAACCTGTAAAGTCACTAGAGCTATTGTGGGTTCTTGGGGATTACCACATAGGCTGTGCTGTGTCCAGACTCACATTAGCTGTGCTGCTTTTAGTCAATGTGTCAAGGGGGGTACGCTGCTGTATATTGCACTGTACCATCTAAAGAGACGTTTACCTGCATATTTAAGCCCTGTGACTCAACACAGTTTGAATTAAGCTGCGACCACAAAAAAAAGTATATATATATATATATATATATATATATAAAGTCAGAAATCCACTGCACTCGCCACCCCTAGATTTGGGGTGCAGACCTGCACTCGCCATTCCCAGGACTGGGGTGCAAGTGGCCTGTGACCACATTGCTTAAATAAATAAAATCAGAAAACCCAGCACTCACCATGTTTAAACACTCACAACGATGTATAAATAAATAAATAATGGGGGTTTGGTTCATGGATTGATCAATGCATTTAAGCCCGCAGCCCACATCACGGGACCCCACTTTCTGCAGGTCCTACACTATCCGTCACACTGATGAAAACCTGGTAGCTGCTATCACATAGTTTAGACTGAAAAAATGTTACCTGGTTTAAAGCTCACCTGCCAGCTAATGGCTTTTAAAGGTAAGGCAGTCACCTGACATAGCTTCTATCACACTACCAAAAAGACAGCTGACACAGGTTAATATAAACGAGTTTGCACATAGGGTGCATGAGAAAGCTATGATCACAAAAGGTTAATTAAAAATTAACCGCATAAACAAAGTCAGAAATCCACTGCACTCGCCACCCCTAGATTTGGGGTGCAGACCTGCACTCGCCATTCCCAGGACTGGGGTGCAAGTGGCCTGTGACCACATTGCTTAAATAAATGAAATCAGAAAACCCAGCACTCACCATGTTTAAACACTCACAACGATGTATAAATAAATAAATAATGGGGGTTTGGTTCATGGATTGATCAATGCATTTAAGCCCGCAGCCCACATCACGGGACCCCACTTTCTGCAGGTCCTACACTATCCGTCACACTGATGAATACCTGGTAGCTGCTATCACATAGTTTAGACTGAAAAAATGTTACCTGGTTTAAAGCTCACCTGCCAGCTAATGGCTTTTAAAGGTAAGGCAGTCACCTGACATAGCTTCTATCACACTACCAAAAAGACAGCTGACACAGGTTAATATAAACGAGCTTGCACATAGGGTGCATGAGAAAGCTATGATCACAAAAGGTTAATTAAAAATCAACCGCATAAACAAAGTCAGAAATCCACTGCACTCGCCACCCCTAGATTTGGGGTGCAGACCTGCACTCGCCATTCCCAGGACTGGGGTGCAAGTGGCCTGTGACCACATTGCTTAAATAAATAAAATAAAATATATATATACTGTATAGTTAAATTCTATTGTTTGTACTGTTTGGTTCGCTTTGTTCACGTGCATATATAAGCCCTGTGACTCCATGCAGTTTGAGTTGGACTGCAACCTCAAAAAATCAAAAGAATAAGAAAATTAAATTCTATTGTTTGTACTGTTTCGGTGCGATTTACTCTAGTGCGCTTTGTTCAAGTGCATATATAAGCCATGTGCCATGTTTGAAGTTGAACCGCCACATTTTTGTGCCTCCTACTGTTGTCGCTTAGCTTAGTCAGCCAGCTAGCTCGGTGCAACCTTTTGGCCTAAACTGGATGAAAACAATATAGTGAGCAGTGAGGTGGTCAAATTGTGTGGACAACAAATTAGAGGAAATTAATGTTATTAAGGTTAATAATAGTCTAGGAACTAAAAAAAAAAGGTCTCAAAGTGTGTGATATTCGCTTTTTTTTTGCCAACTTTTAGAAAAAAATACAAAACCAGAACCGAAACCGGCCGACGAATTAAAACCAAAACCAGCAAAAATAGTCCGGCGCACGTCTCTATTTGTGATGCAATGTAACCACATCCAAAGCAGGAAAAGCATGTGGGGTGGGATGCATGATGCATCACCCTCGTGATGCGATGCATTCCGCCGGTCATCGCATGCATGCTGGCGTTGGTAACGCTGGTATGCATGGCGATCCCCGCAAATGACCGTTCTGTCAGTAAGTGCGGCCCTTTGCGGTGGAGGGGCTACCGGGTCTATGATATATGTCATAATTATAGTATGAACAGTGACTCTAAGCTCATGTCGAAAAACCACTTTGGAAACACTGTGCCTGATTCAGAGATGAACGCAATGGCGATTCCGTACACAGATTGAGCGTATGTTAGCCATTGTGCATGTGCGCTGCGCTGCGATCACATTGCGAATACGGACGCACATAGCAATACATCACACAGTGATTGACAGGCTTTCAGTGTTTGGGGGTGGTAACGGGGGTGGTCAGACAAAACGCAGGTTTGTCTGGGTGTTTAAACGCTGTTACATTGGCGTGCATAAATTATCCCTTGCGATCATGAGAGCTCTCTGCGTGAGAGGAGAGCTGCAGAGTCTGCAGCTTCACATACAGTATCCTGTACTCCAGCACCTCACAATGGGCGGGATGAACTAAGGTTGTGGTGACCATTCCGCCAGTCACCGCAACCTTACTAATCGCATATGTACTAACATATGCGATTAGTGTCGCAAAGAACAGCTCTTGCGATAAGAGCTGCCCTTTGCGAAGCAGCCGACGCCGTGTGAAGGGGTCTCTGTGGGACCCCACCCCCTCTGAGCCCCAGGAACTTCCTGCTGGTGACCTTGCAGGAAGCCCCGGGCTCCTCATCCTCCTCCCTGCACCCGGAAAAAGATTAGGAGGAGGAGAAGGACCCAGGAGGAGCACGGCTGGCGACCATGGAGAGTCAAGTCAGTGGGGGCCTCTGCTGGGCGTTGGCGGGGCAGCGGCAAAGCATCGGGTGCGGGGTGCAGTAAGAAGCCCATAGACTTCTATAGGGTAATGTGTTACCCTCCGTACGATAATAGGGTGGTGGCCGGGGCTTAGTACATACGAAAATGTGGTAAAAACCCTGAAAACTGTGTTTTTCACCGCATTTTCCCTTTAGTACATCCCGCCCAATAGCTTTTCTCCAGCACATCCTGCAACACAAACTGCCTCCTTAAATTTACCCACCTTCTCTCCATCATCAGCTCACACTAACCTTCTTCCACCACCTCCATGCCCAACTCTTTCCTCCTTCAATCTCCTTTTTCTTCTACACCTCCACCAAAATGTTAAGGGGGAGATTTAATAAAGCTTGGAAAGAGATACAATTGGAGATAAATAGCACCAACCAATCAGCTCCTAACTGTCACTTTACAGGCTGTGTTTGAAAAATGACAGGAGCTGATTGGTTGGTGCTATTTATCTCCAATTTTAGCTCTCTCCAAGCTTTATTACATCTCCCCCTAAATCTCTTATTTTGACAGCTGCCAAGTTTTTGGACAGTATCTCTGCTGCGTGTTGTTGCCACAGATCAATTGCACTGATGCCACGTCACCAAAGTCTTTTTGTAAGTGTGAGGTGTCACATGTGCGGCGGGTATGTTGTCTCGTCTTGCCCCAATGAGAGCCACTCCCACTACGTAGGCGCTAGATATACACCTTTAGCCCTTTACATTATAGATATGCATAAAGTCTGTACATAGGTTTCATTACTGCATTTTGGAAACAGGTCACAATGAAGGTGAAAGCACTTCAGCCCCTCAACTCAAGAGAATTATGAGCCTGTCACTTGACTTTTCGGCGAAATGGCAGAAACAGCCATCTTTAATCTGTCACTTTTTCCCATCATGCACTGTGGTTGCTGTGAACAGAATGGCATCTGTTTGTTGTACCTGAGAGAAGGCTGAAACTCCTACGGGGACCCCAGATATCACATATTATTTATGCAGGGGACTTTAAGGAACAGAGATCTTGCTCATTGCGTGTCGCCTTAATGTCCTGTGTAGCCTGTGACACTCATTACTCAGCTGCTGCTTGTCACTTTTATGTATGAAGCAATAAGTGAGGCTTGGTTCCTACTTATTCACCTTGAGATCACGGGATTTGCTTTCCCTAGATTAACTCGGCGTTATTTATGATTATGTTCCTGTATTTGTGATGTCCTGACATCAGGTTCCATCTCATCCTCTCCATGTATAAAAAACTCATTCTGATGTCTTCGCTGTTGCCAGGACATGCAGGCTGAATGTCATTACCACACTGATGTACACAGTGAGGAACTAGGCTTGTAAATTACTGACACGACTCTGAGGTGGCCAAACACATTCACTGCCAAACAGCCAGGCCCCATCTCCACTCTATATGAAGTCAGCAGAACTGCTCACTATACATTTATTAGGCTACAACATGATATTTCTTTCAGCGCGAGACAAATCTCAGTGGAGACGCAACATCGTGCTGATCCCAGTAGGTTCCATCGATCATTAAGTCTCAGACCAGCTGCAGACACGCACATAATGAGACATATGTTTTATGCGCACTGCATCTGTCACTTAACAACCCAACCTGGGCTCCTATAAGCGGTTTCATTCTCTACTGTTTATCCCGATGCTTTAATGGACCCCAGCAGTTGGGAAATAATCGTCGTCATGCTCTATTCTATTTTCGGAACAGGAACCCATTGTTTCTGTGAAATCATGTATATGTAAAATGTGTACTTTGGAGAAGGAAAACAGTTCATCAACATATTTACTATTTGTTTTTACCGTTTTTAATTTATTAAAAAAATATACATTAAAAAAAACCCATAAAATATGTACAAATCTGACATATTATCACTACTACACACACTACACTACACTACAAGTAACGTATGTAACACTGGGGCCTTTAGGTCCCAGGATTTAGGATCAGGATTGTTACATGTAATTTTTTACTGGGGATTACAATCTAATATCCCTTTCACACTCGCTGCAATAACCCTGGTTACTGTGCGGTGTGAAATGGCAGGACAGTAACTAGACTTTTTGATGCCCTGGGCCAGAAAGAGCATTGGTGCACCCCATTTTTTAAATAGGCACATAAGGTATGCACCTGAAAAAGGGGGATGGCCTCATGGGTAAGGGGCATGATAAATCTGATTTGTCACGTAAAGGTGCCTACACACATAGCGATATTTTACCTTACACATCGAAATGAGGTGGACAGTGGCTGGATCATGCATTAACCTCCCATGTCCACCAATGTGTGCCACCCACCTACCCACCAATGTGTGCCACCCACCGCCCACTGAAATGAAGCAGGCGGTGGCTGGGTTATGCATTAACCTCCCATGTCCACCAATGTGCGCTACCCACTCGCTGCCCACCAATATCACAGGCCACCTAATAAATAACTAGAAAAAATATGAAAACACTCCAAATATATTAAAACAAGATAAACAATTACATTGCAACAACATAAACAATTATATTACAACAACATAAAATATACTTCAACAGCATAAACAAATATATTACCTTTGTTTATATTGTTGTAATATATTTGTTTATGATGTTGTAATATAACACCATAAACAAATGTATTTCAACAACATAAACAAATATATTGCATCAACATTACCAAATATATTACATCAGCATAAACAAATATATTAAAAACCTGTAAAAAATATCAAAATACAATTAAACACATTACATTCCTATAGAAAAAAATACATATTAAAATACAATTAAAAAAATATTAAAATCCTGTAAAAAAACATATTAAAGCATCCTTAAAACTGTACAAATAAACAACATTAAAAATCACAAAACTATTTACAATAATACTTAAAAATGTATATGTCCTTATTTTTTATTTTTCCTAGGAATGTCTATGGATAGTGAGCGCGAGTTTGTGATTGGATTCCTCAAGATCCTACAGTCCAAAGAATGTCTATGGTGGATCAACTGTAGACAATACCATAATAAGTCTCAGAAATTGGCAGCTTTAGAGTACACAAAAAAGTTAATTGCGGATGCTGACCTGAAAACAGTCCGCCAGAAAATCCAGAACCTGCGTACGGTCTATGTCAAGTAGAAGAAGAAAGTGGATGATTCAAAAAGCAGGCACCGATGATGTGTATCATCCAAAACTGTGGTACTATCACTTGATAAGCTTCATCTGTGATCAGGAGCCACAACGCCAGTCTGTTGTCCTGATGGCCGAGCGAGAGGGAGAAGAGGCAGCAATAGTAAGTGGACCGTCTGAGGAATTTTTGGTAAGTAGAGACACAGTTCATAAACCAAAACATTTTAGATCAATCCCACTTGTCCACTATAGTCAGTTATCTTACAGACAGTCCTCCTGCTATGGCACTGCACCTGGTCCATTGAAATAGGCCATATACTCCTCCCTCATTTCTTTGGCATGAGCGGTTGATGTTGTTGAAATTGGAGGTGCAGACACTGATGTAAACTGGGCAATCTCCTCCACATGTCCAGCACCTTCTGGTCTAGCTGTGACTGGTCCTCGTTGTGTAGTTTTTCTTCGAAGAAAGATATGCAGCACATAGCACGCCATCACGACCCAATCTATCTTGTCCACACGTAGGTTTATGGTGGTATGGAAAATGCAGAACCGGTTGCACAATGCTCCGTGCACAGGATAGACGATAGTTGTAGATCCTCTTCTATCTGGTCAGGCCCCTCTGTGCAAATGGCTTCATCACAAGTTCATGTAAAGCAAAAGCCTCATCTGCAACAAAAACATAATTTAGGCTGTGCTGTGTCAGGTCCAGTAATGGCAAGTTGAGGGTTTTGTTGGTGAGTCTCTGGTAGAACGCCCCACCATCCAAAGCACAGCCACTCTTGCCAACATCCACAAACAAAAATTCGTAGTTGGCATTCACCACTGCCTTGAGAACGATGCCGAAGAAGCCTTTATAGTTGTAGTAATATGATCCGGTGTTGGTAGGTGGGTTGATGCTTATGTGTTTTCCATCGATGGCTCTTCCGAGGTTAGGGAAATTCCAACGTTGTTCAAACTCTTCAGCGATGCTCTTCCACTCATCCACGGTGTTTGGAAACTAGAAAAATAGTAAAAAATGGGTTAAAACATGACTATAACATTGTTTCTCCATTTTTTTTCCTATAGAGACTCCCACCCAAGAGCCTATGTCCTCCACACCGGACCTAAGTTTGATCGGGGACAGCGAGGTGGATACTTCTTCCTCAGTGCCAACAACCATTCAACCCCCCATCATGTTCCGCACCTCCCCAAAGAAAAAAGAAAAAGCAGGGGAAAAGCAACAGCAGTACACAGAGCAGGAGCAGCAGCCTACCTATAGGGATTGATAAAATTTGGTGATAGTACAGGCAACAATGATAAAAAATAATACCTAACACCAAATGTTATGACTCCCAATAGGTGCTGTATGGTACACGGTGGTGATGACGCTGATTGGACAAGGTCACTACACACATGGCGCAAGTACAGATTGATGTGTATTGGCCTGTTCAAACTGGCGTCTGACCCACCGTATAACATACAGCAGCTTACCTATAGTAATTGATAAAATTTGGTGATAATGCTGTTTTCTACATTTCATATACATACTGTAAAATAGTTACCGTATATACTCGAGTATAAGCCGAGTTTTTCAGCACATTTTTTGTGCTGAAAAAGTACCCCCTCGGCTTATACTCGAGTCAAGTGTAGCGCTGACCGGACGGAGTTCGGTCAGCGCTACACACTGCCAAACACACAGCCGCCGGAGCCGGCAGCTGCGTGTTTGGTGTAATCAGCAGCCGCTGAGAGTCTGTCAGACTCTCAGCGGCTGCTGCTGCTCCCACTGCAGGAGCCATCTTCCAGCTCCCGCAGTGGGTAATGGGAGAAACGTCGTCATGACGATGTCTCTCCCATACAAAGCGGCCGGAGGAGCGGACAGCAGCGGGACCAGGAGCGGGAGTTTCAGGTAAGTGATTTTTTTTTTCAATTCTTACTACTTTTCTCTCTACTGGGGGGGCGATTACTACAGGGGGCAATTACTACAGGGGGCACTACCAGGGGGCAATTACTACAGGGGGAACTACAAGGGGGAGATTACTACAGGGGGCACTACCAGGGGGCAATTACTACAGGGGGAACTACAAGGGGGGATTACTACAGGGGGCACTACAAGGGGGGGATTGCTACAGGGGGCAATTACTACAGGGGGAACTACAAGGGGGGATTACTACAGGGGGCACTACCAGGGGGCGATTACTACAGGGGGCACTACCAGGGGGGGATTACTACAGGGGACACTGAAAGGGGGGATTACCACTGGGAGCACTACCAGGAGGGATTACTACTGGGGGCACAACCAGGGGGAATTACTACTGGGGGCACTACCAGCTGCTGCCATTTCCCACACTAGGCTTATACTCGAGTCAATACATTTTCCCAGTTTTTTGGGGCAAAAGTAGGTACCTCGGCTTATATTCGGGTCGACTTATACTCGAGTATATACGGTATATTAAAAAAAAACTCAAAATGTTATTTACTACTGTGCAGTGTTGTTGGCACAGTCTTGTTAATGCAGCCTGTCGAAGCTGAATAATTGGCTGAGACAAGATCAGCTTAAAATAAGAATCTGCACGACGCCATTTTGCGAATGGCCGCCCAGCGCCATTTTAAGTTACAATTCACGAGCTCAGTACATATGGCAATGTTTTAATAATCCTTTCATAAACCATACCCTGATGTATCTTAGGACAACCTTGCATAAAAAATACCATAACAAACACAGTATTCATGCAGAGTCTAGAAAAAACAGCTTCCTGAGAAAAGTAATTAAAAAAGACAATACACCAGGAATATGGCTCAGACACTTGAATTTGACTGAATGAACAATGGTAAGAAATCTGCTTGAAAAGAACTGACACAGGTATCCTAATTAGGCAGAAGAAAGCTTTTAAACTCAATGTCAGACAGGATGGCACCAGCAATCTGCAGGGGGTCTTCATCCTGTTTGAGAGTGAAGCTCACTGCCCATAACACATTTAAAAATGTTAGTAAGGAATGATATATATAAATGTGTGTGTATATATATATATATATATAATCCATCATAAATAGAATCACATGCATAAATACCGCACATTATGCACAGTTGCGCTGTTAACATGTTGCACATTAGCGAATGCATAATACCCTGCATGCGAATGCTGTTTATCAGCTTCATGCATACGCATCTGCCCCAAGTTAACTAGCGCCTTTCCCCAAACCACTAACACTTACACACTGCACACTCACGTAAAAGGTTCCATAGTTTAAAGGTATAAGATTCAAGTTTTATTAATTTAATATTAACCTAAAGGTTATTTGGTATCTTAGGTTTAATACATGATAAGTAAACCGTGTTTGGTGTTGTACTGATCTGCACTTTTTCAACAGCTTCCCGGTATCATCGGTGTGAAGATCGCAACATGCATTCTCAACTTATGGACCGTAGAAAGTTAAAGCACCAAAATGTACTTTGTAAAATTAACAGCTTAGGTTTGCATGAGATGGGAAAACAGAGACAAAGCCTGTCAGAGGCTGGTCTGTGTCCATTTGAATTAGGGGTGAGCGGATTCGGTTCTACTCGGTTCTGTTCGGATTTAAAAACCGAATCTTATTGGCTATCCAAAACTCGTGACAGCTGATAGCCAATAAGATTCGGTTTTTAAATCCGAACGGAACCGAGTAGAACCGAATCCGCTCACCCCTAATTAACCTGTTAAATGTCCGGTAACAGAAGCACCGTGATGGAGAACCAATGGGATCGCAACAAACCTTTCTATTGTATTGTATTTCTGTAAGGGTATAAATAAGGGTAAGGGTATAAATATGTGTGCTCTGACCCCAGTCTTGTCTTCAGTCTTCATGCTGATGATGTTGATGGAGGTTTCTTGTTGATGCCGGAATCTGGTCCCAGAGCGCGTACGTATGTATAACTGTACCTTGGGTCTGTATAATTTCTTTGCGCTAAATTGTACTTAGATCACAGCATGTAACTATCTGTACTTTGCTTGAATAATACTTTGTGCTTTGGAAACACATGTTCAAGGTCTGAAGTCTTTATTTTACTGTATGACTGCGTACGCAAATAGCGTCAATTTTAGAAGGTATAGGCAGGTTTTTAGAAGGTATAGGCAGGAGCGTATAGAGGTTAAAAGTCAGTATCCTTAAGCCTTATTGGCTGTCAACACAGTTATATAAAGAGTTAAAAAAAACACAAAAAATAAATAAAAACAAAAAAAGAAATGTGTAGTGTGTTTATTTTCCTTACCTTGCAATACTGGTACTACAGACACTTTAACAATAGCCTTGCAGGTCTCCGGGATGATGACGCCCAAGGACTGGTGAGATGAGTGTCCCAAACTTCAGGTCTTCAAATGACCTTCCTGTAGCCAGGTACCTTAGGGTAGCCACCAGTCTCTCTTCAGCAGGAGTTGCCCTCCGCCACCTTGTGTCTTGCCTCCGGATGTGGGAGGTGGCGCAGGTAGTTGTGGTAGTCGTCCGGGTTGTTCTCCTTGATCTCCATCAGCAGGGACATGCGAGATCAAGTATCCCTTTGCAGCAGCCGCTCCTTGGTCCAGCATGCTCTCCTTCTCCTTCGCTGGGCCCTTTCCTGGATCACCTTGACACCAGCTTGGGTGACCAAAACTTTATACTGATAGGAATGCATCAGCACAGAATTCAGGAACAGGATAGAATGCAGGTAGCACACCCTTGCAGGTAGAACACCCTTTGTAAAAGGCAAGCCAAATACAAAGCAGAGCACAGTAGCAATGTACAGGGTTTAGCAGGTATACACCTAGCCTCACTAGCAGCAGAGCAGAATGTGCACAGGGTTAAAATGGTGCCAGCTTTTTATACCACCTAACTAGCCCCGCCCATTATTTAAATTTCCCACCAATTGTGAGGATCCTCATGTGTTGTTTGGTAATCTCATGATTTGGACTTCCGACACATTGCAGGATAGATCGTTAGATCGTGAATCAAATTGGCAGCTTTTTTGACCTAATCGTGCTCACGAATGTCGGGGAGCTCCCAAAGAGAGCTCAGGGGAAATCGTACATGATTTCGGATCAGGAGCACATCGCTATGTGTGTAGGCACCTTAAGATGATGAAGGGATGGTCCAGGTGTAGGTGCCAAATAGAGTGTGAATCCAATGGCTGCAGTGATGATACACAATAATTGTGCAGTATAACTCACCAGCTCTAGATGTAGGAGAGTGCTGGTGAAGCTGCACCTACAGCAGGATTTGTACATCAGAACAACCATGCACTAGAGCCGGCAGTGTAGATCAGTGTGGACTGAAGTTATAGAAAGAGCGCTGCTTATAGTGCATATGCAGCAAATATCAGCGGCGTGGAGATCTGTGTATGTACCTTGCGCTGGCAGCTGAACTCTTCAGCAAGGGTGCTGGAGTCCCAGGTATTAAAGTGTTTTGAAAGAGGATGTGACTGAAGATGCTTGGGTATGTGGCCCGATGGTAGGGAGCCGACCAGGTAGGAGTTAGGAGTGGCCAGGAGATGCTGGGAATAAAAGAAAAGGAAGCTGCAAGTGAGAATGATTATAAACAGAAAATTGACAAGCCGAAACAGCGCCCCCTGCCCTGTGCCATGGCACATGTCGCACCTCCCTAGTTACGGGAATGTGAAAGGGCCAGGTTGAAATAAGCTGGGTCGAGGGACCCTGCATTTCAACCCAGTTGACGAGAAGGGTTGAACACTGGTTTAATCTGGCTCATGATGCAGTGTGAACAGGTAACCCGGGTCCCGTTCTCTGCATAGGAAGAGCAGGCGCTTGGAGATAATCTCATCTCCAAGCTCTGTCTCAGCACATGATGGCGGTGACGTCATCGACCTGGCATTATTGCCGGTTCGGGCCGCCAGCCTGAAAGGGGTCTCAGCCGGGTCGCACCCGGGATGTACCAGTGAACAAAATCCTGGTATTCTGATGTGAAAGAAGTATAATTGAGGTCTATACTTGTACATTATAGTACTCAATCAGCAATTAGCCTTAATGAAAGGCAAACTAATGAAAGCAAATGGCTGATTGGTTTTAGTGAAATAACACCTAATGTGTAATTGAAAACTTGTGGTTATCAGTGTATTTTATTGTTTTTAAAAGATGTATTTAATGTAAAACTGATTAGAATATGTAGTAGAAAAGTGGTGGTAATATTTGAGAAGGTGAGAAGGAATACTAATAGAATGTAGGGATCCCAATGGCCACAATAACAACGGTCAGAATACCGACAGCTGTATCCAGACGGTCAAAATTCGAATGGATTTTTTGGTAAGTATTCTAATTAGAGATGTGCAAGTCTGATTCTCAGAGTACAAACAACAACCGAATTTATGGGTTCTTCTGAGTCGAACTGAGTCCGAGTTTGGAATCGCTTTGGGGTGCTGATTCAGATCTTCCCGCGTTTTGGGACTCGGATTTAAAAACAGAACTAGGGTTTTAAATTGCATGCTAACATGTCAAAATTAGAGATGAGCGATTCGGATTCTGTGGAATCCGAACCGCTCCGAACATTGGGGATCCGAGTCCACCCGAACCCTGTTCGGGTGTTCACCGCCTGACTCGGATCCCCGTTCGGGGCCGAACGGCGGCCGCCTGATGTCGGATTCTCACTAGAGAATCCGACATCAGGGCTCCTATTGTGTAGGGCAAAGCGCTGTGATAGCGCTCTGCCCTACACAGACACAAACACACAGCCGCCAGCGGCAGCTGTGTGTTTGTTACAGCAGCCAGTGAGAGTCACACAGACTCTCATTGGCTGCTGCACGGAGGGAGCCGGCTGGAGCTCACACATGAGCTCCGTCTTCCGGCTCCCTCCTCAGCGTGTGACAGCAGAGCGGACGGCGCGGGAGCGGGGATTCAGCTAAGTTTTTATTTTTTTATTTTTTATTTGTGCAAGGGCCGGGGGCGCTACTGGGGGGGGTCTGCTACTGGGGGGGTCTGCTACTGGGGGTGCGGGGGGGCCATACTATTGGGGGGGGGTCTGCACTACTGGGGGGGTCTGCTACTGGGGGGGGCTATACTACTGGGGGGGCCATACTACTGAGGGGCCTGCTGCTGGGGGGGGGCTATACTACTGGGGGGGCCATACTACTGAGGGACCTGCTCCTGGGGGGGCCATACTACTGGGGAGGCTTACTACTACTGGGGGGGGCCTGCTACTGGGGCAGCCTACTACAGGGGGGCCATACTACAGGGGGGGCCCATACTACAAGGGGGGCTACTACTGGGGCACCCTACTACTAGGGGGGGCCTGCTACTGGGGCAGCCTACTACTGGGGGGCATACTACTGGGTGGCATGCTAATGGGGGGCATACTACTGGGGGGGCCTGCTAATGGGGGGCATACTACTGGGGGGCCTGCTAATGGGGGGCATACTACTGGGGGGCATGCTAATGGGGGGCATACTACTTGGGGGGCCTGCTAATGGGGGGCATACTACTGGGGGGCATTCTACTGGGGGCACTGCATAGTGGACCCTACTACTAAGGGGACTGCATAGGGGGCACCACTGCTGGGGGCATTGTGTAAGGGACACCGCTACTGTGGGCATTGTGTAAAAGGGGCACTACTGTGGGCATTGTGTAAAAGGGTCACTACTGTGGGCATTGTGTAAAAGGGGCACTACTGTGTGTCGTAACATAAACAAGAGACACTACTTTATGGTGTAATGTGAATCAGGGCCACTATGTGCGGTGTAATGCGAGTAAGATTGTGCACTGTGACTCCTAGGGCCGTAGCCCACTTTGTAAACAAGTACTGTGATTCTGCTGGCCGTACCCCACTGGGTGGGTGCACTACTTTTCATTTCTGCCACTGCTGTGTGGCAATGTGTCATAGATGTGCTTTATACTGTGGTGTCTGTGTCGTTGTGCCGCTGCTTTGTCACTTAGTAACCAGTCAGATCACTGCAACCTTTGGCCAATAATGTTGAAAACAATATTATAAGCTGTGATATGGTCTAAATTGACTGGAAATTAATGTTATTGAGGTTAATAATACTCTAGGAAGAAAAAAAAGACCAATTTATGTGATTTTAGCTTTTTTTGTCAATTTTTGTAAAAAAATCCAAATCCAAATCCAGTCACCGCAGTTTGGCAAATCCAAATCCAAATCCAAAGCCGGACGACGAATTAGAACCAAATCCAAATCCGGCAAAAATGGTCCGGCGCACATCCCTAGTCAAAATTACATAATTTTAGCTGTTTTTCTATTTTATTTTATTTTTTTAAATTACAGATCCAAAACCAAAACACGTGAGGGTGGTTTTGCAAAACCAGAAACCAAAACATGAAGATGAATCCGGATCCAAAAACAAAACACATCTCTAATTATATGCCCAATCCTAACTCTGGCCCTGATTCAGAGCCGGACGCTCTGACAGAGCGCTCGCTCTGAATCAGGGCGTCTTTTTTTTTTTTTTTTAATGGAGCAGCCTCCTGGCCGCTCGACCGTCGTGACCATCGGGCTTGCAACGAGACCCTTGTGGTAGGGTCTCGTGGCTGCAAGCCCCAGAGAGCTTTCGGCTCAAACAGATTGTGATGTCAGTGGGGCCGCCCCAAGATGGTAGGCGTTCTCATGGGAACGCCTCCATCTGGGCAGCCACCCCCGGCCCGCCCACCAAAGGGGGCGTGCTGTCACTCAACATCGACAGCACGCCCCCTTTGGTGCGAGACCCGGAGCGACGGATTGCCCGTCACTATCCGGGTCTCACGCATGCGCACGACGGAGCCGGCTCCGTCGTGCGCATGCGCACTGGCCCACCATCGATCCGGTTGCGAGCACACTGCGTCTGAATCAGGCCCTCTGTCCCTAACCCACCCCTCCCATAGCCTAACCCTAACCTTCCCCTACCGTAGCCTAACCCAAACCCTCCCACTAGTACCTAACCCTAACCCTAACACTCACCGTCGGAATCTGTTGGGGTTGTGACCGTCGGCAGGGGTGTAACTAGGTATTTGAAGGCCTCATAGCTAAAGTTTGTACGGGCCCCTATGTACCACCCAATGGTGAAAAATATATATAACACATGTAACTTTGTCAAGGAAGATGGGTCCCCCTCAGTTTCGGGGCCCCAAAGCAGCTGCACCTATGGTAGTTACACCCATGATCGCCATTACCACTGTCGGAATTATGACCGCCAGCATTTTGACCGTCAGGATCCTGATTATATCCCTTTACATGGTTTGATACATCTCTCCCAATTTATTCCTTATTACCCACCCAGTTGTCTAGATTTTTGCATGGCTGCTTTAATTTATTTTGGCCGGAAAGGGGTTTGCAGTGTTGAGGAAAAGGGTGCGCTCTGTTCTGGTCAGTTCAGGAATTTTGTCCAGATATCAAATTCAGAAATGCTGGGAGCTACGTTATTCTGTATGGAATGAGATTGAATACCGACAGCGGATGCCTGACAGGATGAAGATCCCGACTGGGGCAGGTAAGTGCTAGGGTAGAAGTGGAGATGTTGCCCATAGCAACCAATCAGATTCTAGCTATTATCTTCTAGATTCTAGAAGATGCTATTTAAATGTTAAGTAGAATCTGGTTAGTTGCTGTGGCCAACATCTCCACTTCTAAAAACTCTCACTTTAATAAATTTACCCCATAAAGTTATAAATAAACAGATAAAATAGATCAATGAAAATATGCAGAGAAGACACTAGCTCATATTTAGTAGAATGATGCTATATGTACAAAAGTCACGTCAGCAACCAATCAAATTTTTGCTTTTATTTTCTAACTTGCACAGAAGAGTGACAGAATTTGTTTGGTTACAGCATATTTGTGCACAAAATGTGATTTTATTAAATACTGTATGGCTTAATTCTCAGTGAATGCTATCCGGATGTATATCTTGTTACAGTTATGTGCAGTATGCCTAAAGTGTCACGGCAACACCAAGATGGATGTAGTCTTCACCTTGATGGCCCCAACGACTTTGTGTTAATAAATTAGTCGGGCCCTGGAAGCATAGCTATTCAATTTTGGCAACAGTAATCTAGATAAAAGGGTTAATAAATGAGTATGACATTCACTTAGCTAAGATTCAAGGATTTATTTATGCGCATATCCATCGCAATTTATACGTTTTGTCTCTCCTCTTTAATATTTTTCTCTAGATGAGTTACAGGCCCTTTATGTCTGTAATAAAACATTTAAGTGTCGCAGCTTGGAAAATACCAGCTGTTTTTATATCTGCTGTTTGCTAGCAGTGTTTTTCCAGACATGTGCGCAGTTATGTAACATAGGGCTTCAATAACAACACTCGCTGATTGGACAGCGATATAGAGAACAATAAAAATGTTTAGTGTCCAAGCGAAAGATTGATATCCAAATACAAAAAACAAATTTTTTATGCCAAGCTCCCAAATAAGCAATACCCCAATGCTCCGGGACACACCTGTAAATATTTTAACCATACCCCCAAATCTAAAGACTATAGGGGCCTAATCATCAACACTAAAATAACGGTTTTAAGGACATTTTTCTTAATTCCTTAATTACCATTTTTAGTATTCATTAACACACTTTAGTATGGGGATGTAGAAATTAGACTATTCATCAAATTCCCAAAATTATGTATTTTCGGAATTTGATGGTGTTACTATCCGCCACCCTCAGGTGACGTATAACGGGTTACACTTACCTGCTTTCAGCTGGACAGGTCCTCCTCCGGCTCGCTCCATCGCTCCCTCCTCCGGCTCCGGCTCTGACTGTGTTCTCCCGGCAGAACACAGTAAAGTTAAAAAAAAAAAAAAAAAAAAAAAAATTTTTCTTTCTATTTTAAATGAAAAAAAAATCTTCAGCAAGCCGGACGGGAGGTGGAGGTCCGCGGCTGCAACCTGTCAGGGTCCTGGCAGTCAGGTAGGTGGGGGAGGGGGGCGGACAAACACAGAGTTACCGCAGCTGTAATCAGCGCTGCGCCGCTTTTGTAAACGTAACAGCGCATGCGCAGCACAGATTACAGCTGCGAAAAGTTAGAGCAGGTAGGGAAAAGTATCTTTTTCCTGAAAAGCTGTCATAGCAAAAATGACAGCTTTTCGGAATAGATAGTTATGGAGAGGAGGAATGATGAATTCCTCCGGTAATTAGGTAGAACTCCATGTGAGCTCTATACTTAATTACCTCCATCGATATTTTAGTGTTGATGAATAGGCCCCTATAACCCTTCTGCCTGCAGCATAGCAGTACTGTCCACCAAAGATCAGTACTGCTGGGAATATGATTTAAATACACTGACAGGGCTGTTGGACCAAAAGCATGCTTACTTCAGTATCACTGACCATTAAGTCAAGAACCCTTCCTTTCCTGCAGCTGCTGTTTATTGGCTATTAGGGGTCAATCCAATTAGCCGCGAAGTGTGCGAGTTGCCGTTGCAACGGCGTTAAAATGCCGGCAACGGACTGGCACCTAGCACCCTTCGCGGGCCGCTCTGAGCCCGAATTTGCTGAATTTTGCTAGAAATCCAGGCTGCCGTAAAGTGCGGCCATTGCCGGGATGACTTGCACCAGCGAGATTATTGCAGCTAATAGGATCGACCCCTTAGGATTTACACTCTACAGTATAGATGCTATATTATTATTTTTTTTTTTATTATTATTATTTACAGTTTCTTATATAGCGCAGCATAATCTGTTGTGCTTTACAAATGGAAAGAACATGGGGGTCATCTTGTATGACTGGAGTGTCATAAACCTCTGGTCAGTCACGTGACACACTCTGTTACACAGAAAAACGAGCAGTGGGCCTTGGGTGGGGCTTGGGTCTGTTCTTATTGGTCAGTAACATATCAGTTGGGTTAGGGGTGGAGCCTGTTGAAGGGGTATTGTGGGAAATTATAGTTGTTCCCTCTCTTTCTTCTGGAGATTGACGGTGCAGTACTGTTTCCATATTGCGTCTAATTTTCAGTATAATACTGTTATTTGTATTCATTGTGTGATTTATCTTATAAAACCTATCTATCCTTTGCTAGCCTTCTACCTCTTTATTTCTGAATCTGATCTAAACACTTCTCTTTCATTTTTCATTTCCTACCCTTCCTTTCTCCTTATTAATCTTATCTAAACAATTCTCTTTCATTTTCATTTCCTATCCTTCCTTTCCCCTTATTTTCTTAACTGTCTATCCATGGATCGCCCCCGCCGTTCTGTCAGCATCCCCGCCCGTTACCTGGCTAATGCTGTGGCTGCGGGAGCGGGGTCCCCGAGACAGCTACGCGGCAGGTCAGCAGCCCGCAACCTAGCGGCTGGACGCCACGCTGCGGGCTCCGGAGCGGGGAGGGGGGCAAGACTTCGCGCTGGGGCTCGCGGCCGGGTGGCTATTAGAGGGCTCTCCCATCCCGGTCGCTATGCCTGCGCGGCACACTCCGTCGCGGCAGGCTCGTCGTGCTCCCGGACCAAGTGCGGCCAGGCCGTACACGTCCGGGGACACGAGATCCTGCAGCAGGGGGGGAGGGGTAGCCTCCCATCCTGTGCATAAGACGCGGAGAACGGTTGCTCAGTGGGAAAAGGCCATGGCGCCTGCTTCCCCATCGGCGGGCGTAAACGGGCATGAGGGGGTTGTTCCCGACTTCCCTCTGCCGCAACATGGGGTTATTATTCCCCCGAGGGCACGCGCGTCCACATGTTCGGCGGGTGCAAGGGAGCATAGGAACGCTCAGCCCCTCGGGGCAGGGGGGATAGCAGCCCCCTCCCTGCTTCGTGGGGAGCGTGCGGAACGTAAAAATCAGCGCAGCGCCGGACGTCTGGCTGACAGGAGGGGTGGTGAAAACGTTAATGGACGCAATCCACGAGATGGGGAAAACATAGTGTTCCCCTCCGACAGCAATGGCTCCGCAGCATCAGATTGGGATGTTTCTGACGGGGGGTTTTCGCATGGGCCGGGGGATAGTTCACCAGCTCATACTCGCAGGTCTTATGCAGAGGTGGTGCGTGGGACACAGGTGTCTCAGGCAGAATCTGTAGCTGGGTCTCACGCGGGGGCGGGGCTGGGCACGGAGACTGTGTCCTCTTTATGTGCCTCACTGCTCTCTGCACTCGTGCCCTTGTTGGTGGGTAATAGTAGGCACACTGCCTTGGGTGCGGCAGACGGTCACATAGCAGCACTTGCAGACCGGCTCTCCGGTGCCATGGGTCCCCAGGGGCACCCGGAGTCGCATCACGGCCGGGGAGGTGCAGGCGTGGCCGAATCTCTAGCACATAGGCAGTCTATTTCTGTGCAAGACAACAATGTTTGTGTCCCAGCAGGTGAAGGATTATTGGAGTTGGATATGCATCGCCAAGCAGGAAGTGAGAGGGCCGAGGCTGCGGTCGCCGTTGGAGCGACTAGTCGCTCCAGTAGCAGTAGTCAGGGAGCACCGGCGCAGCATAGCAGGAAGCGTAGGCGGCATAGCTCAGACCAGGCCACGATTATTCTTTCCTCCACCTCCTCAGACTCCTCCGAAAAATCACGGCGTTCAGGCAGGAAAAAGTCTAGGCGGTACAAGCGCAAGCATCGTTCGTCCAGCAGCAGCATGACTGTAAACTCGGATTGCTCGGAAGGGGTATCATGCTCTAATACAATGGTGCTGCGTGGGGTTCGGCCCAGGATCCGGGACCGGATCAGACGCGGCCGTTACGTTAATGTATTCGCGCTTACAAGCAAAAGCAAGAAGGTTTGGGTAGCCGCAAAGAAAAAGGGGGGGGGCTGCACTCGACGGGGTCCTGACCTATCATACGTGGCTGAAGAATATGTATATCTTCGCCTCCTGCTACTTAGAAACGCGGCCTGATGAACACATGCGCGTGATTAGATACATGTACCTAATACATGACATGTTTACTAACTCCAGAAGTGGCGCCTGGAGGACTTACGACGAAAAATTTCGTCGTAAGTAGCACGGTCGGGAGATCATAGATTTCAGAACAAAGGACGTCGAGATCTTCGTGGACGTCACGCAACCACAACGCTTGCAATCGGAGACGTCGTCTTTTCAAAGGGGTTTCAGGGGGCAGTCAGTCACGACAGGGGGAGGCCCGGCGCGTGGGTCCACTTCCAGGTTGGCCCACGGGAAATGCTTTGCCTTTAACAATGGGCAATGTGCATTGGGGACGCGCTGTCGTTTTCGACACACCTGCATTCGTTGCAGTGGCCCACACCCCATCAAGGATTGCGCGAAGGGGCCAGGGGGTGCGACCGGGGGGAAAAGCGCTAATCTTGTCCGTGGTCCCATGGATCCATCCCACAAGTAGTACTCAGATACTGGATAGGGCCCCTACACCTGTCAAGGTTGAAGCCATGGCTTCATGGTTGGCTGAGTATCCGGTTTTTGCAGGAGGGTTTCGCAACGGGTTTTCAAATTCCCATAGTCGGCGTAGTGCATGGGGGTTCGGGCCGAAACCTTCGCTCGGCCAGAGAGATGCCGACGGTGTTAAGAGCGAAAGTTAAGAAGGAAGTGGAGCTGGGTCGGATTGCGGGCCCCTTTACCGAACCACCCATCCCAGGCCTGGTGCTCTCACCGGTTGGGGGGTTCCCAAAAAGGTACCAGGGAAGTTTCGTTTTATTCAGCACCTTTCGTACCCGGAGGGTCGCTCAGTGAACGATGCTATACCAGATGAGTTATGTCGAGTGCTATATCAGTCTTTTGACAGTGCACTTGACTTGATTCGTTCCTTCGGTTATGGGGCCATGATGTGCAAGGTCGATACAGAATCGGCCTTCTGGTTGCTTCCCCTCCACCCTCGCTTCTTTCAATTCATGGGGTTTCGGATCGGCGACGAATTCTACTTTGATAAATGTTTGCCTATGGGTTGCGCGATCTCGTGTGCATATTTTGAACGGTTTAGCTGCTTCTTACATTGGTGTCTAGCCAAGGGATCCCAGGAGGCGGGGATAGCTCATTATATCGATGACTTTTTGTTAGTCGGCCCACGCAATTCACTCAGGTGCGAGTCTTTGTTGCATTTCGCTAGTAAGATTTTTGCAACCTTTGGGGTTCCCATAGCAGCGGAAAAGACGGAGGGCCCTACCACTAGACTTTCGTATTTAGGCATTGAAATTGACCCGGTCGGGGGGTTGTGTCGCCTGCCGGATGACAAAGTGCGTCGGCTGCAGGATAAAATTGTGCTGGCCCTTTCCGTTGGTAAATTAACTTTGAGGCAGGCTCAGTCGCTGCTGGGCTTGTTCAATCTTGCCTGCAGGGTGATCCCCGTCGGGAGGATTTTTTGCAGAAAGTTAGAGAGATTGACGGCTAAAGCGCACAGACCCAATCATTTTCTGCGACTCTCGGGGGAGATTCGGCGGGACCTGGGTATTTGGAATTCCTTTTTGATTAATTTCAATGGGGTTCGCATTTGGCCTGTGCAACCGGTATCGAACGTCATGTTACAGCTTTTTACGGACGTGGCGGGATCAGTAGGGTTCGGCGCTTTGCTAGGAAGGCGTTGGTGTGCTGCGCCTTGGCCACTTAGCTGGGGGAGTGAGGGCCTCATCAGGAACATGCTGTTATTAGAACTTTTCCTAATCATGGTTGCGCTGGAGCTGTGGGGGGGCTTGTTGCAAGATAGAGCGATCATATTTTGGTGTGATAATTTGGGGGTAGTGCAGGCGCTGAATCGTCAGAAAGCAGCCGGGTTGCATGCCATTCGGGTGATTGCGCAAATTATATCGCGCTGCTTGCAATTTAATATTGAGTTTAGCGCTAGGCACGTTCCAGGAACCAGTAGTGAGGTTGCTGATGCGCTCTCGCATGGCGAGTGGGCAAGGTTTCACAGACTTGCCCCCTGGGCGAATGTGGTCGGTGACTTGTGTCCCGATTATGTGTGGCAGGTGGTTCGTCCAGCATGGAGGTTGTAGCACACCGATCCCTGGCCCCTGGGACCTACAGGGTGTATCTGGCGTCGTGGGAGCCCTGGAGTGGATTCCTCCTCAGGGAAGGATCGCGAGGTAAGATCTCTGTGATTCTTACTCGGGAACAAGGCCGGGGCTGCTAGGCTTGGCCGGCGTTCTTTTGTTATAAAGGGAAGGGTAGAGTGGGAGCCTGGTTTCCGTCGGAGGCCAGACACATCCCGCCTTGCCCCCCCCCCTTTTTCCATTAGGACGCGGTGGGCAGGTGCAATGCAGCAATGCACCCCCCCCCCACCCCTCTTTTTCTCATTATTTTGCCCGGGGCAGGGTTGCTTGGGTTCTGCCTGAGGGAGGTCGCTGGCAAGCTTTGACGACCTCTCAAAGGTGGTCCTTTGGATTCTCTCTTTGGTCCTGGGTGGGGGGCTTTGAGGGGTTGTACCTGCTTGCTGGGTCGTCGCCTGTTATGGTCGGCCCGTCTGGTCAGGCACGGGTTCACACAAACCAGTGTTATGACAATGGGACATGGTCGACGGCAGGCGCTGCGGGGGTTCGGAGTCGGGTGTTGTTACCTTAGGTGACGCCCGGCTTCGGGCCTTTGCTTATCCCAACTTGGGGACTAGCTACTCGCCCTAGGTGGGGTCTTGAGGAATTTTTGTTTAACCACTAATTTTAACCATGGCTTCTGCCAGCTGGTGGATTGTTTGTGTTTTTGCCTCAAGTCAAGTTGGGATCCTCCCTTGCCCAAAACATCCCTCATGTCAGGTGTTAGAGATAGGTGCAAATAGGCCTAGCTTTACTGTAATACATGTCCCCTATTAGACACCAAAATTTTAAATAAACTAACAATTATGTCATATCACCCTAACATTTATTATGTGGTTTCAGAACCTATGGTTTATAAATCATATTAATCTATTTTCCAACAATTTTTCCCTGCCAGGATGTCGTCTGGATAGTGCCTTCATATGGATTGTGGGGCATTCATTTGTATACTGGCTCTCTAGGTCAGAAGTAGTCATGTCAGCTAGAAAGATCCCGGAGTTGGCGCATGTCCGGTGGATTGGTCACCGTGGCATGTGTTGGGCTCAATTAGATGCAGTCCTTCGGGATGCCGTGGCCAGGTTCGGGTTCCCCCGTTTCCTGGTCATTCACTTAGGGGGCAATGACCTGACAGAGAGGACATGCCTGGATCTGCGCATGTCAATGAGGAGGGAGTTATTGGCGCTGGTCCGGAGTTGGCCTTTCTGCCGGGTCTTGTGGTCTGAGATTGTGGCAAGGTTATGCTGGAGAGGGGCGGAGCGCCCAGGAGCTATCGAGCTCTCCAGAAGGCGAATTAATTCGGTAGTGAGTAGAGCCATGGTGAGTGAGGACGCTGCAGTTGTGCGCCATGGTAACATTTCTGTGGTGGATAGGCAGAATTACAGGCCCGATGGGGTACACTTATCTAGGGGCGGCATGGAGATCTTTGCCAGAAATTTGTTCGGTGCCCTCAGGAGTTTGGATGTAGTGAGGTAGTGGATGTTGCGTTTGGAGTTATGGTGGCGGCGGTGGACTTAGTCCTTGTTGGCAGGTCTTGAATGACCCTTGTTATTAAGTGTAGCAGGGTGGATCTTTTTCTTTGATTTCTGTGGAGTTGCCCGTGTGGACAGGGCGGACTTGAGGGCACAGTCAGCACCACCGGTCCAGGTGGCTGCGGTCCCCCTAGGATGCGCGGGGGCTCCACATGTTGTGATTCCCGCATGGTAGGGCAGGAGGCCTAGGCACAATGCGAGTTGTAAGGGGCAGTTGGTCCCGAAGTCCCCCTCTTCCTGCTGGGCTGTTCAGGCCCGCAGTGGTTTGTTATTTTTCTTACTTTGTATGATAAATATGTTATTTCGTTTAGGCCATTCAAGCCCCCGCCACCATTTTTGCCTTACTATTTAGTGAGGAAATGCATGATAATTAGTTAGGTGCTTCATGATTTAGATATCACTAAATAGGTTTTAGTTTCTTGAAGTTTAATAAAAAGCTGACCCAAGTTTCAACCAATGCTATGTCTCTGCTTCGTTATTTTAGATAAGTTGCGGTGCGAGTGTTGTGGCATGGAGTGTCATAAACCTCTGGTCAGTCACGTGACACACTCTGTTACACAGAAAAACAAGCAGTGGGCCTTGGGTGGGGCTTGGGTCTGTTCTTATTGGTCAGTAACATATCAGTTGGGTTAGGGGTGGAGCCTGTTGAAGGGGTATTGTGGGAAATTATAGTTGTTCCCTCTCTTTCTTCTGGAGATTGCCCACCCTCCCTCCCTATGGTTTTAGGACGATTGTTTAGGTTATGTCAGCTTTTGTTGGTGTGGCAGGTCTTGAATGACCCTTGTTATTAAGTGTAGCAGGGTGGATCTTTTTCTTTGATTTCTGTGGAGTTGCCTGTGCGGACGGGGCGGACTTGAGGGCGCAGTCAGCACCACCGGTCCAGGTGGCTGCGGTCCCCCTAGGATGCGCGGGGGCTCCACATGTTGTAATTCCCGCATGGTAGGGCAGGAGGCCTAGGCACCATGCGAGTTGTAAGGGGCAGTTGGTCCCGAAGTCCCCCTCTTCCTGCTGGGCTGTTCAGGCCCTCAGTGGTTTGTTATTTTTCTTACTTTGTATGATAAATATGTTATTTCGTTTAGGCCATTCAAGCCCCCGCCACCATTTTTGCCTTAGTATTTAGTGAGGAAATGCATGATAATTAGTTAGGTGCTTCATGATTTAGATATCACTAAATAGGTTTTAGTTTCTTGAAGTTTAATAAAAAGCTGACCCAAGTTTCAACCAATGCTATGTCTCTGCTTCGTTATTTTAGATAAGTTGGGGTGCGAGTGGTGTGGCATGGGTGTGTTGAGTGATCTCACCATAGAGCATTTAATAACATTAATAGAACCAAACTGGGTAGTAACAGACAGACATAAAGGTAAGAGGGCCCTGCTCGCAAGCTAACAATCTATAGGGAAATAGGTGTTGATACACAAGGGTAGGTTCTACATATTGCAAATTGGTCCAGCCAGATTGCAGAGGTTCTTGGTGAGCTGTATGATCCAGTCACACAGGAAAGTTGACCCAGGGTCAGGAGAATGTGAAATTGAAGAAAGAGAAAATATTTGAGGATATGTTTAGACTGTAAGAAGGGATGTAATTAGATAGGGAAGCTATGAAGGTTAGGTGGGTGGTTCTGGAATCTGATACGCTTGTCTGAAGTAGTGAGTTTTCAGGGAACGCTTGAATGTTGAATGGAGACTAGCGGAAAGTCTTATTGTGTGTGGGAGGGCATTCCACAGGGTGGGTGCAAACAATATGTTTGGTACATATATTTGTATATTTTACATCACATTCTTATACATATGAAGAATGTAATCTGGTGGTATTTTGATAAATGCCCCATTATGTAAGTCTTACCTGTACCCATTATCAGCAAGGTGCTCTCATTCAACTCTGATATTGTAGCTTGGCAGCGATATTTCAAAACCCCCTTGTGTGTATAGGTGCGGTGGTATGGCAGAGTTATGTATACACCAGCGGAATGCCCCCTGCACAATGAACAGCCCTTGTTGCTTAACCAGTGGAGGGGTTTCTACAATGCTGTACAGCCGTACTCATTATTACACACTGGTTGATGGAGTGGCGTTTGGGTTATATACAGCGCACCAGTCAGTGAATGTATATAGCTGTGCGGTATTGCATTTCTCCTGGAGCTAAGCAGAAGATGTCTGTCTCCCCCATGTCACTTTTAAACAGTGTCAAGATGGCGTCGCCCATGTGCACTAGTAAGTTCAGTGGCCATCTTGCTAAGGGAATGTAGCCTTCCCTTCAGAAACCAACATGGAGTCTGCACACTTCCTTCTCAACAGGAATAAGCATATGCTATTCATTGACCTATTGGTAGAGGATGTCAGATTATAGATTTGCCTTCACAAAACATCATTTCATGCACTTTATGAAGACATGTAGTGGATTCCCATTGAAAGCGTAAGGGGTTCCCTGTAAGACCTCTCTGACATCGTCTCTGATTACACTCCCACCTGCGCACTCCGCTCTTCCATTTACTGTCGCCTCTACTCTCCCTGATCACATTGATTAGATTTTTTGGGCAATATTATTCAACTAAAATAATGGGACAATTATAATTTATTTAAGACATGAGCAACACTTCAGTATGCAGTCATAATGTCAACATTTACTGTGTAGACACTTATAATGTAGACACTTATGATGTCATAATAGTTAAAATGTCAACATTAGTTAGGGTTAGGTTTAGGGATTATCATTATGGTTAGAAGTTAGGGTTAACGTTAGGGTTAGGCATACCTGAAAACTTTATTGTCGACATTGTAACCATGTTGACATTTCAACAGTTTTGACATGGCAAATGTTGACATAAAAAACATGTCGACATGTCCTGTTGATATTTTGACCATGTCAGCATTTTCTTGTTCTCTTCTCAACATTATGATGTGGTCACTGTCGACCTACAGTAATGTGCTATTATTTCATGATCTGAGCACTTATAGTATAATTTTCAGTGTTCCCCATAGCGATTTTTTATCTGATTTGGCCGAGACGACAAATCGTGTAAAATATTGCCAAATCGTGAGTTTCCACTCACGATCACTATGCCAATGCGCATCCCCGCTCGTCGTACATCACATCTTCAGATCTGCCGTGCTATAGGGCAGATTTGCCAATCTGTGACACGATGTTATGCCGATCGGGAGTACTATTTTACTCACGATGTATCTCACGATTCATTGTACGTCGCAGAATTTGACAGACAGGAGCCTGTACACGCCCATCCACCATCTTGTGCAGTATCGTGGATAGAAGGAGAAGAAAGCATGATTGGGAGCCTGCACACTGAAGTCTGGATTGCAGAACTTTGGTGAATATTGGTACTGTATTATTGCAACCCCACTGCCCACCAATGTGTGCCGCCCACCTACCCACAAATGTGTGCCACCCACCTATAAATGCATGACCCAGCCACCTTCCGCCAGAATGCGGTGGGCGATGGCTGGGTCATACATCAACCCCACTGCCCACCAATGTGTGCCACCCACCTACCCATCAATGTGTGCCACCCACCTATAAATGCATGAACCAGCCAATACCCGCCGGAATGGGGCGGGTGGTGGCTGGGTCATGCATTAACCTCCCATACCCACAAATGTGCGCCACCCACCTACCCACCAATGTGTGCCACCCACCTATAAATGCATGACCCAGCCACCTTCCGCCAGAATGCGGTGGGCGATGGCTGGGTCATACATCAACCCCACTGCCCACCAATGTGTGCCACCCACCTACCCATCAATGTGTGCCACCCACCTATAAATGCATGAACCAGCCAATACCCGCCGGAATGGGGCGGGTGGTGGCTGGGTCATGCATTAACCTCCCATACCCACAAATGTGCGCCACCCACCTACCCACCAATGTGTGCCACCCACCTAGAAATGCATGACCCAGCCACCGCCCACTGGATTGAGGCGGGTGGTGGCTGGTCATGCATCAACCCCACTGCCCACGAATGTGCGCTATCCACCTACCCAATCACTGGCCATCAATGTCACGGGCTACCTAATAAATAACACTCCAAATATATGAACATTTCAAAAACAAATATATTACAACAAGATAAACAAAAACATTAAACAACATAAACAATTCTATTACAACAACATAAAATATATTTCAACAGCATAATCAAATATATTACCTTTTGTTTATGTTGCTGTAATATATTTGTTTATGATGTTGTAATATAACATCATAAACAAATATATTGCAACAACATAAACAAATTTATTACATAACCAGAAATATATTAAAAACCTGCAAAAAAATGAAACTAAATTACAAATGAAAACACATTACATTCCTGTAAAAGAAAAACATTACAATACAAATAAAAACACATTACATTCCTATAAAAGAAAGATATCACAATACCATAACAAACATATTTAAATCCTGTAAAAAAAAAACATTAACACATGAAAACATTTAACATTAACAACATTAAAAATAACAAAACTATTTACAATAATACATAAATATTTATATGTCCTTATTTTTTATTCTTCCTAGGAAAGTCAATGGATAGTAAGCACGAGTTTGTGACTGGATTCCTCAAGATCCTACAGTCAAAAGAGTGTCTATGGCGGATAAGCTGTAGACAATACCATAATAAGTCTCAGATATTGGCAGCTTTAGAGGTGTTGTTGGACTACACAAAAAAGTTCATTGCGGATGCTGACCTGAAAACAGTCCGCCTCAAAATCCAGAACCTGCGTACGGTCTACATCAAGGAGAAGAAGAAAGTGGATGATTCAAAACGTTCCGGAGCAGGCACCGATGACGTGTATCATCCAACGCTGTGGTACTATCACTTGATAAGCTTCATCAGCTATCAGGAGCCACAATGCCAGTCTGTCGTCCTGATGGCCAAGCGAGAGGGAGAAGAGGAGGAGGCAGAAGTGAGTGGACCGTCTGAGGAGATTTTGGAAAGTTGCAACACAGTTCATAAATCAAAATTTTTATTTTTGAATAATCCCAAATGTCCACTGTAGTCAGTTAGTTCACAGACAGTCCTCCTGCCATGGCACCGCACCTGGTCCATTGAAATAGGCCATATACTCCTCCCTCACTTCTTTGGAACGTTCGGTTGATGTTGTTGAAATTGGTGGTCCAGACACTGATGTAAACTGGGCAGTCTCCTCCAGATGTCCTGCATTTTCAGGTCTAGCTGTGACTGGTCCCCGTTGTGTTGTTTTCCTTCGCAGAAAGTTATGCAGCACACAACACGCCATTACAACCCAGTCTATCTTGTCTACACGTAGGTTTATGGTGGTGTGGAAAATGCGGAACCGGTTGCCGAGTATTCCAAACGCATTTTCCAAAATGCGTCGTGCACGGGATAGGCGGTAATTGTAGATCCTTTTCTCTCTGGTCAGGCCCCTCTGTGCAGATGGCTTCATCACATGTTCATGTAAAGCAAAAGCCTCGTCTGCAACGAAAACATAATTTAGGCCGTGCTTTGTCTCGTCCAGTGACGGCAAGTTGAGGGTTTTGTTGGTGAGTCTCTGGTAGAATGCTGTCTGTTTGAAGGACCCACCATCTGAAGCACGGCCATTCTTGCCAACATCCACAAACAAAAATTCATAGTTGGCATTCACCACTGCCATGAGAACGATGCTGAAGAAACCTTTGTAGTTGTAGAAATATGATCCAGTGTTGGCAGGTGGGTTGATACTTATGTGTTTTCTATCGATGGCTCCTCCGCAGTTAGGGAAATTTCAACGTTGTTCAAACTCTTCAGCGATGCTCTTCCACTCCTCCACGGTGTTTGGAAACTAGAAAAATAGTAAAAAATGGGTTAAAACATGACTATAATATTGTTTCTCCATTTTTTATCCTACATAGACTCCCACCCAAGAGCCTGATATGTCCTCAATTCCGGACCAAAGTTTGATCGGGGACAGTGAGGTGGAAAATTCTGCCCAAGTGCCAACAAGCATTCAACACCCCCATCATGTTCGGGTATGCAGTCGGGAAGCCAGCGGACCTAATCCCGACAGCCGGCTTCCCAACTGCTTAATCCCGGTGAGGGTTCTGTCATTTTACCGACGCCGGGAGACCAGCGCCCGGCAACCAGTGATGCTGGGCGCCGAGCGCGGACAGCCGCGGGGGGGAGGGTTAGGTTAGAGGATCCCAGGGGGGACTTAGAGTTAGGCACCCCCCCCGGGAGGTTAGGGTTAGGCACCCCCACGGGGAGGGAGGGTTAGAGGAGGGTTAGGGGGAGGGAGGGTTAGAGTTAGGCACCCCAGGGGGAGGTTAGGGTTAGGCACCCCCACGGGGGACTTAGGTTTAGGCGGCGGGGAAGGAGGGGTTAGGTTTAGGCACTTAGAGGGGGGATTAGGGTTAGGCATTGGGTGGAAGGTTAGTGTTAGGCACCGCTAAGGGAGGGTTAGTGTTAGGGGGTAGATTTAGGTTAGACAATACTTACCTTGGATGATCAGGATTTCCTCCTCTGCCGGGATGCCGCTGTCGGGATTCCAACAGCCGGAAATGGGTCCGGTGGTAAATCATACCGATTCCCATGTTCGGCGCCTCCCCAGCGAAAAAAAAACAAACAGGGGAAAAAGCAGCAGGATTACTCTGAACAGGAGGACATATTTCTCCAACAAGCAGAACGCATCCTTCAGAAACCGTCGGATGATATCGACGATTTTACAGCGCATATTAACAGTCGAATGAGAAAAATGGATGAACCAACTAAGATTAATTTTCACAGGCTCGTGTATGAGCTATTAATTAGGTCACTCAAAAGCAATATACATGACTCTACTTGCATTGCAGACCCACTTCTATATTCGCCTGCCCCAAGTGCTTATGTGAGGCCCCCCCCAGCCCAGTTGGAGGCTACTCCCCCACCCAGTACCCCACCCACAAGTCAGACCATTTATAGTGCTCTGCTGGAGTCAGAGGAAGATTTGCCCCTTTACACGTAATTTTAATTTTTTCTTTGTTATTATTGTTGCCTGTACTATCACCAAATTTTATCACTCCCAAGAGGTGCTGTATGGTATACGTTGGTGATGACGCTGATTGGACAAGGTCACTACACACATGGCGCAAGTACAGATTGATGGAGCCTACCTATAGGGATTGATAAAATTTGGTGATAATGCTGTTTTCTACATTTTATGTACATAATGTGAAATTGATATATTAAAATAAAACACCAACATTTTTTATTTAATACTGTGCAGTGTTGTTGGTACAGTCTTGTTTATGCAGCCTTATTGGTTGACAACACAGTTAAAAATAAAAAATACACAAATAAAATGTTATTTAATACTGTGCAGTGTTGTTGGCACAGTCTTGTTAATGCAGCCTTATTGGCTGTCAACACAGTTATATAAAGAGTTAAAAAAAACAGAAAAAAAATCAAAACTTTTTTTCCTTTAACAAGAAACAAATGTGTAGTGTGTTTTTTTTTTCTTACCTTGCAATACTGGTACTGCAGCACTTTAACAATAGCCTTGCAGGTCCCCGGGATGATGACGCCCAAGGACTGACGGGAGATGAGGGTCACTAACTTCAGGTCTTCCAGTGACCTTCCTGTAGCCAGGTACCTCAGGGTAGCCACAAGTCTCTCTTCAGCAGCGATTACCCTCCACCACTTTGTGTCCTGCCTCCGGATGTGGGAGGTAACCATACTCAGCAATTTCTGGAAAGTGGCGTCATCCATGCGCAGGTAGTTGCAGTAGTCGTCCGGGTTGATCTCCTTGATCTCCATCAGCAGGGACATGTGAGAGCGAGTATCCCTTTGCTGCAGCCACTCCTGAGTCCAGCATGCTCTCCTCCTCCTTCGCTGGGCCCTCTCCTGGATCACCTTGACCCCAACTTGGGCGACCAACACTTTATACTGATAAAGTACCAGCACAGAATTCAGGAACAGGATAGAATGCAGGTAGCACACACTTGCAGGTAGAAGACACGTTGTAAAAGGCAAGCCAGATACAAAGCAGAGCACAGTAGCAATGCATAGGGTTCAGCAGGTATACACCTAGCCTCACTAGTAGCAGAGCAGAATGTGCACAGAGTTAAAATGGCGCCTGCTTTTTATACCCCCTAGCTAACCCCACCCATTATTTACATTTCCAACCAATCGTGAGGATCCTCATGTGTTGTTTGGTAAACTCACGATCTATCAGGCACGATCTCACGATTTGGACTTCAGACACGATTCACGATAGATCGTGAAATCGTGAATCAAATTGGCAGCTTTTTTGACCTAATCATGCCCACGACTGCCGGGGAGCTCCCGGGGAGAGTTCAGGAGAAATCGTACATGATGTCGGATGGTGAGCACATCGCTATGTGTGTAGGCACCATCAGTCATTCAGCCCTCATCTCTTTCTAGACACTGCTCTTAGAGGTCTATTCATCATCCCTTAATTTCTACAAAAGTAGGTGAAAATTTATATTTTCAGCTACTTTTGTAGAAATTAAGTATCGGGCCCATTCATTATAAAGGTAACGCACAAGATATCACTGATATCTCCTGCTTACCTTTCAGCCCCGATCTGGCCCGCTGCTCCCATACAATAGTATGGGGACCTAAATTCATCAAGCTCTGAAAATACTTAATTTTCGGAGTTTGACAGCTTGTTCCTGGAGCCCCGCTCCTTCCTTCTGCTCCACGGGAGGTTTCTGTCCTCCCTGAGCTCGCCTTAGGACACCTGCGTTACGGTTTGACAGGTGTACCACCCCAGTCAACCTCCCCACCTGCCACTGTCCCCGGAGCGGAAAAGGAGGTCCGGGGTTGCGAAGAGGGATCTGATTGGATCTCTCCATCCCTGTTCAGCTCCTTCTGCCAGACGCTAGTTTCTTGTGCGTATGTGTGAATTTCGGTTCAAGTGGCAGTGCTAAGTTTCACCGCTGATTTTCGGATCAGCTGAATTGCTCCGGTGATTTTGTATTCACTACTGCTACGCGCCGCGTGTTGGATACTTAATTATCGAGGGCAGAGCTGTAACCAGACTTTTTGGTAGCCTGTGCCAGAAAGAGCATTGGCACCCCCCCTTCATTTTTCAAATAGGGACGTAAGATAGTGCACCCGAAAAAAGGCCATAGGCTCATGGGTAAAGGCCAGAGAAGAGATAGGGGAGGCCAGGAGATGCTGGGGGTAAAATAAGAGGAAGCTGCAAGTGGGAATGATAATAAACAGGAAAATAGTCAGGCCCAAACAGCACTGTGGTGCCATGGCACATGTCAAACCACCCTAGTTACGGCCCTGATCGAGAGCCACTAGATCCCCAACAAGTAACATGTTGAATAGACCCCTTTATGAGCTATCCTGTGTAGATTTAAAAGGATTCAGTTATTTAACTCTATGCTCTTTAAGTTATTTTATAATATTATTTTTCTGTTTAATGCTGTACATTAGCTCCTTTTTATCTTTTATTTTATGACTACAGACAGAATATGTTTGTTGTCGTATTTCTGCTTGTAATGTAAATATACAAAATTAAAATATAATTGATTAAAACAAAAGAGAAAAAAGCTCCAGAGCAGATTCTGGTTAGAAAGACGATCTTCTAACGCGCTTGTGTGACACCAGCTTAAATCATGACTTCATTAGGTTTCTTTATGCTAAAACATGTAATCCAGATAAAAATCAATGCAACTGTGAAAGAGTCTTTACTCACCTGCAGTCTACACCCTATATGTATGTATGAGGCCACATAAATGTCACTAACTCCAGAATGATAACAAAGACTGAGCTGTGCCATTTACAAGCTGCATCTAATCTGTTTCCTCTTCCTTTACCTAGCTCTGGTTATCTGGCCTTTTCTCCTTGGCACCAGCTTAGACGGTAATTGTCATTATGTCGCCTGCTGTTTGGTCTCTTCTTTGTTTCTCTGTAGATGCCACAAGGAATATAACTTAATCCATGCTATCCCGGAACACAATTGTTTTCTACATTTGCTTCATGCTGTTTGAGTGAGTGGAGAGGAAGTCACCGTGTGACCCATTACAACCAGCTTCTGATCTGCCATTATTCAGTGCCAGAACGTGGCCACGCTGTAACCTTTTCACTACTGACAGCTATAAAAATATTTGTTTGGGTTTTTATTATTTTTGTGACACTAAAGCATGGGTGCTAACTCTCTCGCAATGTCAGAGAGATTCCTTAAATGCTGGGGGATCTCCATTACATCTAGGGGAGACCATCGATTGTTAGCAAACATTGGTGGCTTGTTACCGATGGGCAATGTTTCTCCGCCATCAATTGTAGAGATTCAATGGTGACACGCTAATGTGTTTCTTTAGTCATGCAGCCCTCAGCGCCATCCTCCCATAGCACATCCAAATGCCCCACCCACCTTTGCTGATTGGCTCCACACTGTCACATGCGGTTTGAACCATCAGTATTTTCCATCTGTGGTTTTCTGCCATGAATGAAAAGTATCAATGGCACTAATCATGGAGATCATCGACCTTTCGATAGACAACCCTAAAGACTCTTGAAATCTATGTAATACTTCATTAGATTATTGCATTTATGCATAGATTTCAAGAATATATTGGTTGGTGGTGCCCTCATTTTAATTACACCTTTTTTGTTTATTATCATCTCTATCTTTTTTTATGTTTTGCCCAACACATAACACCTCCCTCTTATCTGATGTAGATATGTGGGTGAATTGTCAATATTGTGCTAGTTGTTGTAAATCATATTTTTTATCCTATTTTGCATTAAAAGTTACATTTGAGTTAAATTTTGGTAGACATATTAGGAGTGTGCCCCTATTCTAGAGTACTTTTTTATCTCTACAAAGTCCAGAATCCAGGCAGAAAGTTACAGTGCAATGCTGAGCAGAACTCTAGATGAATTAGTGTTATGGATTTACTACTGTATGTGCATTTACCAAGTACTGATTTCTGAAGCAGGGGCATAAAAGGTTTATTTCAAATAGCAGTATAGTCGATAGTAGAGAATTGATGACAAGTAACAGGTTTTCTGAATGCAAAGGTAAATGCATTGTAGAGAAATACTGAACTATGTCAAAAAGTATTTGCCACAGTAGCGAATTCCTAACAGATAATTTCCTGCACAAGTAATTTGCACAGCAGCAAGCTATTGAGTACATCTTCAGAATACTCCAGATTAATTGCACTGTAATGAAATGTTACTAAATTTTTTTTCAACAAGCACAAATAATTTGCACTGAAGTAGGATACTTTAGAAGAATCCAGGTTAGCTTCACCATACAGAAATATCAGTGGGTAAAAGGCTTCCCAAATGAGACAGACAGAAACAGACCCAGAAACATCAAAGTGCACCAACAATGTGTCAATAGATTGTTTATAACAGGTGAAACACAGGTAAATGCAGTAATGAGATTAACCCCTCACAGGTGAGACCCACAATAGTCCAAGGAGTAGAGTCCAGACAAAATACATTAAGTTCTTACAGTGTTTGTTTCTCCAACTCAGCCTCCTCTTTACTACGTCTATCAGTTAGAATACTGCATGGCCCAGTCTGAGGTCCCCTACTTTTCTCAATCTGTTCCACATTTCTGGGCAAATTTATCAGCTCTTTTGGATTTCAGTATCATCTGTATGTGAATTATCTACCTGTCCCCCTCAGATTTGTCACCATCTATATTTGTCTGAGTTACTGAATGTCTTTCTGCCATTTCATCTTGGATGTCATCTCACCACCTCAAACTTAATATTTCCAAAACAGAATTAAAATAATTTACACCGGCCAATAGTATTTACCAAACTGATATTTCTATCAATGTTAATAACTCGACAGTCAACCAAACCCCACTAGCTCACTGTCTAGGTGTTATCCTTGACTCTGGACATCCTTTCTTCCCCACATTCAGGGACCTATTTATCATAACTAAAATGTCCCGTTAACCTTGCAGAAATGCTAGTTTCCGCATATTTAAGTTAATGAGCCATTCAACATCAGGGGTCCGATAGGATCACCTGATATTCAGCGAACTCTGAAAACTTAAAGTTTGCAGATGGCACTTGTTCTCGTAGCCCTGCTCTTTCCTATGGGAAGGAGTTCCGGGGATGCAAAGAGGGATTGAGCGGATGCCTCCACCTCCTCCTCACTGACTCCCCGACGGCATTGCGCATGCGTGACCTCAGGTTACAGATGCGTTACAGATGCGCAGAAGCCGGCGATAGGGACAGATTAATAACACAGCTACTTATGTAGCTGCACTACTAATCGTGGAGACAGCTGCTTTTCGGAGCAGCTGTCCACGCACTGGAGCAATGATGAATTGCTTCAGTGACAAGTATCCCCCACCTCAGGGGTGTTTACTTAAGTATCCCCCGCAGCGAGGTGGATAATTATTCATTGGGGGCCCTATGGCCCCCCGATGATGATTAGGCCCCACAATCTGTTTCCAAATCATGTTACATACATCTAAAACACATCCAGAATAAGACCATATCTTACACTAGACACTGCAAAAACTCCCATATTGATTATTGCAATATTCTCCTTACTGGCCTTCCCCAAAACAGACTCTCACCACTACAATCCATTTTGAATGCAACTGTGAGGCTGATCTTCCAGGTTAAACATTCATCGTCTGCTGTTCTGCTCTGTCAGTCTCTCAATTGGTTACCTTTAGTCTACCTAATTAATTTTAAAATGCTTTTACTTACACATTAAGCTATTAACCAAACTACAGTGATTGCTTATCTCAAAATATTTCCCAACCCGACCTCTCCCCCCCTACACAAGCAGGGTGGCAACAGAAATCTCGGGGTCCGGTACACTGATGTCTCTGTGGGCCCCACCTTCTCACCACTATCCCCAATCCTGCACATCCCTCCCCTGCATGTGTGATATGTGACGCATTATAATATTAACTGAAAGATATGCCAGCCTAAAAATAAAGTAAAAATACGCTATGACTTACCACACTGTCTCTCTCTCATTAACGATGCAGGCTGTAGTTCTTGTCTACCGTCTCTTCCAAGGTCTTGTTGATGACAGTGCTGTGGATGCTTTAGGGGTAGGAGGGATGGTGTCTGCAGCCAGCCATCCATTACCTTCCTCAAATTCAACCTCTCATCATCATCCTCAGCACAAAAGCCCCTTATCACCTTCCTCAGCCTCAGACCCTCATCACCATCCTCAGACCTCAGCACCTTCATCAGACCACCATCACCTTCCTCAGAACTCAGCCCCATCACCTTTCTCAGCCCCCATTACCTTCCTCAGTCCCCAACCCCCTTCACCTTCTTCAGCCCCAACCCCCTTCACCTTCCTCAGTTCCCAAACCTCTTCACCTTTGTCAGCCCAAAACCCTCTTCACCTTCATCTGCCCACAGCCCCCTTTACCTTCCTCTGCCCCCTTCACCTTCCTCAGTCCCCAGGTCCCTTCACCTTCTTCCATCCTCAGCCCCCATCACCTACCTCTGCCCCCATATCCTCTACCCCTATCACCCCAACTCCTCACCACCGCAGTGGCGCAGCGTGCCTGACGGGCAGGGACGACGTGCGTTGAAGTGACCTATGATGTCATGCCACCACGTTGGTGACTGAAAGGTCATGCCTGGCCCACATCTGAGCCACTTGGAAGAGCCCAGAGCTGCCCGGGCCAGGCTGCAAGGAAGCTGGCGGCAGCTATGAATCCCGACAGCCGCGGTCTGCCAGTTGGAACAGCGAGTCCTCCATCCGCAGACCCGTTTTGAGCCCTTTTGGACCTTCTGGCCCCCCGGGGCCCCGTTCAGGTGTACCCTTAGCCCCCCTGTCACTGGGCCTGTGCACAAGATCTGTGTCTCTCATCCTCACATATCATCTGCTCCCACTTTTTTGGGGGCTGCATTCACTCTGTAAAATGCCCTCCCACGCACAATAAGACTTTTCTCTAGCCTCCAAACCTTCAAACGTTCCCTGAAAGCTCACCTCTTCAGACAAGCTTATCAAGTTCCAGAACCTCCCACATAACCTCCATAAACTATACTACCCAATTAAATCCCCTCTATACAGTCCATTCATAACTTCACATTTTTCACTTTCACACCCTCCTGAATGTAGGCAAACATTCCTGTGTGACTGGATCATACAGTCCACCAAGAACCTCTGCAAGCCGGCTGGACCAATATGCAATAGGTAGCACCTATCCTTGTGTATCAATGCCTATTTCCATATAGAATGTAAGCTTGCGAGCAGGGCCCTCTTACCTCATTGTCTGTCTGTTATTACCAAGTCTTGTTCTATTACTCTTTGTGCCCATTTGTAAAGCGCAACAAAATATGCTGGCGCTATATAGGTAACTGATAATAAATAATAAATAAACACTGCGGGCTACACAAAGTTGGACGCAGGGGCGTTTCAAGAGAGGAGGGGGCCCGTGTGCAGTCTCCGTCATGGGCCCCTCCTCTCATCCTCTCAGTCTGGCGGCCGGCAGCGCACTGAGCGCAGCGCGGCAAGCGCCACACTGCTAGACTCTGGGCACTAGAGTGCGCCCAGAGTCTATAGCACATGCGCAGGTCACCGGAAGATGGCCGCGGCAGCCATTATCCCTGTACTGCGCATGCACAAAACGACAGGAAAATGGCTGCGGCAGCCATTTTCCAGGTATTTTTACAGCGCTGACACCGGCGTGGGACTCTGGAGAGGTATTATTTTTGTGCAAGGTGTGCGGTGCGGCCCTCCCCTGGACCCGTGTGCGCCGCACGCCCTGCACCCATTATAATTACGCCTCTGGTTGGATGTAAGTATAAATACGCCTGTTTCAAGATGTATCCCTTACACCAAGAATAGGCAGGTGCAAGTGCGCCCTGATCAACTTACAAGTATCAAACCAAGAATACAAACTGGTGGGTTTTGCATTTTTGAAAACATTTAAATGCCTTTTAAATCACATGGCAAAAATAGCCAAAAATTTGGGATTCAGGGCCTGATTGTGCAAGGATCGTAATTGCAATGCTGCAAGCAGGCTAGATATATGATGTATGCACACAGGCAGCTTTGCAATTGTAACCCTTGCAGATATGGTAATGCAGCAGGAGCCATCACGCCTCCTGTGCATTACATAGCCGAGCTGCGTTGCCCAACGCAGCATCGGATAATCTGCGTACCATCGGATAATCTGTGTACCATCGGCCGGCTGCGGTTTAGAGGAAGATGCCAGGAAATCTTGTCAGCCGACGAAGATCCTGGCTTCTTCCCTCCTCCCACAACGGCAGCGACACACCTCCGTTTCAGGAAATGGAGGGCATCGCTGCCCCCTCCCTGCCCACATACGGCAGCAGACTGTCAATCACTGACAGTCTGCGAACGAGTTAGCAGGACCCATTCTGCACACTTGCAGATACCCAAAACATCGGGAATCTGCGTTCAGCAGTGCACTAGCGTGAATCAGGCCCTCAGTACGTTTCCATCTGCACTGGAAGCTGGTAGTCAAAAGTGGGTAAACGTTAAACATATTTGGAATATATATATATATATATATATATATATATATATATAGCCAAGAGAAAAGTCAGGAGGACATTAATTGAATAGAAATAATTGAATAGAAATTCAGTATCAATTATATGAAATTATATTAAATTCAGTATCAATTATATGAATTCATTATTTTGACCCATATGTTACAAAAATTAGACCATTTATTAGTTCTACTTTCTATGGAGCTTTCTGTGATGTTGTTGGTGAAAAATATAGATTGTAACAGCAAAGTATCACATCCAATAAATGTACATTGGAGATCTACAAAGAAAATAGATTAAAATGTCACCATTTAATTTCTCAATAATCTATGTCCCATGCTTAATCAAAGAGCAATAAAGGTTGATTTTCTCTAGGTCTGTTAAGTTTTTTTTATTAGATTTTATCCCTTGATAAAACATTGTTATAGCATGAATGAGAACAATTTGTACTTGTACTCTCACTCTCTCACACTCTCTCTCTCTCATTATGTAACTCGTTTTGGTTCCACAGATGTTACCACAGCTGGTAGAGAAGTCAAAAGTCCAGCTCACCCAGTCTCTAATCCCTATATTTGATGATCTGAGCAGATATCAGCGGGATAGTTAGGAGAGTCTCATTAGCAAACCTCCGGCTTGCAAACAGACCAGAAGGTAATAATATTCCAGGTGGGCTAATCAAGTGGATACATTTAGAATATGTGGAGCTATTTGCTGATACTTGTTGATAGGGGTGTAATTTGTGTATCTCTACAAATGGTGTGTAAGAGAGAAACCAGTAACACAATACAGGTTTCTGTAAAGGTATTTATGACTGTATACAGTAAAAAGTGTTACGGTAACAGCCTTGTGTTGCACCAAATGCTGCTGCTACTGCTCGCTGTCAGTACTCTGTTCCATTTATACAGAGAGTAAATAAGCTGAAATGAGCTGACTAAATGGCAGACTTTCTGCAACAGATGAATGACAGCTATACCATATTTCCATATTTATTGCAGCTTACATCTATTTACATGTCTCCAGAATGAGCCCAAATCCTGTAATACTGTGAAATACCATGCTGGGATGAAGAACATTATCAATAATTAGATGCAAATGGTGCTCTATTGAAACTGATGTATCTATTTACCTAAATCATATTATCCATAAATACTTGGATAACCTTCAGCATATTTGCTTGGTAAATGCCAAACTCCATAAACAGCATTTATAGTCATAATACACACACTAGAAGAGACATACGATGTAAGCGCTTGTTGATTATGGGGGAGATTTATCAAATATTGGAGAGAGAGAAAGTGGAGAGAGATAACGTACTAACCAATCAGCTTCTAATGCGGGCCATATAAACATTGATTCCCTGTTCTGCTAATGGTAATGTGATCAGCAGATCTCTGACCAGCAGAGATTGTCCAACATGTTGGATTCCCCTGACCCAGACGTTGACAGGGTATGCGGTCAGGAAGCCGGCGGTTGAAATGCCGACCGCCGGCTTCCTGACTGTGAAATCCCAGCATTGGATTAATGATAGGCTCCTGACTCCTATCGTTATCCGGCTTCCTGACTGTGAAATCCCAGCATTGGATTAATGATAGGCTCCTGATTCCTATCGTTATCCGGCTTCCTGACTGTGAAATCCCAGCATGGGATTAATGATAGGCTCCTGACTCCTATCGTTATCCACCCGCCGAAATCCTGACGCCTGACATACCGAACGAAGGTAAGCCGGGGTTCGGGAGTGGACATCTGCATTTGGGAGGTTTATGGTTAGGGGCTCCCGCAGGGGGGAGGGTTAGGTGCGGGGAGGGGGGGCTAGATTTAGGCACCCCTGGGGGGAGGTTAGGTTTAGGCTCTAGGGGAGGAGGTTAGGGTTAGGCACCCCTAAGGGAGGGTTAGGGATAGTTGAAATACTCACCCTGTCGGGATCTTTAGTCTACTGCCTTCCGGCGTCGGTATTACATCCACCAGGCTTATGTCCGGCGGTATGTCATACCGATTCCGTTGACAGAACAGGTAATTGTCCCAAGAGGATAAATGTATGGGCCCCATAACAATCAGCTTCTAATGCAGGCCATATAAACATTGATTCCCAGTTGTGATCAGCAGATCTCTGACCAGCAGAGATTGTCCAACATATTGGGTTTTCATGATCCCCTGACCCAGGCGTTGAGAGAACGGGGAATTGTCCCAATAGAGGATAGATATATGGGCCCCATAACTGTAATTTTACAGGCTGTATTTCATAAATGACAGGACCTGTTTGGTTGGTACTTTGAGGGTAAATGTAACAGACTTTGGAGAGAGATAAAGTACCAATCAATCAACTCCTAACTGTCATTTTTCAAAAGGAGCCTGTAAAATGGCAGATATATGGCTGATTGGTTGGTACTTTATCTCTCTCCACTTAATCTCTCTCCAAGGTTTGGTACATCTCCCCCTTAATGTCTCGTCACTGTATCTCTGTTGAAATTTTGATAAATCGCCCTCTATCAGAGCCGGCCCTAGGCATAGGCAAACTAAGCAAATGCATAGGGGCATGCATTCCAAGCCTAGGGCCAGCTCAGCTTGACAGTTGGCAGTGGTGGGACTGGGACAGGTGGACGGCCCTTCAACTCTTGCTGTCCTACCACGATCGGAGCTCTCAGCTCAGCTCTGATCGGGCGGCAACTCATACAGCCGGCAGCAGCGGGAGCAGGGAGCAGAGACAGTGGGGGCAGCAGACAGTAACAAAAATGGCAGCTGGAGGAGGGCTGCTGGGCATGCCCAGCCACAGCAGTTCTTTCTCCCATGGGCCTTTCAGGAGTTCAGCAGGCTGGGCCTGTCTGCAGAGAGACATACAGGGGTGTGAGGATGATAAAGCTCTTGCTGGCACAGGGCACCAAAATTGGATGAGGGGTGATGGATAGCAAACTTGTGATGGGGTCCCCTGAGCTCTATCATAAACTCATAATGCCCCAGACTGGCCCAGTGAGGTGGTAAGCTACTGTACCCCTTACTGCTTCCGCCCAGAATAACGCTATTCTATGGATAAATTGCAGCAATACTGTAGGTGATTTTAGGTAAGATTTAAAGAAATGTAAAAGAGGTGTCTGCACTAGTTCCGATACAAAATAACCCAAGACTGTATAATTATAAAAATGTATTAAACATATATTGGTTAACCATGTATAAGAGAACTGCAGTTCAAACTAAAAACATATACATACATTAAATATTAATACATTAAGATTTAAATAAAATTGTTAGATAAAATACATCAGGGATCGGAGTATATGTTTAGTAGGGTTTTGGTGCAGTTTTAATGTAATTTGGAATTAACCGTAATATTGGGGGTTTTATTTGGTGTTTAAGTGTTAGGATAAAATTACCCACAGATGCCATGATTCTAATGAAACTATTTAGATATAGACAAAATTATCTAAGGGGCTTATTTATGAAAGATTACACTTACACCTGGGTTAGTCATTTTGTGCAACAGTTGTCCCTTCCCATACTCTAAATAATAATGGTGACAGAATTGCCCTCTCCCCTCTTGTTTTGTGATTGATGATCTCTGTTGGGTGTTATTACGCCCAAACAGTCATAACACAGTATAGAATGAGATGTTGCTCTCAATTCCTCCCAGCATTCTTCCTGTAGTTTATCTGTGACTTCCCATTGTGTTGACCTTGACTTTGTTTGTGACTCTCCTTTGCATACTCCCTGTGGCTTAAACAAGATATTGAGTGTACCAAACACCATGTTGCTGATTTCTCTAATCTACCACCATCCCATCAAGCTAATAACCAGTACAAGGGACTGTGACCTGCGTACTGAGTGCAGCAAAATCCAAACCCCCTGGCGAATACCACATATTCTTTAGACTCTACAAGCTTGATTCTGGTAGTGCACATACTGCAAACACTGGTTGCTATTCCAGAATACATAATTACCCATAGAACTGTGACAGCACCAATATGAAGGGAAGAGTTAGCTGGAATTAACTGCAGTCTGTAGTTGGGAGGAGTTCATCTTTAAGCCCTTGTCCATGATCTTATAATTTAAATATGCCTCAACGTTAATAGTAATATATTATATATTATTATAAAATTAGACCCTTATGTAAATTAGGTCATCAGATATGTTTTGTGATGACCTAATTGTGGCTGTGACATGTGCTTATCAAACCTAATGTGCATAGTGCACCCCAGCACCAACTACGCGCCGTCATGCACGTTAGGTGTGACATGCACGTGACGGGATAGAAGAGGACCGGGAACTGGGTTTAGTATAAACGGACGGGAATGGCAGGAAAGAGAAGGGGCAGGGACAGTGTGAGCTACTGTTGAGTCCATTTATTTACTAGTACTGTATATTTAAAAGTTATATTGAGAACAATAGCTAAAGTACATGGCCGTGTAGCTGGTAAATCTTGTGTGCATATTTGTTCTTTAGGTAGTTATTCAATCTTATATCATCCAGATTTTCATCGTTTATCTAGTACCAGACCATCAATTTAGATTTTTGATCTAAAAATTTACTATTAGATTAGAAACTTCTCTAGAAATCTGCAGAGCATAGCAATGATAGAAATCGTAAATATCCAAAACATACAGTAGGTTATGTTGACCCTTTATTGCTTGAATATATGATATTCTACAAATGATCTCTGAGAAGAACTGAGATCTGGCTGTGCCCCCTTACCTGCAACAAGTTAAACATTGGGTGGATGATGGGATTATTAGGTTTGTTACACAAAATATTCAACTATTTTAATAATAAATTGAATAATGAAAGAAAATGCATCAACACTACATATAGCTATTATAGCATAGTTTTTATTAATTATTATCAAAATACATGAACAAGTGAGCAAACAAGAAACCAGTGATTTACAGTACGAAACAATGCATAGTTCATAAACATCGCAGTGTTAGAGATTATAACACTCAACAAGCAGCAGGGTGTAAGCAACCAAGTGTTAGGTGCCCTTGTAGGGAATAAGGAGTAGATGATCGTATGAGTAAGGGAAGGAGAAGCACATGAGGAAAGAGGGTCCTGCTCGTGAGAGCTTATATTCTAAAAAAGAGGAGCATAAAGACAGGGGTGAAACAGACGGGGAAGACAAAGTTTAAGGAGCATGGACCAGAGGGTTAGGATGAGAGCTGGAAGGCAATGATGAAGTAGTGGGTCTTGATAGCCCGTTTGAAGATCTGTAGAGAGAGGTGGAGAGTCTAATAGGGAGAGAGTTCCAGTGGTAGGGAGCAGCACGGGTAAAATCTTGGAGGCGGGAGTGGGAGGAAGTAATCAGACGGCAGAAGAGGTGGCAAGCATTTATTGAGCAAAGTGGGTGGGCAGGAGTGTGAATGGAGATTAGGTCTGAGATGTAAGGAGAGAGGATTTGGTGAAGGCTTTGTAATTGAGTGTAAGAACCTTGAATTGGGTTCGGAAAGGGAAGAGGAGCCAGTGTAGGGCTTGTAGGTATGGGGAGGCAAATGTAGAATGCTTGGAGTGGAAGATGAGCCGAGCAGCAGCACTGAGGACAGATTGGAGTATCGAGAGGTGGGAATCAGGGAGACCAGATGGAGGAGGTTACAGTAGTCCAATCTGGAGATGACCAGAGAGTGGATGAGAGTGTTTATAGTATCCAGGATGAGAAAGGGTCTGATCCTGGAAATATTTTTGAGATAGAAATGGCAGGACTGTGAGAAGTACGTAATGTGTGGTTTGAAGGAGAGGGTGGAGTCATGGATAACTCAAAAACAGTGCACTTGGAGGCTAGAGGAGATGGTTGTGCCGTCAATAGATAGTGAAATTGTGTGAGTGCCCGCTCACATGGGAGGATTAATTGGTCCATTGGGCGAGACCAAACCACTATAGTGACCCCCAAACGAGGGTGTGCGAGAGAATGTGAGGCCCCCAGAGGAGAGTGCACCAGGAGAAATTGTGCCAGAGGAGGAGACCCAGGTCTCAGTAATGGCTAGGAGATTTAGGGAGTTGGAGATGAAAAGGTCTTGGGTGTGGACCAGTTTATTACAGACAGATCTGTCATGTCAGAGGTCACCGGAGAGAGGGATAAAATTAGGAGGCGTACAAATGAGATTATCAAGGTTGCTGTAGAGTAGAGGGGAGATAAATTTGATGGTGCGGACTCCTGGGTTAGAAAGGGAAACTGTAGGAGGTAGGCAGGGAGGAAGTTTAGTGTGAAGTGGTGGGAGGTAGGGTGAGGTGATAGGGAGAAGAGGGAGGGAGCCAGGCTTAGTGGTGGGGTAGTAGGACCCTGAATAGGATGAGAATGAAAGTGGAGTAGCAGGGGAGGGGAGAGAGGGGGAGGAGAAGGTGGAGGAGACAAGGGGGAAGGATAGAGGTGGGAACAGGGGGCAGAATAAAAGATTAGATAGACACTGAGTAAAGAACACATGATCATTGTGTGGATGAGTTTAATTGGGGGAGGAAAACTGGAAAAAGGTATAGAGGCTGTATGAGAGAGACAGTGCAGTAGATTTTCAGAAATACAGATGAAATACTGTGTTGGTAAATGAGTATGCACAATGGCAAGATTTTATTATTAAGTGGAATAAATGTAGAGATTTTATAGGTGCAGAAATTGAATCTTACGAATCTTACGATATGTCTGTGAATGACGTTGTTTACACTACAGCGTCGACTGTGCAGCACAGCTGATGGCAGGTATATCTGCAGATATATCTGCACATCGTGCTGTGTGCACGGGTGGGGGTGCGCAAGGCAGTGATGGTTATTCACAGTTATTGACTCAAAGTAGTCCTTCTGTAGTAGGGTTTGATTGTTGTCCTGCAGGTTTCCTTCGGAATAACACTGGTGTAATGCTGAAATTTTGTTTAAAATGTAAATAGCACTTTTAAATTATGCACTTCTAATATTATGACCTGCAGCCTAACAAATACCCGTGAGTAGTGATGATTGGCATGTGTATGCAATGATTATGATCAACCCCCCTCCCACTAAAATGGCTTGTAATACATTTCCTTAAACAAACAAGCAATGCATGTCACAAAGCTAACAACTGGGTCTAGTTATCCATACACTAATGTAAATACATCAGAATGAGAAACTCTGCAGGAAAGTTTGAATATGGATTACCTGTAGATGACAAGAAGGGAGTATGTATCAATTCGCAGTCAATACCAGCTGAAGATATAATCTAATAATGCTGGTGTAATGCCAATTATGTTTAATATGTAAATTGCCCGACATTAGGGTGTGCCTCTGCACACCAGGCACCCCCTGTGCATACGCCTATGGGTGTGTACAGTAGAGGTTGCTTCAGGAGTGTGGTTCATAGATCCCATTTCAGTTGTGAGGTCTGTAGAGCCACTGGCTCTTTGCAATGACATGGTGATCACTGCAGAGGCTCCCCAGTGAGCTCCATGCAAAGCTTACCCTGTGAGGTAGCAGATGGCCCATCACTTTTCGGTATTTATTTTTACAATGGGATATGGATATTAAAACCCACTTCTACTGTCTGTGGGAATCAGTTTACAAGACCATCTATTGGCTACCACCTTAAAATGCAATCTGAACAGCATAGATCTCATCACAAGTAAATGAAATAGAATGTGGCCTCAACATTCTAAGGGGGAGATGTATCAAACCTTCTAAAAAGGACAGGTGATGAAGTTGCCCAAAGCAACCAATCAGCTTCTAGCTATCATTTTATAGCATGTATGTGATAAATGAGTACCTAGAAGCTGATCGGTTGCAACTTCTCCACTTTTGATACATCTCCCCCTAAGTCCTGTGGCACAACTGATACAAAGAAGGGGACTTATTTTCTGTGATGACATAGTAATCAAACCACTCTGGAGGAAAGATGGTCAACTAGTCTCCAAGGTCTTCTCTACCCCTCTTGAACATTCCCTGACTGTGGCTCTTCTACACGTCTACCCCGAAGACTTCTCTAAATGTGTTTGATATGTTTTGGGCCATATCCTGATGGGCATTGAAACCTCTGTTACTCAATTTTAGAAAAACCCTTCTCCACCCCACATCCAGAATGGGTTTCCAAATTCCAATATATCTTCCTGATGGAGATGGCCACTCCTACTACTTGTACCTCTGCATCCTCCCCCATGGTGAAATGGTTGTCTTGGCATGAATATGTGACCAAGGAGATGAAGCCTCACAATCTCCACCATCTGGATCTTTTAATCTTACTCCTGTATTTGTACTTTTGGGATGACCACAACCTCCTTCTCCTTCAGGAGCACCCCTCTAGGCACTTGTGGTTCCAGATTTGCTCTTTTTATTCTTCATACACAGTAAGCGACTGACTTTCTGTATTTGTTTCCTTTATTTGTTTTTACACCTCTTCCTGGGTACACACTGACAGATACATTGGCCGATCGCTGTGTGTGACCGCCTGTACACACACAGCGGCACAGCCACAAGGATGGGGGCGGGACACGCCCCCGACCCGGCCGCCGAGTCCCGCCCCCCGGCTGCTGGGACCTGAGGGCACAAGCAGATGATGGCCGTTCAGTGTGTATGATCACTCGATCTGTAGATATATCTGTCAGGTGTGTACCCACCTTTACTGTATGTTATTTTTTTAAAACCTTCAAGAAAAACCATTGGTGATAAAAAAAAACAAAAAAAACACAGTAGTTGTGATCGCAGTCAATGCTCAGATTACGCTCTTTTCCTCAATTCTTGAGTGAAATCCCCCGCACACAGATAGCTTAGCAGGTTAAAGACAACTTTAATATACAGTATGCTCTTTTTCACCAGAAGGCTGTAGAAGCTGATAACAATAATTTGCAAATCATCGCATTACGGTTAGTGGAATCTGAATGAAAGATAAAAACAAATTTACTTTTTAAATTAAAGTTGAAGATATGCAGCAGTGATGTAATGTTAGCTATATTTAAATAAAAAAAATAACGTTTCCTAGTTTTCAAATGCATAATATCTGTTGTTCTTAGATGTATTAACAATACAAGGGTTTTATTTTGCACAATATCAAGATATTGGCTTGTTATGAGAAACAAATGACAGCAGCTATATCAGCATTCACCTGGGAGAGTGCTGTAGCATGCTAGTGGTCAGGGCTGTAGAGAGGAATGACGGGCCCAGGTGATGAGGGTGGTGTGGCAAAATCAAGGGGGTATGGCCACGCCCACCCCTCAAAAACAAATGAAAAAAACTATGATGCAGCCCACGCAGAGGAGGGGGCCATTATTCTCCCTTTGCACAGCTGGTGCGGACCCCTGCCGGTCCCCTTAAACAATCCCTGGCCCAGGTAAATTAGTAGCCACCCTCCCCCTCTCTGCTTCCATGCTAGTGGCATTATCAATTATTGTGGATTGCCTTTGTTGTAATTAAAAGGTAAAGCTTAAGGGGCTCATACATCAGCAATCAATTGTGGCAATTTCCCATTTTGCAGATGACTGGGTAAAAATATCTGCAATGTATGGGGTTCATCAATTGCCTATTCTGTCCAAAAAGTGATCGGAATCATTAAATCAGGTTGTCTAACATGTGGGATTTCACCGACCAATTGGGGCTGTAGGTTGCTGGTGTATGGTAACGATCAGCCAATTTGCGACTGTTACTAGTAAAATGATGGGCCTTTCACAACTGGCAGATCTGGTATTTGCTGAAAATAATCTGCAAATCACTCAGGGGTCTATTAACTAAGCAGTGTTAGGAGACAGAGTGAAAAGTGATAAGAAAGTGATAAGGTGCCAGCCAATCAGCTCCCAACTGTCATCTCACAGGCTGTAACACTGCTTAGTAAATAGACCCCTGAAAACTGTAATGTATACAGGGGCAAAAGCAGGATTTTTCCAGGGGGGGTTTACACACACACACACACGCACATATACATACATACACATACTTACATATACAGTATACACATATACAGTACATATATGTACACAAATACATATGTCACACATACAGTACATTGCACTTACATTGCAGCAGCTGCGGGGATGGGACCTGGTAGGCTGGCACCAGGTCATTAGGCTCCTCCCCCTAGTGGCAAAATTCGGCGTTTCATGGGTCAATCGAGAGGGGGTGGAGCCAAATTACAGGATTCATGTCATATTGGCTCTACCTCCTCCTTATTAACCCGCGTATTTCCCCCACTGCGTGCGCTACTGGTATAGGTGAATATTGGTGGTTTGGGGAATCGTGAGATCGGCAAATAACACCGAATCATTTAATTATTTTTTCCTTCTGATTACTGATGTATGTGCCCTGTTACACCCCACTCCCCACCTTTTCCACAATATAGCCTGTCCATTACCTGTCCTCCTAGTCTGTAGATTCCACTGTAACCAGAAACCTTACATTTATTGCAGATTAGAGGAAAAGTGTAATTATATCAGCTTTATTACACCATAGATTGCTAGATTTACTTACTCTTTCTTGTGTTCACTGCATGTACTCCAAGCACTTGGAATGATTTTTATTGTGAGCTTGAAAAATATTAGTCACTACTTTTTGAAGAACTAATACAATTTTACCATGAAAATCATATGAGAACTGGGAATAATTCAAGTTCAGACCATGAGGTTCCAGTCTAACCAGAGGTGTCACTAGGAGCCATGGTGTCCGGAGCAAGGGTTTGGTGTTGCACCCTCCTCACCTGTACTGAATTGGGGGCGTGGCCAATATGTGGGGGCATGTGAGCATGACACCGGCCATTTATGACACGTGTCAGTGATGCCACACGTATCTCGCTGGGCGGGATTCACAGGGGCGTTTCAATGAGTATTTAAGGTCATTTCATTTCATGTTCGTGAAAACACCAAAACATTGAACAGGACGACTAAGTAGTCTGGTTTATTCTTTTTTAGACTTGTGAGTGCCACCTCAATTGCAGTATATGTTATGGGATGTTATATATAATATACAGTAGATAAACAATTATAGATAGCAGGAGCAGCCAGCATGCACCTTTTTTTTCAATTGTGGGTACATCTGCAGCTCTTTTCTCATAAACTCAGCCCCCAGACTTAAGCTCCGCCTCCCGTTGCTACCTGACAAGCTGGATAGGTGGAGAGACAGTGACGCAAACTAGCCACGTTACTACAAGAGGGCGTGGCATTACGGCGGGTGCGAAAGTGTCCTGTCCGAAGATGTAGCGTAATCCTTTGGGACCTGAGTATTTAAAGAATCAGGTTCCCGGCATCAAATTAGTGGTGCCAGGTGAAGGATGTTATGTGCGCCCTTGGAGCCGGCACCCAGCACGGCAGTCTGTCAGCAAATAGACAGCTGCCGGAGTCAGACTTGAAGCCAGCACAATCTGGCCTTTTCGCCGCCCTTAGCTCGCACTACGCCGGAACTGCCCTCCCTACACCCCTGAGTCTAACAGGAGAACTGACTGAACAGAGCACCAAAGTCCACATAAACACAGTAGCATGACGCTTACATAGATGGATTGAATTTGATCATAGTATTGCTGAAAAGTTCACTCACACGCAGGGCCGTAAGAAGGGGTGTGCGAGCAGTAACATTACCCAGGGTTCAGCATCCTGGGAGCAGTACCAACGCTGCCCCATGGCCCATGTCAGGAACAGCACCCTGCAGTGGGTATGGTTGTTGCAGAGCTGCACAGAGCATCCTTTGGATAATCAGGGCACAAACCTTGCAGCCTGTACAGCAGCTCGGAGCATCCTGAGGATTCTGTGGGCAGTGCTGGTGGCCGAGCCCCATCGTTGTGACATCATGATGTCACATGTTCAGGGGGGCGGAGGCGGCAGAAGGTGAAGTGCTGTACTGCTCCAGCACTGCACACACTATGAGGCAGATGTACTAAGCTCTGAAAAGTGATAAATTGGGGAGTAAACTACCAAAAAATCAGCTTCTGTCATTTTTCAACTCCCAATTATCAACAAATTTTATCATTCAAAACGAGTAATAAAACTTGTTGTGCACCATTATCATACGCAACAAGTTTTGTCACTCATAAATGATAAAACTCATTGATAAATGAGGCCAACAGCCTGTAAAGTGACAGTTAGGAGCTGAGTGACTGGTAGTTTATCACTTTCCAGAGCTTAGTACATCTCCACCTATATTTCTGATGCCCATCAGCATTCTGTCCAATTTACAGACTGAGGCCTAAGATGGAGATAAAGTGGATGGCGAGTACCAACCAACCGGCTCCTAACTGTCATTTTTCAAACACAGCCTGTGACATGGCAGTTAGGAGCTGTCTGGCTGGTACTTTATCTATGTTTACTTTATCTCCATCCAAGGCTTAGTAAATAGATACCTGAGCATTAGTGAGAGATGTATCAAAACTTCTGAAGAGATAAAGGGCCCGATTCAGAGCCGCTCGCAAGCGCTGTGTGCAAGCCCCGCTGAGCGACTGAACTTCAGTCACTACAGGGCTCGCAACAAGACGGGGCGACTGTCGATGTTGATTGACAGCTTTCCCCATTTTGTGGGCGGGTAGGGGTGGTGGACGGACAAACGCTGGCGTTCCCTTAGGCCTGGCGTTTGTAGGTGGGGTAACTGACCTCACAACTGATGTCAGTAGTGGACTTCCTGCTCTATTAGAGCAGGAAGTCCACTCGGGCTTGCGGCAGCTAGACCCTACCCCAGTGTCTCTTCGCAAGCCCGATGGTCGTGATAATCACGACGGTCTCCAGCCCGCTCGCACAAGCTGTGGGTGGGCACAAAAAAAACAAAACAAAAAACTCCCAGATTCAGAGCGAGAGCGGCCGCTGGCAGCGAGCGGCTCTGAATCAGGCCCAAAGTGTAGACGTTGCACATAGCAACAATCAGCTTCTAGCTATCATTTATCTAGTACAGGCATGTCAAACTCAAAATACCAACCAGGCCGAATATTCAAGGTCTTAAGAGTGTGTGGGCCGCAATAAAAAAAAGTCTTATATGCAATTTTGAAAGGTTTATTATTAATAAAAACCAATGCAGTGCCCCCTGTAGTAGTGCCCCTTATACAATGCCCCCTTAATTTGTGTCCATTATGCAATGCACCTTATGCAGTGCCCATGATGCAGTACCCCAGTAATGTCCCTAGTAGTGTCCCTTATACAGAGCCCCCAGTAATGCCCCTTATGCAGAGCCCCCAGTAATGTCCCTAGTAGTGCCCCTTATGCAGAGCCCCCAGTAATGTCCATAGTAGTGCCCCTTATATTGTGCCCTCAGTAATGCTCCTTATGCAGAGCCACCAGTAATGTCCTTAGTAGTTCCCCTTATGCAGAGCCCCCAATAATGTCCCTAGTAGTGCCCCCAGCAATGCCCCTTATGTAGAGCCCCCAGTAATGCCCCTTATGCAGAGCCCCCAGTTATGTCCTTAGTAGTGCCCCTTATGCAGAGCCCCTTATGTTGTGCCCTCAGTAATGTCCCTTATGCTGTGCCCCCTCCCGGGATAGAAAGGGCCCCACTCACCTGTGCAGTACTTACCTTGCTTCATGATGGACGCTGGGCACTGCTCCAGCACACGCCGTCTTCACTCCCACAGTCCCGCGTAGACGCTGCCGCTGACTGGATCTAATTAGATCCAGAGTGGCAGACGCAGGCTCCTTTCATCGCGGGTGACGTCATGACGTCACCTGCGCGCTGCATCACTGGGAATGCTGGTCTCTGAAGCGATCAGAGGCTTCTGATCACTTCAGAGACCAGCGTTGCCAGCTTTAAATAAAGTAAACACTACCCAATCGGAGCTGAGCTCCGATCGTGGCAGGGGTGTGGGCTGCATGTTATATATACGTGAGCCCACACTGTCGGGCCTCATAAAATGTTTATTAGCGGGCCGCATGTTTGACATGCCTGATCTACCACAATCTATAAAATGACAGAAGCTGATACTTTTTCCTTTTTTTTTTATGTGTCTTTTGAAAAGTCATACAATGAACAATAATAACACACAAAAAAATGGCAGAAATATCAAAGAAGAGTGTAAACATAACACTTTCCAATTAATACTAGAAAAGAGCAAACTACAGGATTACAGCACCTTTGGAACATATGAAAAGCATCTGGAATGGACATTATGAAAGAGCAATTAACATATATAGGGGTATAACACATGGACAGACAACCATCGTCCCAATGACCTTAAAATGGTGGAGATCCCCTGGACAGTGTTTCCAAGGTGTACCATGACGTCAATTTCACAGCTTGTTGCGCATATTCCCTCATAGAGGGGGGTAAAGTATAAAAGTACAGAAGCCAGATAGCAAAGAATTTCTCAACTCTAGCCTCCACATCGTGTGAGCATTTTACCCAATCCATTTGGTATAAAAACATTAATCTATGAAACAGTAATGAAATGGGTACCTCTACCTCCTGCATCCACTGAGAAAGTATTGCTTTCATCGCTGCCACCGCAAAACGAGCTAACAGCAAGGTGATGTATTTGGGGTGACGGCAAGAAGAGGAGGCCGAATAGCCCACAAAGCCCACTCCATACCCACCATTAAGGTTATGCCTAAGTCCTTATTTATATAATTCTGGACCTCTAACCAAAAGATATGCACCTTAACATAGGATCACAGACAGTGTAATAAATCTGCATCAGAGTGGGATCATTTAAAGCATTTGGTGTCTGATAAAGCATCCATTAGATATCTCAACTTTGGGGTGTACTAAGCCCTATGAAGCAGCTTGTAGTGCATTTCAGCATAAGACATACTTTCCAACTCTCCCTCATTGTCAGGGAGACTTCCTGAAATAGTAGCAATCTCCGTGGTTGCACCTTACCCCCATTATGAAATATATATAAAAAATGGTATCATTAGTATAATTTCCCTGCAATGGATAAAAGGCAGAATTATCCCTATGGCTACATACAGTTTTTGACTTTTCGTGTTTTTTTATCAACAAGTAGATCTTACGAACTGCTTTTGGGCTCGTATTCATTTGGATGTAAATCAATTTTATGACACGCCTCTCAGATGTAGCCGTACACACCCACTTTACTGTCGCACTCAGAGATGTTGATTTCACGAACTCCCTGAAATGCTTTTTCAAAAGTATGCAAGTATGGCGTAAGAGGAGGACACTAGTTGTTTATTTAGTCGGACAGAGGAGTTAACAATAATTTGCAATTCTACCTCCAGGAAAAGTTTGCCATTTAGCCATACCATAAAGTGGTAAAATTTAGTAAGCGTCTGGTGTGTAGGTACACAAAAGAGGTAGAGTGGGGGCCTAAAGGTCTCTAGCGCAGTGCGCCATCCAATAGGCATTCCTTGTCAAATTACGTTAGTTTATGTAATATTCGATTAATATAGCTACGTATCTAAAAATATGCAAATAAAGGTAAATGTAGATGAGGAAATTTATCCTTAAGTTGGGAGAGAGTGAGGATTGAAGAACCACCATGATCCAAAAACTGACAAACTAAACTCAACCCCTGGAGATGCCAAGAAGGCCCAAGACCACTGACTGTACCTTCTTGAAATTCAGGATTAGAGTTAATTGGTAAGAAAAGGGAATGGAAGGTGGCTAGGCGAAGTCACCGTCGGAGAGCACGTCACGCTTGACAAGTAGTAGCTATCAATGGATTGCTTAACAGCGTAGGAGAAAGTGTGGGTGGGTAGCCTTGTAACAAAATGATCAAGTTGGTATTGGGGCTAAACTCTTGTTCTATTACCCTATTAACAAAATTATTATCCCCTCCAATCCAATCAAGAGCATAGCAATAATTGGCTGCTAAGGCATATTCTTGGAGGCAAGGGAGGTTAATCCCCCCAAGACTTAGGGGTTGTTGCACTTTTTCCCTTTTTGAAGGTTTGAGACACTATCTTTCTAAGCATCTATGGCCCTCATTCAGAGCCGCACGTTAACAACAGTACGCTCGTTGCGTTCCGATGTTGACTAACCGCGCATGCGTCGGTGTTACACTGCGCATGTGCGTACGGCAGATTGCGAGTTTTTTTTCTCTCGTTCCTAAAATAGCGTACAGGAAGTGACATGTCAAATGTGATTGACAGAACAGGGCGTTTTTGGGTGTTGACGGGGGTGGAGATGAAAAAACGCAGGTGTGGCGAGGCGTTTTTGGGGCGTACATACATTAGCAGATGCGAACGTCAAATGTGTTCGGACCGTCTCATACGTCACTGGAACATCCGCTTTCCCTTCAAAATGCTCGCACAGCTTAGGGTCAGGATTACTCGACCACATTGGCGATGGCCTTCTCCTCCGTCCCGGGACTCAACGATGGTGCTGCGATTAATCGCGGCTGGTCAGTAAAGTAATTAGTGTTGGATTGAAAACCGGCTTGGTATGTGTTTGGAAAGCAGTTTATTGGGATAGCACAAAAGCGTACGCAGGTGGAAATCAGAGCTGCTAATGTCATGATTACACAATCAATTAGCGTACATTTTTGGTGTTTTATTTTGGCCACAATTTGTTGGTTATGGCCTATTGTAACAATAATGTCATCATGTTTTAATTAGCTCCCCTTTTTTTTGGTTTACTGTGGAATTTGCATCGCTATGTGATTTTTTAAACGTTCCTTAAAGAGGCCATTTTTTTTTTTTTAAGAGGGTCAGTTTTTGCCTTTAGGGCCAGGATTAAATGTAACCCATTTGTACAATAATGTCACAATACAATGTCAGTTTTTTGTTTTAAATTTATTGTTTAAACACAAACAAATTGGCCTAATATTTTGTTGCCTTTTTTTTGTGGCAAAGATATTTGTTAAAAAAAAAAAAAAAGCCATAACTGGTAACATAAACGTAAATACCAAAATTAAAAACATTTCACAAGAAAGGAGAGGGAAGTTTTGACCAGAAAGGAATATGAGCCAAGCACAGAAGGAGTGTGGGAAAAGTCGCCATTGCTGTCACCGTTTTCTCGCCCGTTTGGCTGGGTGAGGGTGGGCGCCAGACCGGGTCCGGGATGCCATCGGGCTGGCCTGTCCAGAGGCAGATGTTGTGGCCTCTGGACTAGGCACAGGGCTAGGCACATTTGGAGGATTGGCTGATGTTGTGCCAGAGGTGGAGGATCCGGATGTTCCGGCAGGAAGGGAGGTCGGCTCCACCATGTGCTGGCGAACGAGCTGCTCCAGGGCATCGGCGATGCGGATGTTGGCCCTGGTATTTTCCGCCAGGGCCTGAGCAATGGTCACGTTGGCCGCAGCATTTTGCTCCAGGGCCTCAGCCACCCGTATCAGACTGGCGTCCATCCTCTGCAGAATCTCCGTATGGAAATCAGATTTAAAATTGAGTTCTGTGAGGAGGCCCACTGCCTGCGAGGGGGCACGCCCTGGACTGGCTTCTGCAGGGTCCTCAGCCAGATGTACTGGTTCCTCCCCTGCAGAGCCAGCAGAAATTCTGCGGCCAAGGCTCCCCTCTGGAGCAGACTCATCCGCCTCTGTCTCTGTTAGGAAAAATGCGAAAAGACTCACATTAGAATCTACATATTGGCACAATAGCATTTCAGAGTTGGTGACATCACAAGACTTACCTTGGCCAACATGAGGAGCCGCAAAGTCTGGCATGTCCGTATCCATGTTGGACACGCCAAACACCTCCACAGCCTGCACACACCCCTGTGCCAGCTCTTCTAAGTCTGTCAACTCCAATGACACAGGGGTGGGACCCCCACCTGTCCCCCTTGCATGCCTAGCCCTGTCGGCAAGTTTTTGCTTGAGACGATATTTGAAGTCTGCCCATCTGTGGAATGAAATTGGAACCATTATCCTTTTTTTTACAATGGGGTTTGTTTATAGGATGGGAAAGTGTTTACTTACCGCCGTTTGACATCCCGGGCTAGACGGACATAATCACCCACCCTATTGACAGCAACGGCGACCTCCTCCCACATTCTCCACTTCTGGCTTTGGCTCATATTCCTGGCTGCCTGGGGCAGGATGTCAACGCACTTCTGGATCAAAACCTCCATCTCCTTGCTTGTGAAATGTGGCTGCCTTTTTTTTTGGCAGCTTTGGCGGGTTGACTGGGGCCAGCAGTCTCTTCCATGTCATCCTCCTCACCTATATGGGTAAATATGCAGATTTAGCCACTTCACAACTTGCACAATATTATGTTTTAAAAGAATCATTGAGACAAAATGCATGAAGGCCTTACCGCCGGAATTTTGGCCATTGTTTCCCTGGTCTGAAGCCATGTCTCTGCTTCCAGAATGAAATCAACCAGAAATTAAATGTGATTTCGTGACGTATTTATACATGCGTCCTTAGTTTGCGGCCGCATCATTGATTGTGCGTCCCTATGATTCATCCTTAATTTGTGCGGGAAAATAAACACTATTTATGGCTTGGTGTGTGTGGAGTCGAGGTTGCGTTGTTGGATTGTTGGCGGTTAAGTTGGTTGGATTTGGTTGTTTGCGGTTGGAGGATTTGGCGGTGTTTGTATTTTTTTTGGTTTGCTACAGTTGTTTTGGTTTTCCGTTCGCATTTTTTTGGTTTATTTTTTGCCATCGTTTCCTGATTTGGTAAGTTTTGTGCAGTCTAATTTGTGGCCAATTGGTGTCTACTTCTGGTTTTTTGTTTTATATTTTTTTTTTTACACTAATTTCATCTATTTTAGTTTGTTTTGGCTTTCGGACCCAAAGACCTTTTTGAGGGAAATCTTATATATTCGATTTTGGTAAGTCCATTATTTTTCTTGCATTTGCGAACTAATTAACGCATTTTTGACTGTTGGTGTAGTGACTTGCATTTGCGAACTAATTAACGCATTTTTGACTGTTGGTGTAGTGACTTGCATTTGCGAAATAATTAACGCATTTTTGACTGTTGGTGTAGTGACTTGCATTTGCGAAATAATTAACGCATTTTTCGAGGCTTATTCATCATGTAAACCAGTTTTGCTTTTCCCTTTTCCATTTTTGGGGTCCATTTGACCCCTATTTGACGTACGGTGTGCAATGTCGTTTTCATCGATGGCCAAATGTGTGTTTCGCCTATTTTATGTGTTGGCTTGCACCAATTTGACAAAAATAAAATCACCCTCTAAATTTTTGATGTCTCATTTTTGGCTTTTTTACAGTTTATACGTATCATGACAATACCCCGGCATGTAAGCAGCTATGGATGGTATCATAAAGCTAAGTTGTTTTATGTTACTTTTGGGGTGGCTCAAAAGCCTTACATTGTAAACTTTGAATTTCAGGTAGATCTGGGGCGAATTGTTCTGGCCCTGCTCCCGGAAGACGACCAACCTCAAACTCGTCCCAGGCGTAGGCATCGTAGGCATGCAAGGCCCCAGATATTTCGAACACGTGTCACCCTTTTTGGAATGCCCGATGATGAGGTTTTAAGACGCTACCGTCTACCTCCCAAAATCATCATAGACACTCTCTCATTAATAGAAAGTGATCTTGAGCGGCAAATTGACAGTCCAACAGCAATACCACCACTGACGCAATTTATGGCGGTGTTACATTTCTGTGCCTCAGGATCGTTTCAAACAACGGTGGGAATAGTGGCGGGCATCTCCCAATCCTCCTTTTCCCGGATCCTGAGGGCAGTGATGGAGGCACTTTTCAAACACCTCCATCATTTTATTAAAATGCCTTTGGATATGGGTGCCCTTAGTGTGGCCAAGGCCAATTTTTACCAAATAGCTGGCTTCCCACACATCATAGGGGTTGTGGATGGTACTCACATACCACTTCAGCCTCCAGCACGGCTGGAGGCAATATTTAGAAACCGTAAACACCATCACTCCCTGAATGTAATGGTGGTATGTGATGCCTCCCTCCAGATCCTGTCCCTGAATGCTAAATTACCAGGAAGTGCTCATGACTCCTTCGTCATCCGGCAATCAGGGATATGGCAGAAATTAACCAACCTACAAGCTGGTGATGCGTGGCTTCTGGGTAAGTGGAGACCTTTAGTACATAACAATGTTAAGCTTGATACACAGTGTTCCTGATGTTGTCTATTTTTTTTCACAGGAGACAGTGGATACCCTTGCATGTCCTGGCTGCTCACTCCTTATTTGGCTCCCACACCAGGGCCACAAAGTGCGTATAATTCCGCACTTACAGCCACCAGGCAAGTGGTGGAGCGCTGTATCGGCCTTTTAAAAGGCCGATTCAGATGCCTCCACCGCTCTGGTGGCGAGCTCATGTATGTGCCGGATATGGTGTCTAAAATTGTGGTCCTGTGTGGGATATTTCACAACATTGCCATAAGGAGTGGTGTCCCAATGCAGCCAGAGGATGCCTTACCTGAGGATGGCCCCCCCGAGGTTGGTCGGAGGTCAGTATGTGGGGGGGCCATACGCGATGATGTGGTGGCCAGATTTTTTAGGTAAGTTGTAACAAAACTACAGTGTTTATACCTAATGTGTTTGTGTTTGTTTGCGAACATCTAATTTTGTGTTTTTTTTCTCACCATCTTCTGTTTGTTCACATAATCTTTGGCACTCCAACGCTCACTACTTCCTGCTACCCTTACCAAACCTGGATCTGGTCCTTTTGGGCATATATTCTGGAACCCATATCGCAACGCCATGTTTGTGGAATCATGTAGGCATGGTCCTTCGTCAACCAGTTCTTGATTTTTTGTTTTTATTTAATTATTTCTTGGTATGTGTTGTATTTGAATTTATCACTGTGTTTTTTTTTGGGGAGTGACCACTTTGTTTTCTCTGTTATGTTGTGAATAAATGTTTGGAGAGTGAAATGGTCTTCCTTTTTTGGGACGTTAACAGCAAGTGTAACCAGGTTAACACAAGTTAACTAAGGGGTAATCCAGTACTGACGCCAGTTGAGCTAAACTGAAATATGTTTTCAGCTTCCCAACCCACACCAAAAGGAAGCCTGGCCCAACCTTGGGATTTGTAAGATTGGCCTAAGCAGCTTGCGCACCAACTAGGAACCTGTAAAATGTAGAAATATGTAATTGACACTACACCCAAAAAGGGAAATGACATTGTTACTGTTATGTGTTTCTTGTGTCTGTTTGACATACAAAGACAAAACACAATCTAACTTTTAAAAAAGGGAAATCCTTGCAGGAACAGTCTACTTATGTCATGCTAAACTATCTTGGTTTTGGATTTAAAAAATGAGCCAGAACGTATATTTGTCTGAAAAAATTTATTTTGAAAAGTTAACAAAAATAAAAAAACTACTGGCGAAGGAGGCCAGACAGCCGGTCGAGGGCCACAAGAATGCCAATTACATGTTGGCGCATCTGGCCAACACAATCCGCCACCTCTTGCCGACGCCTCTGTTCCTCTGTGGGTGAGAAAAGTGTGTGGGTTAATACAACAATAGGGAATCCACATTAAAAAAACAAAAACACAACGAAATCACTCCTAAACCTAAAAAAAAAAAAAAAAAGGGGGTGCTGCCAAAAATACAAGGCCTATGTACAAATTCCCACAGGTGTGATATGTGTATGTTGAAATCACCAGGAAGAGGTAAAGGCAAACTGCAAAATCACCAAAAGTCAAGCCACAAAAACACGAAGAAAGGCACGACACATGATTACATACAAACAGTTTGTGCTTTAAAAAAAAACAAAATAAAAACATACCGGGAGCCAAAACGGGAGCTCCGGAAATGCCTCCATGATCCTCCTCGGAGGATCCGTCATTCCCCAAAGAATGGGGAGGAGTTATGATGGACTCCGGGGAGGGGGTAATTGGAAGAGGGGTGGGTGGAGGAGAGGGGGAAGTGGGACGGAGGGGAAGGAGGCCCGACATTTCCGGGAGAGGGTCTGGGAAGGATGGGGAGGAGTGGGGAATAGGGGAAAGATTTGGGGTGGAGTGTAGGCTGGGGGTTGGGGATAGTGGCCGGGAACGCCGTCTGGACGGACGGTGACGGCGGAGTCTTGGCTGTCCCCCTAAAATATGTCAAAGAAATTGCGGTTAGTTTATGGACAAATCCGGGGACCAAAACTAAAAAAAAAAAAACAACCCAAAAAATAAGCCAAATAGGAGTAGAATGAATAAATCAGAAATAGAGGGAAAACATGCACACGCAGATATGAGTACAAATAATAAATAGGACAGACAGGAAAACATGCACACGCAGATGAGTACAAATAATAAATAGGACAGACAGGAAAACATGCACACGCAGATATGAGTACAAATAATAAATAGGACAGACAGGAAAACATGCACACGCAGATATGAGTACAAATAATAAATAGGACAGACAGGAAAACATGCACACGCAGTTTGCCCCACAAACACAAACATTAAAACCACAATACATAACACTTACTTTCCGCGATCTGCATGCGAAAGCATGCCAGCAAGCGGGGCGTTCGCCGTTGCAGGTCGGACCACCTGCGCTCCAGCTGCCCGATGTTGCGGCGTGAGCCGAAGGACCGCAGGCGGGACCGTGCCTCCGCATACGCGGAGCGCTTCTGCCGGTTGGTGATGGGTTGAGGTTGGCTGGTGATCCGGCGATCCATGACCTCCGTAAGCACCAGCAGCTCGCGCCTGGTGAATGCGGAGGCTCTCATGATGGCAATGGTGTTTTTCTTAAAAATCATTTTTGATAAAGTGTGTAAAAATTTTCTGATTGGCTAATGTATTTTGGAAATTAACAGGAGCAATTTTATTGGTTAGTGTATGAGTCATGTGTTCGACAGGGCCACAAATCTCTGGAGAGTTATGATAGGCTTGATGCAGTGACATGCGTAAGCAAATTTAAATAAAGAAATGAACCCAGGGAAATATGCGGGGATCCACAGCAATAGAACAATTGTTTAATTGTGGTTCACATGTTTTTTGAACAATAAAAGCGAATGTTTCATCCGTACGTATTCTGCGGGTAAACACAAACACGGACAAGAGTAAAGTTTCTTGCATTGTGTTGAAAAAAAACAAACAATTAAGCTAATTGAGACATTGATTGGCATGATACGATTGATGGAGGTAGGCAGAATAAAGGAGCAGGTAATCGACATCTGACAAGGCCACTTCCTGTTTATACTTGTGCGTGCGTTCCTTTCAAGCCATTTCGGGGATGTACGCTCGCTATTTCGTACGCTCGTTAGTTAGAGGAGGGGTCGTCAGAGTTTAGGGAGGAATTTTAGATGCGAACGAAAATACGAGCGAGCCATTGAATTTAAATATTTTTGTACGTACGCCTAACGTACGTGCGCCCGCTTGCGAGTGGGTCTGAATGAGGGCCTATGTTTGCCAGAAGTTAATAGTACACCATGGGCTTGGAAAGAGAGCTAATGGAGACTGTCCTAAATGGTCATAACCAGCTGAGGGGGGGCATGACCAGGGACGTGCAGTCAGGCAGAGCCTCCCCTGTCATACTCCTGAAATTTGATATAAAAATTATTACAATAATACAAAGAAGGTACTTATAACTTATAAACATCTTCTTTGTTTATTGTAATCATTTTTATATTGAACACTCACCAGCTTTGTTGAGCTCCCTTGGACTGCAGGGAGATGAGAGATGAGGCAGCAACAGCTCAGCCTCACTTCTGTATAGTTGGACACTGCTTGCGGAGCTGGGGCAGAGCCACACCATGGGCAGCAGGGGCTGGCTGGCAACTTTTAGCCTGGGGGGCAAATGCATGCAGGCGGCCCTGGCAGAGGAGTACCGTGTAGCCAGGGTGCCCGAAGAATGTGCGTGCTACGGCGCCGCCCCCCCTCAAGTGTTTCAGGGAGGAGGCGGGTCCATATGGGATTAATGTAAGGTAAAAATAAAGATTAGGGGCAGCCCCCTGTCGTAGTGCCCATATGCAGTGCCCCCGTGTAACACAGGAGAGAACACCCTTATGCAGGCCTCCAGTAGTGCCCCCAGTAGTGATTCCCCCCCTATGCAGTGCCCCTTTTGCCCCCAGTAGTAAGCCCCTTATATAGTGCCCCAGTAGTGGTCCCTCCTGTGCAGTTCCCCTTGTGCCCCCAGAAGTAAGCCCCTTATATAGTGCCCCCAGTAGCAGTCCACCCCCCATGCAGTGCCCCCAATAGTGGTAACCCTTATGCAATGCCTCTTAAATAGTGGCCCCAGTTGTATTCTCCCCCTTATGCAGTACCCACAGTATTGCCCTTTATATAGAGCCCCCAGCAGTGGTCCCTCGATGCAGTGCCCCCCAGTGGTAGTCCCCTCCCCCTATGTAGTGCCCCTAGTAGTAGTCCCCTCCCCCCCTATACAGTGCCCCTAGTAGTAGTCCCCTCCCCCCTATGCAGTGCCCCTAGTAGTGGTCCCCTCCCCTTGTAGTGCCCCCAGTAGTAGTAGTACCCCCTTGTAGTGCCCCCAGTAGAAGTAGTCCCCCCCTTGTAGTGCCCCCAGTAGTAGTACCCCCTTGTAGTGCCCCCAGTAGAAGTAGTCCCCCCCTTGTAGTGCCCCCAGTAGTAGTAGCCCCCCCCTTGTAGTGCCCCCAGTAGTAGTAGTCCCCCCTTTGTAGTGCCCCCAGTAGTAGTAGTCCCCCCTTGTAGTTCCCCCAGTAGTAGTAGTCCCCCCCTTGTAGTGCCCCCAGTAGTAGTCCCCCCCTTGTAGTGCCACCAGTAGTAATCCACCCCCCTGGTAGTGCCCCCAGTAGTAATCCCCCCCTGGTAGTTCCCCCATAGTAGTCCCCTCAGTAGAGAGAGACTTAATAAAAAAATACTTACCTGAAACTCCCGCTCCTGGTCCCGACGCTTCTACCGGCTCCTCCGGCCGCTTTGCATTATGGGAGAGACATCGTCATGACGACGTCTCTCCCATTACCCACTGCGGGAGCCGGAAGATGGCTTCCGCAGTGGGAGCAGCAGCAGCCGATGAGAGTCTGACAGACTCTTAGCGGCTGCTGATTACAGCAAACACACAGCTGCCAGCTCCGGCGGCTGTGTGTTTGTGCTGTGTAGCGCTGACCGAACTCCGTCCGGTCAGCGCTACACATGCGGTGCAGTCTGTGTCACAGTGGCACAGACTGCCCGTGGCCTGCATGAGTCTGCGGCCCGGGGGGCACATGGCACCCTGCCCCCCGGCCCAGCCCGCCACTGATGAGCAGTAAGCTGCACAGAAAGAGAGCTCATAGAGGCATGCCTCTGAGTATGATGGGGCATACCTTGAGCACTGATGGTCACCTTGGATGTGCCATGTGACCAGGAAGTGCACATATCAGTCAGATCAGAGCTCAGTTAGCAGCAGCAAGAGAAGACACACTGATGCAGGTAGGAAAATCAATGGACACTGAAGCTTAGTGTAGTGAGGGGAGAGTTACAGTGAGACAGGCTCCATGCACTCAGACCCATCTCTATCTCCATGTGTGCCTCCCCAGCCATTGATCTCACCGCATGTCACTGGACGTGACTAAACAAAAAAGTGGATAACAAATGTTTTCGTAAAGACCCATGCTCATAGCTATCAAAATACATGCCTATACTAATATACAGTGACGGCTCCTTGCCTGTCTGGCCAGGGGGTCTGCAGTGCACATCCTCCCTTGCCATCCCGGTGATGGACATGTGATGTCACTGGAAAGGCGGGGCTTAAGTATGGTGGCTGCGGGGGGCGTGGCTTACACCCAGAGCTGCGGCTGGGCTAGCAGAGAGGCTGGCTTTTAGGGGCTGCATTAGTTACAGCCGCTATGAGTCAGGTAGAGCTGCCGTTATAGCAGGGGAGTGGCTTCCCAAGGGAAGCCCTCTTTCTGCTATTGCAGACTCAGAGGGCGAAAACACCTCCCCCTGGGACTGCCTGTCTGGCTGTAATCAGCAGGGTAGTGCTTCCAATGAGTAGTCACTACCACTAGTTCTAGCCTAGTCAGTCCCTGTGGGTGGGGGATTTTATTTGGGGGGTTGCAGTCCTGCAGCCCCTACGTAAAATCCGCAACTGCTAATATCCTTTTAACACGAGTCAAATTATCTAAAACCCTTACCACTAACAATTGTGGTTGGCAAAGTTTGGTATGCACATTTCTTGGACTACCCCTACCGCAAGTGCTTGCGTGCCAACATGTACTGCAGGGATGGACTGAGGCTCAAAATCAGCCGTGGCATTCCCCTTTGAATGTGCTTACGTAAAAGGGGCATGACCTCACCTCACAAGGCGTGGCCTTGCCTCAAGGGGGTGTGGTTACATCTCATGGGGGCATGCTGCGAATCATGGGTGCATGGTCTCATGGCATGTCCCCATCTCTCAGTGTCCTGGCCTAGCAGAGCACCGGGAGCCAGAGCTGCTTGTCCAGGTTTTTAGACTGGATCGGCCCTTTTGGCATTTGCCAGAAGTGCCAGATGGCCAGTCCGGCCCTGATGTACTGTCACTTGCTAGTGTTTAACACAAGTATTAAAAAATGCAGTATGTAATCAGCCAATTACTATATATATGCTGCTTAGCTAAAGTTGCAGAGGGGTACATACATATAGAACGGCATATGCATAAATAATACATTTTAAAATTACTTGGGGGGACAATCCTATTTTAAATGGAACCATAAAACTTCATCTCACCGAAGCGATTGACTACAAACATTTTTCCAGCCATACAGTATATGTAAGATGAGATGATAAAGATAAATTGTGTCCTAAAGAAAGACAGCATGCTGAAATACGGACCTTAAGCCACTGAAAAGCAAATGTAATAAAAGTTTAGATAAAACATTCTAGTGTTGACGACAAGGCACCCGCTTTATTGTAGTCTCTGTGCTAAGCACAAAGTGATCTTACGCATGCACACATTGATTTATAGCCTGACAATCACTGTTCCGGCAGCGTAACCTTGAGCTCTGCAGGCTGCAAACAGTGTAATGCACTAACTGTACTGATCTGTGTGATTCTCCACCAGTGGAACTTGCAGTATAAACTTATTATAATACATGTCTCTAGTAACAAGGTGCAAGAAGGATTGACTCCCTCTGCCTCCAAAAATGTTCTTCTACCTCCATACTACAAAAACATATATGAGGCATAGTAGCAACGGGATATTTCAGCAGTTAAATATTTGATTTGTATATCCATCCATCCAGGCAATTACTAAACTTCCCCTATTCCTAGCCGTCACCAAATTTGGTAGGGAGACTAATTAGGAAATGGGAGACAGGATTCTATGGAAATTAATTTTAGTGTAAAAGTCGCAGATGGTAGAAAATGGCGCTGTACAATGTGAAAGCAGTGTAAAAATGCCGCAGAGGAGATTATTAACGTAGGCATGATTCACAGTTAATCTCATTTGCAAAAGTTGAATTGTGACTCCCTCCCCTTGTTGAAGGTCTGGCTTCGTGGACAGCAGAGAAAATCCTAAATCGCAGCACACAATATAAATATATTTAAGTAAATGGCCAAACTTTGCAACCAATAAGTACTGAAATGGCTTGGAGCATCTGAATTGTTGCACAAGCAGATGCAAATATATATAATTATAATTTCAAAACACAAACACACACAAATATAGAAGTAATATCGGATGGCACTCCGGGTCTTGTAGTCAATGTAAAGAACTGCTACCACACGCAGTTAGTCCACACGAAATATACGTGTAATATACTTCTATATTACACGTCTATTTCATTTGGAAGGGCACCCAGGCAACCTATATGTTATACACCTGAGTGTACCGGTTCTGGTTGCTGACATATATATATATATATATATATATATATATATATTTATATTTGTAGGCCACCCAGCCCTTGGCTGTGCATGAATCCTTTTTTTAATTCTGAATAACGAGTGTAATGTGACTTATTTAACACTGCACCTGCTGATTTACTTATATTTCATAAATGGGTGTGTTTTTCACACTTGCGACCAATCGGATGCAGTCATCACTATCGATTCTTATGCTTAGACCATGTCCAGAGCTGGCGCAAGTCAGGAGGCTGCGGTCGAAACGTTTTGGCGACCATGGAAGTCTTAAATTCAAACTACATGCCCAGACCATGTCTTTATTGTACGTCTATTTTATTAACATGGTCTGACACTCCTTTTACATTCCTAATCATTGCTAGAACTATAAAACGTCACAGAGGTCCATGTTACGCATCGTTTGGAGACATAGAACTGCATAATAACAATGTTATGTATTTATGAATTCCGGGGTTTATTAATAACAAATGAAAGGTTGACCTGCTACTTATACCTGCTACTGCGTACACTATCCTATAAAATGAATCATTAATTACATATTCTCTACATGGTTTTAATATGTCCATGAATACACTGTTTCCTTTGCACGCTCCTAGGTGTAGCGCTTAGATCATTTCACTGGTTTACGCTGATGTACTTTCCTTGCGACTGCATCCCCACTGCAGTCGCATTTACGCCCACTTTCTTGTATTTCCCACCCATTCCAGCCCTGGTCTCAGTGAGACATACTTGAAACAAAAAAAAAGTTGCAGATTCTGAAAAGATATGCATGTGCAGCGTGAAATATCGCAATTTCAGATTGAAATAAGTCTCAAAATTTGTTTAAGACTCTGAATAAGGCCCCATAACAGTAAAAATAAATAAATAAATGTTAGTAATAACAAATTTCTATTAAAAATAACCTCTCTCTAAACCCTTCTCAACAACGTCGAGACCACAACTTCTGTACAGATCATTCTACGCATAACAATTGTGATACACACCAGCCAGTGGTTCGAATAATGCCCAAAATGGCAGTAGTATATAATACGATTTTACTAGAGCTGTGGCCACAGCATGCAGAATAAGGTGACGGAACAGAGCTGCTGCCCAGTCTGATGTGTGTATAGATCTGAGTGCTCAATCAGCGCACAGAACCAGCGATACCAGAGAGCAGCTGCCAGCAAAAAGAGACAGGAGTCTTGCAATGAGGTGGGAGAATGTGTGCTTCGAAAACTCAGTTCTGTCTCCTATTGGTTATTCTATGCATATATATTTATTATGGGATGGTTAACATTTTCCTGGACATTTATGTCACATATATGAGATAAACATGTGTTTGATACCTAAAATGTTATTTTTAGACTCTCTTCCCTAAAGCATATACTCAGGGGCGCTGAGAGGGGGGGGGGGGAGCGTGTACACTTTACCCGGGCCCGGGCTTCCAGAGGGGCCCGGCAGGGGCCTGGGTCCAGTGCCGCCCCCCCTCCCTTCCCCCCTCCCTCGCAGCAGCCCAGCACGTGGGAGATTGCTAGCGGCTGCTAAGCAGTAGCCATAGCAATCTCCTCTGCCTGAGGGGGGGAGCGATCACACAGATCGCGCCCCCCTCTGGCTTTGTGCCAGGCTGAGGGGCTCACAGCGCCCCCTCCTCGGCGCTGCAAAAATATATATATATTTTTTCCATCTTCAAGGGGGCGTGGCCACGCCTCCCGCAATTAGGCCATGCCCCCTCCTTACCGGGGCCTTGCGTTGCTCTCTACGGCCCTGCATATACTGCAGACCATATATAGTGAAATTACATAAACAATCCAGTGTGTAAGGAGACCAATGTGTATATATATGTCCAGGGTTGGTAATAGGTTCTTCTGCAGCTCCCCTAGACTCCAGAACATTTGTCAATGATCTGCAAGGCAGGGACTTGGATTGTGGAATGGTGCCCACATCCGAATAAAAATAAAAAGTTCAGCTCAGGCCGTCTGACCCTGCTGCCACATCTATTGGTTACTGTTATCGCTGGCACAATATATGTCTAACATAGTACATACAACTGCACTTTCTATGGGGCAGACTACAGCTTGTTACATGCTAATTATGTCCCCTTTACTCACTCTCGCTCTAAAATCAAGCTTTTGGAAAACCTACTCTAGAAATCCTGCATTTGCCTCTGTAACCTCCAAGTGTCATGTTGTTTTGTGGTAGAATTCAGCTTTTCAAAAGGAGCAGACTTATCACATTGGCTTGTGGGTAAAGTACATAATGGTGGCATAGGTAAACTCAGGGTATTTTCTAAGCGTATTAACGGAAAGGAGGTGTGCCAACTCATGTGACGACAACTGTGCATGATCATAAGACAATTATATATCACAGGGTTTCCCAAACTCACTCCTCATGGCACCCTAACAGTTCAGGTTTTAAGGATATGCATGCATGTGCACAGGAGGTACAATTAAACTGACTGAGGTCAGTGGTCGAAGTGGGAATTTTGAAGTAGGGGTATGGAAAATATAAGGTTGTACCTATGCGAGCGTCTTCGTCGGACAGCGGGGAAAGGGGGTGGCCATTTAAATGGGGCATGTCTTTAAGGCGTGCGCCTTTTTCAGTGTTGTGTACAACACCATAGTACCCCTTATACACATTATGCCACACAGTAGTAGTGCCCTCTATACAATACCCACAGTAGTAGTGCCCCCATGCAATGCCCACAGTAGTAGTGTCCTCTATACAATGCCCACAGTAGTAGTGCCCTCTATACAATGCCCACAGTAGTAGTGCTCTCTATACAATGCCCACAGTAGTAGTGCTCTCTATACATTTCACAGTAGTGCCCTCTATACATTGCCCATAGTAGTAGTGCCCTCTATACAATACCCACAGTAGTAGTGCCCCCTATGCAATGCCCACAGTAGTAGTGTCCCCTATACAATGCCCACAGTAGTAGTGCCCTCTATACAATACCCACAGTAGTAGTGCTCCCTATACAATGCCCACAGTAGTAGTGCCCTCTATACATTGCCCATAGTAGTAGTCCCCTCTATACATTGCCCACAGTAGCTGTGCCCACTATAGTAATAGTGCTCCACATGAAGACTCAAGCCACAGATTTGCCCCCCCCCCCCCACACACACACACACTCCCCTTATTAAAAATAATGCACTACACACACATTACAAAATGAAAAATAATGCCACAAATATCCCCTCATTAAACATCTGCCTTCCCTTTTTATTAAAATGTGTGGTTCAAATCTATTCTCCCTCTTTCCCTCATTGCAAATAGTATAATAGACCTCAGATCTATGAGGCGACCCAACCATGGAACCTGCTGTACTTACCCTGCCTGCAGTGCAATCTCTTGTTGTCTAGTCCTGCAGCCTTCTGAATTCTGATTGGTGGATAGCTCCAGTCATCCACCAATCAGTGTGGGGAGACATCCCACCACTGTGATTGGTGAATGGTACTAGAGCCATCCACCAATCAGCATTCTGACAGACACCGTCGGACGCTGCGGCTGCCGGACAGCTATGTGACAGGCGGCAGGGAGACAGAGAGAAGAAGCTCCCCGGCCGCTCTCACTGAACAGAACGGTAGGGGAGCGTCTTCTCTCTGTCTCCTGGCCGCAGGGTATGTAATGTAACGCGCGGCTTCAGCGGCACCCTATCTTTAAAATGGGAGCGGCAAGGGGGAAGATGTCATCCTGCCCCCCTGCCCCGCCCGGTCTTAGCAGAGGGGGAATATCTGCTCGTGGGGGACGTGCACACTGGCGAGCGGGCGGCACTAGGGGTTTGGGTAGTCCTAGGGGTTGTCCTCCACTGACACTGAGTGGTGTTAGTCAGTGGAGCGGGTGCCGGGCGGAGGCATGTACTGTAGCTTTCTCTCTCAGCACTGCGGCTGTAGCCATGCCTCCGCCCTTGAGCTGTTCCTTCCAAGCTAGTTAAAAAAAAAAAAGTAGTGCTTGCTTGAAGTGCCGGTATGCTATATCGTTACATACCGGCTCACTTCGAGCACTGACTGAGGTACTAATGAAGTCACCTGTGCTTAAGCATGGACATCCTTAAAAGCTGTACTGTAAGGGGTATATTTACTAAAGTGCAGATTTTTAGAAGTGGAGATGTTGCCCATAGCAACCAATGACATTCTAGCTATTATCTTCTAGAAGGTGTTAGATAAATGTTAAGTAGAATCTGATTGGTTGCTGTGGGCTTGAGAACAGAGTTTGGGAACCACTGATATTTTACATCCTAATTCTATACAGATATAAGGGGGTATTTATCAAAGCTGGGAGAGAGATACAATTGTAAGAAATAAATTACCAACCAATCAACTATAATTTATTAAACACAGCCTACAAAATGTAAATTGCAAGCTGATTGGTTAGAACTTTATCTCTTACAAATTTTATCTCTCTCCCAGCTTTGATAAATACCCCCCATATATCTTTAAAACTCGTAACTACTGTACATGATTGATTAGTTAGCATTTGTGGTCAGCTGTAGCATGTCTCAATCAGACTTTCTTTAAGTTTAGAATCAGTATAGAGGCAGCCGTGGATGTCGATGGCAGCCGTGTATTATAAGCACTAAGTGTGTTATAACACAAAGTGTAATTATATAACAGTTAAAAAAAACAGTTGAACAAACAATGAACAACATCTACAACAAGGTAATTACAATATCATTCCTTACCAGTAGTTTGTGTGTTGTGCATTATTGAATGTATTGCAAAAATGTATCAAAAACTTCTATTAATGATCTCACTCCATGGAATCATCTCTAAGACTACTACATCCTTTACTCTCCCTGCAGCTCATCCTTTTGTACATATTGCTGCCTCAGTACTTTCCTCTTCTCTTACAAACACATATGAGCTTTTAACTTATCTAAACACATTGACAATAACATCCACAACCTGTCGCCATAACAAACATTCAGTCAAATCCCACAAATATATTTATATCTCGCTCCTGTTGCTTCTATTAGCTGGTGACATATCTCCAAATCCAGGCCCAACCCACATGCCACACCCACAACGAACTATAAATCCAGCTAACCTCATAAATATTGCATGCCTCCCTTCACCATCCAAGTCACTAAAATGTGCCTTATGGAATGCACGCTCTGTCTGCAACAAACTAACATCCATCCATGACCTCTTTATTTCAACCAACCTCAACCTTCTGGCAATAACAGAAACATGGCTAACACAATCAGACACTGTCTCCCCTGCTGCACTTTCACATGGTAACCTACACTTCTCACACACCTCCAGGCCTGGCAATTGTAAAGGAGGTGGGGTAGAAATATTACTCTCCCAATCTTTCACATTCACAGTTCTCCCACAGGTACCTTCACTCACATTTACATAATTTGAAGTACATTCTATCAGGACTTTCACCCCTTTCTCTCTGCGAGTTGCTGTTATCTATCGCCCGCCTGGGCCACCGCACCAATTTCTGGAACATTTTTCAGCCTGGCTCCCTCACTTCCTATCCTCAGACATCTCCACCATCATTATGGGTGATTTCAATATCCCCATTGACAGTCCACAATCTCCTCATGCCTCCAAACTATTCTCTCTAACCTCCTCTCTTGGCCTCTCCCAATGGACTGACTCCTCTACTCATAAGGAGGGCCACTGCCTTGATCTTGTATTTACCAGACTATGCTCAGTTTCTGATTTCACTAATGCTCCTTTCCCTCTCTCAGATCACAATCTTATCACCTGCACACTCTCCTCCATTACATCAACCTCAATGTCAGTGAAATCAACCAAACCTCCTAAAACCCACAGAAATATTAATGTGATTAACTTTCAACAACTATCTACCTCTCTACAACAACAACTCTCACCAATTTCTGCACTCACTTCTCCTGAGACATCACAGCTAAACCAGATTTTAGTAAAAGCCCTCGATGAAGTAGCTCCAGCTACCCATCACACTCCGCGTAGACTCAGACGTCAACCGTGGCATTCTAACTTAACAAGGCATCTACAAAAACTCTCACGTAAAGTAGAACGTCAGTGGCGAAAGTCTCGCACTCCAAGTGACTTCCTCACATATAAGTCTATCAACAACTCTTATCGTACTGCTCTGGACACTGCCAAGCAAATATATTTCCAATCTCTAATCTCTGCTCAAGCCTCTAACCCCAAGCGACTTTTTAATACATTTAAACTGCTTCTTACCCCTCCCTCACCTAAGCCACCTGCTACTATCTGTGCACAAGATCTTGCTTCCTATTTCAAGGACAAGATTGATAATATCCGAAATGAAATGTTATTCTCTTCCTCAGCTAGTGACCTACTCAATTCCCTACCTGAACCCTCTAGCACATTCTCTTCATTTGACCCCACAAATGAAGATGAAGTATCTACACTCTTCTCATCCTCCTACTCTATTACCTCTCCTCTAGATCCTATACCCTCACAAATTAGTAAAGCTCTGTCTCCTGTGCTCATCCCAACCCTAACTAAAATCTGTAATCTCTCTCTTTCTACTGGCATCTTTCCATCACTGTTCAAGCATGCAGTGATTACTCCCATTCTGAAAAAACAAAATTCTGACCCTAACACTCTCTCTAATTACCGTCCTATCTCCCAGCTCCCATGCCCCTCCAAGCTACTGGAGAGACTTGTCTACACCCGCCTCACACACTTTCTTAACACCCACAACTTATTGGACCCACTTCAGTCTGGCTTCCGTTCCCAGCACTCCACAGAGACAGCACTGACTAAGGTAGTAAATGATTTGGTCACTGCCAAGGCTAAAGGCCATTACTCACTTCTAATTCTTCTAGATCTCTCTGCTGCTTTTGACACTGTTGACCACTCTCTTCTCGTACAAACATTACAATCCCTAGGTCTTAAGGACACAGCCCTTTCTTGGTTCTCTTCCTACCTATCTGATCGCTCTTTCTCTGTTCGTTTTTCTGATTCTGCCTCCTCTTCGCTACCTCTATCAGTTGGAGTACCGCAAGGCTCTGTCTTAGGTCCTTTGCTATTCTCAATCTATACCACCTCTCTTGGCAAACTAATCCGCTCTTTTGGATTTCAGTACCATCTGTATGCGGATGATACTCAAATCTACCTATCCTCTCCAGATTTATCACCATCTGTATTGGTCCGTGTCACTGAATGTATTTCTGCCATTTCATCTTGGATGTCATCTCGCTACCTGAAACTTAATATTTCTAAAACAGAATTAATTATATTTCCACCGGCCAATAACAGTTACCAATCTGATCTCTTTATCACTGTTGATAACTCAACAATCCACCCCACCCCACCAGCTCGCTGCCTTGGTGTCATCCTTGATTCTGAATTGTCCTTTGTTCCCCACATTCAATCTGTCTCAAAATCATGTTACATACATCTAAAAAACATATACAAAATTCGACCATATCTCACACAAGACACTGCAAAAACTCTAATCCATGCACTCATTATTTCCCGCATTGACTATTGCAATAGTCTCCTTACTGGTCTTCCCAAAAACAGGCTATCGCCATTACAATCCATTATGAATGCAGCTGCGAGGCTTATCTTCCTTGCCAAACGTTCATCGTCTGCTGCCCCGCTCTGTCAGTCCCTCCATTGGTTGCCAGTTTTCTACCGTATTCAATACAAAATACTGTTACTTACACATAAGGCCATTAACCGAATTACACCAACATACATCTCTTCACTCATCTCAAAATATCTCCCAACCCGACCTCTCCGCTCAGCACAAGAACTGCGTCTCTCATCCCCACGCATTACTTGCTCCCATTTACGGTTACAGGACATTCTTCGGGCTGCACCCACTCTATGGAATGCCTTACCACACACAATAAGACTTACCTCTACTCTTCAATCCTTCAAGCGTTCCCTGAAAACTCACCTCTTCAGACAAGCTTATCAGATTCCAGAACCGACCACATAACCTTCATAGCTTCCATGTCTTATCACATCCCCTCTCACAGTCCACACATAACCTCACATATTGTCTTTCTTTCACATACTCCTGACATTTTGCCGACATTCCTGTGTGACTGGATCATGCAGCCCACCAAGAAACTCTGCATTCTGGCCAGACCAAATTGCAATATATATAGCACCTATCCTTGTGTATCAATGCCTGTTTCCCTATAGATTGTAAGCTTGCAAGCAGGGCCCTCTTACCTCTATGTCTGTCTGTTATTACCCTGTTTTGTTCTATCAATGTTTCCAATTGTAAAGCGCAACGGAATATGCTGCGCTATATAAGAAACTGTTAATAAATAAATAAATAAATACATATGGAAATTAGAAACAATTGTGAGCTATGCTTAAGTATGATCTAATAAGTCAATAAATAAATTAAATAACACTATACTATTATCAGTCAGATTCACAATATGACAAATATAAAAAAAAAAGTAACATTAACAATACATCCTGAAACAAGAGGCAATTGTGAGTCAGGTTAAACTGAAACCCTCATTGACACAGTATAATATTCTTATTCATAACACACAGAAATTAGTTAATAATGACGCATTTATCCTTGAGCCCTCAGATGACTCTACAACTGGCAGATAACAGCATTCCTGCATAAAACATCATATATCTGGCACATCCATAATGCCAAAACACAGCATAATCCATGCAGTAACCATTCCTAGAAGTGAACAGGTCCGGTTTACGACCCATAACGTGGATCTTGCCTTAGGCGTGCGTCCTACATTCGTAGCCCAATAAGGATAGTTTGCAGATTAGAATACATGGCTCTTTGTCCTCAGTGATGTATTTTTTAGTCCCCGCACGCATCTGCAGAGGAGATTTTGTTTGAAATTCTGTAGCTCCCTCTGCTGTGCTCTGTACTTAGAGCACAAATCCATTGAAAACAAGGACTTGGCAGCTACAAAGCTCTGAACACTACATTACTGTAATCCAGTAATCTGCCAGATCAGAGAATGTCTGCTGCAAAATTCTGTATATCGGACAGGGATCTGGAGACGCCAGCAATTGCAACTAATTGTCAGCATCATGTATTCCCTGCGGAATGCAGGGAATCACTGCAAGACAACTTCCTCTGCTAGGGTGCTTTAACACTGGAATTGATTGGATATTTTAACACTGGGGTTTGACCTTTTGCCCATGGTAAAAGATGCAAATAGATTATGAAATTGTTACCGTGGCAAAACATATAGGGACAGAATCAATTAACCGCGAGCATGTAGCCAGAACGGCTTCCGGCGGGTTTGCGGGTTATGTGTCCTGGTAATTTTTTTTTTTCTGCAACCTATGGAGGTGTGAGCTGAAATCAGCTACTGTAATTGCCCATTATTCTGATTGAATCTGCTCCATATTATTTACACCTGTGAAAGATGTATAGGTAGAAACTTTCAGAATTTGAGATTCATTTTCCTCTCCAGTTGAAAGTGGTAAAACAAATGAAATTAGCATGGACGCATGACTCTGCATTGCCGCTATGCACAGTTCTGAAACATATGCAATGCGAAATTGCGCAAAATACAATCTGCAAACAGGCGTATGTCCAACTCAGCATCAGGCGATAATCTGCACTGTAAAGGAATCAGAATGAGACATTTGGCAAACGTTACCTTTTGAAGGGTTATTTAAAAATGTTTAAAGTTTTTTAAATTTTAAAGAAACGTAATGTTTGTTTTGTTTTGTTACTGAAAATTATACATGTATCCAGTTTAAGAGGCAGATTCAATTAGCCTATATAAGAAAGTTTAAGTAAAGGACAAAAACTAGAAAAAAAGACAAATGTGTCTGTGTGGGCGCACTCTTCAAACAGATTATGAAAGTGATAAATAGAGAATATTAAAACTTAACTTTTATTATTTAAATTTACTAAACAAAATTCTCTTCAATATGACATATCACATTTAATAATGAATCAGTATATTGATCCAATGATCAAAAAACATTCAAAGAAAAGAATAACGCTTCAAGGTGATACAAAGGTATGCAAAACAAGCAATGGTATATAATGTTAGTAATTAGCCAATGCCTATATATAGAATGCAAGAAAATAGGCGAACATTAATACTGAATTGAAAGGATCTCTAAGGTCCTATTACTATAATTGAAGTCCACAGTGGACATAAAGACACCACACACAGTAAATACAGATTCTGACTGACAAAAATAAATATCAAACGAATATCAACAGGACTGATATATAGAGTCTCAGTCAGTCTAACAGAGACTATCGCAAGCCCAGTTTCAACTCTCCCAATGTTAGTGACAGATATCATAGTAAGGGCACACTTCAATATAACAGATATGTATCATATCCGGGTGCTATCTGGGAGCAGACCAGTGCGCAATCAACCCAATTGATGTATGAAAATTAAATGATTAAGTGTTATATCAGAGGTCATATGGTAAGAGGAAAACAGTAAGGTCTGAGGTGAGAAAACGCACTAAGTCACTTCTACTGTTTCCAGTCAATCAAACTGGGAATGAGAGAGTGACAGGGCGTGGCCACTGAAAATGGGGCATGCCAACATGACACGCCACCCATTTCTCATCACTTTGGGAACATTCCTTTCCATTCCATATGCACCTTACATATGTGGTGGTTTCTCACAATGTGGAACCTCTGACAAAATGTATCCTCCCTGGGAAGACATCATCTTCAGTCGGTATTCACTATTCATGTAAGTCCGGAAGATGCCTGTTTGTGTAGGAATATTAACAAGGTCATCATCATACAACAGCGGTTCAACCAAACTCGTTCCCCCTGTGTAACCTCCTTCCTCTTGCGTCGTCTCTCAGCCACACCATCGCCTCCCCCCTGCATCATCTCTCAGCACACCATCATCTCCCCTCTGCGTCGTCTCTAAGCACACCATTGCCTCCCCCCTGCGTTGTTTCTCAGCCACACCATAGCCTCCCGCCTGCATCGTCTCAGCACACCATCACCTCCCGCCTTGCGTCATCTCTCAGCACACCACTGCCTCCTCCCTGCGTCATCTCTCAGCCACACCATCGCCTCCCCCTGCGTCGTCTCTCAGCACACCATCATCTCCCCTCTGCGTCGTCTCTAAGCACACCATTGCCTCCCCCCCTGGTTCGTCTCTCAGCCACACCATAGCCTCGCCCCTGCGTCGTCTCAGCACACCATCACCTCCCGCCTTGCATGATCTCTCAGCACACCACTGCCTCCTCCCTGCGTCATCTCTCAGCCACACCATCACCTCCCCGCTGTGTCATCTCTCAGTACACCATCGCCTCCCCCCTGCGTTGTCTATTAGCCACACCATCACCTCCCCGCTGTGTCATCTCTCAGCACACCATTGCCTCCCCCCGAGTCGTCTCTCAGCCACACCATCACCTCCCCCCTGCATCGCCTCTCAGCACACCATTGCCTCCCCCTGCGTCATCTCTCAGCCACACCATCACCTCCCGCCCTGTGTCATCTCTGCACACAATTGCCTCCCCCCTGCGTCGTCTCAGCCACACCATCGCCTCCCCCGTGTCATCTCTCAGCACACCATCATCTCCCCCGTGTCGTCTCTCAGCACACCATCACAGATATACACACACACACAGATACAAAGACAGATAAATACTGCACTCTGCTAAACGGGGTACAGTTAATCATGTAATAGATTTATTCCATGTAAATATTGGCAACACAAACCATGAATGAACACAATAAATTACCATTCAATAAAAAATTCATAAATGAAAATAAATAGTAAATATTAAAATGGTGTGTCACTTAATTCCACTTGAGAAACAAAATCCCAGATATATGGATCAGGGATGTCCTTGTAGAATACACGCTTGATGTTGGGCTTAAATCAGCATGCCATAGTGTTAAACCACATCCAGTGTAAATAATGGTAGTCCTTAAACAATGCTAGCAAGGTTTGGAAATCCAAAATACCTCAAATGTAGGTCATTAAGTATAAAGATATCTCTTTTTACCGTAATTCCCGTAAATCGGGTTCAGTCAGCTGGCAGCATGTGGAATTGCCTCTCCTGCCGTCACAGCCTGTACCTCAAATCCGGTTAGCGTATTTCCTTACGATTCAGGTTCAGTCAGCTAGCAACATATGGGAACACCTCCTTAATAGTCACAGTATGTGTCCCGAATCCAGTCGGCTGATGGTGTAGGTAATATGAGGTTTAATAATCTTGCAACATCAATCCTCAATGGGTTTGCAATGAAATGGACAGATAATGGCTCCCGTTGTTCCGGGTTGTGGAAATAAAGTAAGTGTCAGTCACTTGACACGTTTCGCTGTGTATAGCCACAGCGTTATCACATTTTTTTTATAAAGGGGCGCTACTACTGGGGGCAGTAAGGTGCATATAGAATGGAAAGGAATGTTCCCAGAGTGACGAGAAACGGTGGTGTGTCATGATGACACAATCCCATTTTTCAGTGGTTACGCCCACTTTTTCGGCATGCACATGGGGTGCTACATTTTTCATCATCCCTGGACTCCAAATACCCTATATATGAGTAAAGTTCCCGGTTTAGGGGTCTGTCTGTTCATTCAGGCTTATCTCTTGAACCCCTGGATGGATTTTTTTTTTAACCTCTATATTTTTCAAAATAGTTGAAGGTACAAAAGTACACAACACATGTATATTATTACATAAGGTGTACAATATCAAAGTAGTAAGGTTCAAGCATCAGGTCACATAGTTGTACAACAATGTTATTGTTCAATTAAAGATGTTTTAAATAACAAGGGAAGGCGAATATATGAATATATATATATATATATGGAATGGTGATCTTGGGGAGTTTCTGTCTGCTTCGTAAACATTTCGTTTTATTTAAAACAAATAAATGTAAAATGAATAAAAACCTTACATCACATATATTGTGACCATTGTGGGTTAGATGATGTTAATAACTCGCTGTCACTTCTTAATGGGGCGAGCTCATTGACATTGATTTTTGGTTATGGAAACAAGTCGCCCAACGTGTTTCATCAATAATGACTTCTTCAGGGGTGTTTAATTCAAAATGTATGAAATTCCAGCCTAAACTTTAATCCTCAATCAGGATGGCAAATAGTCTAAGTGCTTTTTAAAGGACACACTAAGGTAACTGGCTACTCCTATCACAATATATATTCAGTTTTCAGGTCAAATGATGAATGACCTATCAGTGTACAGCTCACAGGTCAGGTAGTGGAGCACCAATGCTCTTTCTGTCACAAGATACCAAAATCCCTAGTTACAGCTCTGGAGCCCCAGCCCCAGGAACATGCTGCTGTCACCCATGATCCTCCTGCCCTTCCCAGCACATCCCAGTTGGCAGGCCCCAGCCAGCTGCAGGGCAGCAGCAGTGGGGGTTGTGGTGATACTGGTGAGATGCAGGGTGCAGGAGTGAGAAACAGGGAGTTGTGGTGAGATGCAGAGGCCTGTGGTGTGATGCAGGGGGCAGTAGTGAGAAGCAAGAGGCTATTGTGAGATGCAGGGAACTGTGGTGACATGGCAAAGGTTTATATGAGATGCAGGGGGCTGTGGTGACAATGCGTATGTTGTTATGGGATGCAGGGGGCTGTGGTGTAATGGAGTAGGGTGTAATGAGATGCAGGGCGCTGTGGTGACATGGCATAGGTTGTTATGAGATGCAGGGGACTGTAGTGACATGGCGTAGGTTGTTATGAGATGCAGGGGGCTGTGGTGTCATGGTGTAGGCTGTAATGAGATGCAGGGCGCTGTGGTGACATGGCATAGGTTGTTATGAGATGCAGGGGACTGTAGTGACATGGCGTAGGTTGTTATGAGATGCAGGGGGCTGTGGTGACATGGCGTAGGTTGTTATGAGATGCAGGGGACTGTGGTGACATGGTGTAGGCTGTTATGAGATGCAGGGGGCTGTGGTGACATGGTGTAGGTTGTTATGGGATGCAGGGGGCTGTGGTGACGGCATAGATTTTTATGAGATGCAGGGGGCTGTGGTGACATAGTGTAGGTTATGAGATGCAGGGGACTGTGGTGACATGGCGTAGTTTATGGGATGCAGAGGGCTGTGGTGACATAGTGTAGGTTGTTATGGTATGCAGGGGGCTGTGGTGACATGGCGTAGGTTGTTATGGGATGCAGGGGAATGGGTTGGTGACATGGTGTAGGCTGTTATGAGGTGCAGGGAGCTGAGGTGACATGGCGTAGGTTGTTATGGGATGCAAGGGGCTGTGGTGACATGGCGTAGGCTGTTATGAGGTGCAGGGAGCTGAGGTGACATGGCGTAGGTTATGGGATGCAAGGGGCTGTGGTGACATGGCGTAGGCTGTTACGAGGTGCAGGGAGCTGAGGTGACGGTGTAGGTTTTTAGGAAATGCAGGGGGCAGGGGTGTCATGGCGTAGGCTGTTATGAGATGCAGGAGACTGTGGTGACATGGCATAGGCTGTTATGAGATGCAGGGAGCTGTGGTGACATGGTGTAGGTTATTATGGGCTGCAGGGGACTGTGGCGACATGGCGTAGGTTGTTATGGGATGCAGGGGGCTGTGGTGACATGGTGTAGGTTATTATGAGATGCAGGGGGCTGTGGTGACATGGCATAGGTTGTTATGAGATGCAGGGGACTGTGGTGACATGGTGTAGGCTGTTATGGGATGGAGGGGGCTGTGGTGACATGGTGTAGGTTGTTATGGGATGCAGGGGGCTGTGGTGACATGGCGTAGGTTGTTATGGGATGCAGGGGGCGGTGTTGACCTGGCGTAGGTTATTATGGGATGCAGGGGGCTGTGGTGACATGGCGTAGGTTGTTATGGGATGCAGGGGACTGTGGTGACATGGCGTAGGCTGTTATGAGATGCAGGGGACTGTGGTGACATGGCGTAGGTTGTTATGGGATGCAGGGGGCTGTGGTGACCTGGCGTAGGTTATTATGGGATGTAGAGGGCTGTGGTGACATGGTGTAGGTTGTTATGGGATGCAGGGGACTGTGGTGACATGGCGTAGGTTGTTATGGGATGCAGGGGGCTGTGGTGACATGGCGTAGGCTGTTATGAGATGCAGGGGGCTGTGGTGACATGGCGTAGGCTGTTATGAGATGCAGGGGGCTGTGGTGACATGGTGTAGGTTGTTATGGGATGCAAGGGGCTGTGGTGACATGGCGTAGGCTGTTATGAGGTGCAGGGAGCTGAGGTGACATGGTGTAGGTTTTTAGGAAATGCAGGGGGCTGTGGTGACATGGTGTAGGCTGTTATGGGATGCAGGGGGCTGTGGTGACATGGTGTATGCTGTTATGAGATGCAGGGGGCTGTGGTGACATGGTGTAGGCTGTTATGAGATGCAGGGGGCTGTGGTGACATGGTGTAGGCAGTTATGGAATGGAGGGGGCTGTGGTGACATGGCGTAGGTTGTTATGAGATGCAGGGGGCTGTGGTGACATGACGTAGGTTGTTATGAGATGCAGGGGGCTGTGGCGAGATGAAATCGCTCCCGTGCGTAGCTAGTATGTATATTTATGTATGTAGATTGATGTGTGTGTGTGTATATACACATACATACACACATACACATACATATACACACACTCAACAGTGCTTTGCTTTTTATAACAGTTGTCAGGTGAACCATGATATGTACACAGAAGTCTTCTGTTTTCTATATCATATTAATATCACTTATCGTGACTCACTGTTATTTTAATCACTCATCACATAATTTTAGTCAGGAAAACTTCAACACCATCCACTACAACTCACACCAAACAAGACACACACTGATCAGCGGCTTAAGCTGTCTGAGTAATAGTGTGAGTGAATGATTAATTACATGCTTGTTCATATTCAGAACATTGTGCTGCCGTCGTAAGAGTTTAATTTATGCTGTTTATAAAAGTCGTTGTAACGTTCTACTTCAATTATCTGTGTCACTGTCTTTCAGCTAAAAAATAAGTGCTGAATAGTGTGTCCTGGTTCTGTGTACTGCCACTGTACATAGTAATTACCATTTCATGTTTTTTTTCTAATTAGAAGTCTTTAGAAAAAAGAAAGACCAAATGAACTGAACAAAAGGGGGAAAAGTATCACCATCCTACTCAGCACTGATTCATAACTTTGGAAAGTGACAGTTTTTTATTTGGCAAAACATTAAATTCTAAAGAATACAGATACTTGGTGACATTTATAGAAGTTGTTGCACAAAACAGGTGCTGCAACTCTACAAGGCAGATTCTTTTTAGTAAAATGTGATATACGTATGTAATAGAGAGACAGCACTCGAGTCCAAATATCAGGCTTCATTTTTTTTTTTTGCGAACAAAATTTGCGCGGTCGTTTTTCGCCAAAGTACGGAACTTACTCATTTTTTCCAAGGTAATTTATCATTGGGAGTGGGGGGGGGGTCCAAAGGGTTCTGAAAGCAATCTCCATATTTTTAAGCCAACAATAGGGATTTTGCTTTTTCTTTTTTCGCCTGGTCTGGGATGGAGAAAACTTTTCTCCAGTTTTTTTTCGCCTGTTTCCGTCTTAGCTGTTTTTGCCACAAAAAACTGCGAACATTTCGCAGAAAAAAACAGGCAGTTTTCACCGCTAATTGAATACGGCCCCAAGATGTGCAGGTATGTATAATCTGATGTTTCATCTATAGCTATAATTCTGCAATGCACACACTTAGTTTCCAACCAATTGTACATTAATCTATATGCATCTCATCTTCCCTCTGTAACAACTTTGTCTCCTTCATCCCCTTATAAATCTCTCTCTCATATTTTTTATATATATATATTCTCCAAAGAGTATTTTCTTCCTGCTTCAACACTGCATGTCCTCCTCTGTCACCTGTATGTCCTCCATTCCCATATAACGTTCTTGTTCTATCTTCCCCTCTTGGCTCTCTGCTGCATGCACACAACTGTATAGATGACTACATGGCTTCTCTGGAATGCAGGCTCACCTGCTGCCCAGCCCTGCATACTGCAGGTAATGTGCCAGAACAGGAGTTACCCTTAATGCATCCAATTAACTGACATCCCAGAAACGTAGCACCGGGGTAGAATGTACCTCACTCATTTCAGAGCCATAGTATTTTACTTCATTTTAAAAGCCAGTGAGACTGCAGTCTGCCTCTGCCCCCCCCTACACACCTATCTTGTTTCTTACTGCCTGCTCATATCTGGTGCTGTGCGAGCTATGTGTGAAACGCTATCAGCTGGGGAGAGGCGCTGGCACACACAAGGGGGAATGTAAAAGATGATCCTGACATTGACGGCTAAATATCAATGGTCCCAGCATTAAAAGACCAGGGACGTCATGAAACCATCAGCTACTAAACATCAATCTTTTTGGACTTGAACCAATCGATGATTTAGGATAAACAGATCTTCAGAGACTTTGGGGTATATTTACTAAAGGTCGATTTTAAATCGATGTTGTGTTTTTGGGGCTAAATCACACATTTTACTAACACCTAAAAAAACAAATCCAAAAGTGTCCATTAGTAAATGTGTGGCTTAGCCCCAGAAACACAACATCGATTTAAAATCGATTGAAATCAACCTTTAGTGAACATACCCCTAGGGGACCGATTCAGACTTGTATGCAAACCCGATGGTCTCCAAGCTTAATGTAATGGAAGTCCTCCCTGGTAGGTACAAGTCATATAGGACTCCAGGTTTCTGCAACACTGGAAGATGGTTGTACCCCATAAAGAATGTACCATGCTTAAACTGTGAAAAGCGTAAAGTAAAAGGTAGACAGAATAAATAGTAATTTAGATTTGATATGGTCAGGTGGGTATTTATCCAGCGAAATTTGGCTGACGTACACATTTTATACATCAGACTGCCCGGGGGGATCTGAAGGATGAAACAGACTCGTTTGTTAGTGGATACTGCGTCATCATCAGAAACCATGTATGTAAATGATATGTCTCAGAAGTCTATTGTCATATATGAAAGTAGCTTATTTCCATATCCCTAGGCAGACATCTATGCCATTTATAATGGTTCTGATTGCTAGGAGTTATTTAAGCTTTCAGATATACAATTTTAAACATATAAAGGACAAGACATTTTCTTTGCATGTTGTAGAGAATATCCAGCTATTTATAAGTAACTGTGAATCACAAACATACAGTTTGCAGCAGCAGTTTTGTCACTTTAAAATCTTGATGTGCAATAGAAAATATAAAACAAAAAAAAAGAAAACATCCATCATTATCAATGCAATTTACTGAAAAGAATAGATACCATTTTATTTGTAGCTAGAAGTTATTAAACACAGGTATAAGTGTTGCATCCTCCCATCATCGCACTTTGGACTGCGAGAATCAAAGTGTGTGTATGATGGTGCGATTCCGCAGCTGCTGCACATATTCCTGTGCCTGCTGGAAGCCTGTGATAGGCTCTTCTTTCGGTGGGGACGGGCCCTCCACCAACTTAACAAAATAATGGCAATACACCTTGTCCATGATTCCAAACCTGCCCCGGCCGTGGTAACGAATCCGTTTCAGATATGTGCCTTTGCCAGAAAAGGAGTCCGCTGAAAAGAGTAAAAGACTTGTTCATATCCAACCTTCTCAATTTCTCTCCCGCTCCCGTCTCTTACACCAACCTGAAAGGCAATACCCTTTTATAGGGCAGGTTTACTACACAGCATGTTACAAGGGGAAACTGCCTTATGCAGAACAGTTGGTGTAATGGTTAGCATTACTGCCTCGGGGCACTGAGGACTTCGGTTGGATTCCCACCATGGCCCAAAACTGTGTGGAGTTTGAATTTTCACCCCATGCTGGCTTGGGTTTCTTCCCACCATCCAAATACATACTGGTAAGCTAATTGGCTCCTGACAAAAATTAACCCTTGTGTGTACATGTGGTATGGCATATAGATTGTAAGGGACCGATGTGAATGGCCAGATATTCTCTGTAAAGCGCTGTAGAATATGTATGCGCTATATGAATAAATAATAAATAACATTTCTAGTGATTGAATAAGCCGCATTGTCATATTGGTACAGTTAAAAAAAAAATGGCTGCCTTTTGTGCAAGATGTCAACAACTATATTTTATGGTTTCAAAAGTGGCATGTTTACTATCCCTAAAGGCGCATATCCACTACACGACTAAAATTAACGATTACAATATCGTTATCGTTCATTAATCTTGCAGTAATTATGCCGGCAAACGGCCAGCGATGCGCACTCCCGCTGGTTATCATCGGCATCTGTCATCGCCTGAACATGCAGACCAACCTGACGAAGTCATCATGTGCATGTTCGGGGATGAGGGAGGGTGCCCACGCTCGATGAGATATCGTTCAGTGTGGGCACATTATCCACTGCACAGTATGAAGAACGATTACGATGTTGTAATCGTACAGTCGTTCTACACTCGTGTAGTGGATATGCCCCTTAGTACACTGTCAACTTGAAACTGGTCTCTATGGTAGAATTTTGAGCTGCTTTCAGTAATTGATACAAAATAATAAATCCAATTATGTTCTGATCGGACAAAGTTAAGAAGAAAAAAAAAAGGAAGATGAATCAGTCTGATTGAGACCTTACCTAAATAAAGGTTGGACTTGTATTCCACATTGTGGTTCTTCACTGCCATCTCCTGAGCTTCTAGCAGAATCTAATCAACATGATAAGCCACAGATATATCATCACTTACTTTGTGTGCTAAACCCACACCCCCTTCCCCAAAAAGACCCCTTTTATTTCCTCTATGCCATTCCAAAACCATGATCTTATATAACATTTTAGGGAAATCTGCACTGCTGTATCAAGAAATATCCACTTTAAAATTGTATTGCAGCTATTGATGTTATAGAAACTGCTATTATTAGAATGCCTGTGGCTAGCCTGGAAAGCTATAATTCTCCATGATCTAAAACTGCAGCTCCACCTAGTGACAGATAAAGCTAACTGCAAATTTCTTTGATTTAATGTGGACCTGTAATCAAGTTTTTATTTCTCAAAAACTATCAATAGTGAAGTCTAGAGTTTGGTGATGGAAAAAAACAAAACAAAAGCATGCTCCTGCCAGTACATGGACTCTTCATGCTCTCATTAATGCTCATGAATATTCATAATTGCTCACAATGGGTATAAATTCAGCACACATGTGAAAAGAGAAACTGTACAGCTACACTGTATTTGTCAGTGTGTGGGGGTAGGTAATCCGGCTGCTTTAAGAACAAAACTGAGCCTAAAACCTAAGGTGATCTATGTAAGTCAGTTACAGATGTTTCTTCATACACCTAGCCACAATATGCCAAGCGCCGCGAGACGTGAGCTGCGCTGAGTGGTGTAGTGTCTTTTTCACTCTAATGTGCGTCTTTAGTCGCAACACGATGTGACAAAACCGCTCTGCGAGACTGCTCTGATTGATTTGATATGCCACACTTGTATATCTGTGTGCGACTGAGTCTGAATCCGTACAATGGAACTTGGCGTGGAAAACTGCCGGGGCTGCTGCACCGTAGCACTTTGTATACAGAATCAGAGTCGGTCACACACAGATATACAAGTGTGGCATATCAAATGAATCAGTGCAGTCTCATAAAATGTTCTTTTGCATTATGTTGTGACAGATGCCATTTCAGGGAAAAAGACGCTTGGGACCTGACGCGCCGAGAAGGGCTGTAGTATGTATGTATGTATGTATGTATATACATATACACACACCAACACATTATATATATATATTTGTGTATGAGGACACTAGTGTTCATTCTAGCACCCTACACCTGTCAGAACAACCCATGCAGTTCCTCTTTCCTGCCTGGGTGGTGCCTGTTCTGATGCTTCTAGCACACTCAGCTGATGCAACAAACTTCTGTATACACAGACCAGCATGTGCTAGAAGCACCAGAGAGAGAGACCCAGGCAGGAAAGAGGAACTGCGCAGGTTGTGATAGGTGCAGGGTGCTAGAATGAACACTAAACTCATCTGTATTCCTAAAATTTACAAATCCAGCTGCTAAATGGACGAAAGCCAAACAATGATGTCCCTTTGATTTATCCCCAGCAGTCTAGCTAACCCATCAATGTAATGTTATATCCTCTCTAGTATACGAGCAAGCACATTACTAAAGCAGGAAGAAACTAAAGTGACTATTGATAGATAGCATTGAAAATGCTAGAAATATGTAATAGGTCAGGCAAGAGTCACACCGGTTCTATGTTACTGAAATGAAGGAAACCTGCTGATGTAGAGATTACACTTCCATTAGCTCACTCATTGACTGGAGCTCCCGTTATGCAACACAAGCATATCTGTTAGAGCTCTAATAGTGCAGTAGCAATCATCTGCAGAGATGGCATAACAATACCATTATGCAGCTTGTAACTAATGCATTTGTAATCAGCTCTTCCACTAATACAGTCCTACACACAGCAAGCACATACAATACTCTGCAAGCCCCGGATACAAACAGATTTGAAAATGGATGCTTGAAATGTGGCAGAGCACCGTCACATAAAGCAAGATAGTGATATATTGTGACAGAATGCAATACAGGGTTTGTGTAGTAACATGACCAGCACAAAGTAACACGCACACGCAAATAATATTCCCAACCAAGATGTGCTAGGAAACATGCAGGTCTAATATACCCAAACTATACCCAGACAATTCCCCTGTACTGTGCCCAGCTAGATGCCCCAGTGGTGTGTCCAGTATCACTTACCTCTCACAGCACTGGCAATGTTTTGACTCTAAGTGTTGGCTACATTGGCATCACTCACGTTCCCATCTCATGAGCTGACTTCCAATTAGCCAACAGTTTCCTACATCCCCAGTAACACCTACCAGCATATCTTACACTATATGGATCCAGAGGTCTAGCACAAAACAGCTCTGTGAGCAGCAAGCAATCAGCAGCACCGAATAATGCAATGGCTGAAGTATCACACCGAACCAGGCTGCCAGTATATGGTGCACCTCCCATGACCCCAATAGAGTATACATCACCAGCACTGAGGACACTAGTAAACAGTACCACTCCTGCGCTGGCACTATACAGTACTCTTCAAACCCCCCTCTCAGAGTATAAAATACAGCTCCGACAATCATGTCAATATTGCAACAGAGCCTACTAAAATGTGGAATAGGTGTCAGCTAAAAATAAAAACACATATTGGGAGAGGATTATACTTTCCCACTGCTTACATTAAATGTGACCTGCCCCCCTCTAACCACAACGCTGGCCACCAGACGTGAGGCTACAGCTCCACCCTTGCGTCAGTAGTGCTCCTTCTTTTTAGTTCTGCTAATTTAACAAATTCTCGACTATAAAAACAGGATTTTGGTACTTGCCGGTAAATCTGTTTCTCCAATTCCACATGGGACACTTAAGTTACATTACTGGGGTATAGATGTGGGTCGAGAAGAGCCTGGCACTTTCAAAATTTCTAAAGATGTGACTGGCTCCTCCCCCTCTACACCCTATCAGCACCAGTTAAAAAAAACGGAGCCCGAGAGGAGACAGAGGAAACACATAAAGGAGAAGGAAAAGCTAATAACTGTGAACCAAACACACTGCGCATTACACAGCAGTCACACCATAAACAACAACACACTGCAGCAATGAGTGCAGAAGAAAACAACCACAACAGGTAACTGTTAACACAACAGGAAACAGAGCTGGGAGGGCGTCCAGTGTCCCCTGTGGAAGCGGAGAAACAGATTTACCAGTAAGTACCAAAATCCTGTTTTCTCCTTCATCCACTAAGGGACACTGGAGTTACAACACTGGCGACGTCACCCTACGGCCAAAACTAGCATCCGAGGCCGCAAAAGGTATCAAACCGGTAAAACCTGCCAAAAGGTATGAAGAGAGGACTAAGTAGCCTCCCTACAAAGTTGAGAATCGGAGGCCCCCCTGCGTGATGCCCAAGAAGTACCCATTGAGCGCATATAATGCGCAGAAATGGAAACAGGGGGGGGAGAATTAAACAAATAAGCCTGAAGAATAGTCAGGCAGATCCATCTCGCCAAAGCCTGCTTAGACGCCGGCCAACCCCGCTTGACTGCATCATAAAGGACAAAAAGAGCATCAGTCTTACAGATCCCCTCAGAGCGAGATATTCAGAGGACTCGCACCACATCCAGGAGGGTCCGAGGCTCCCGACGAATCCAGTGCCGGAACCACAATAGATCGATTTAAGTGAAAAGCCGACACCACCTTAGGCAAGAAGGACAGGCAGGTACGCAGTACCGCTCGGTCCTCATGAAAAACCAAGTAGGGAGACCTGCAAGAAAGGGCGCCCAATTCAGAAACTCTTCTAGCGGAAGAAAGAGCCAGCAACAAGATCACTTTCCAGGTAAGGTATTTCAAGTAAATTTCAGCCAAAGGTTCAAAGAGCATGGCCTGAAGAAAAGAAAGAACAAGGTTAAGATACCATGGGGATGTTGGCCGAACAAAGTGAGGTTGTACATGAAGAACTCCTTGGAGAAAAGTCTGAACCTTGGGAAGCAGCGCCAGACGACGCTGAAAGAAAACAGGGGAACCCAACCGATGCCGAGCATCCATGCCTCTTTGTAAAAAAGAAGGCGGCGAGGTAAATGGAAAGAAGAAGTAGAGGAACCACGCAGCTCACACCAGGACACATAAGGTTTCAAAATTCTATGGTAATGTGCCGAGGTGACCGGCTTACGAGCCCAAAGCATGGTCTCAATCACTTTCCTAGGAATTCCCAGACTTAAAATGTCGGTTTCAACAACCATGCTATCAAACGAAGACGACATAAAATCGGGGTGAACGAATGGGCCGGCTGCAGAAGGTCTGATCGAAACGGAAGAGGCCAAGGAACATCAGAGTACCACGCTCAATGAGGCCAATCCGGAGCCACCAGAATGGCTGTCACCAATTCACACTTGATGCACTTGAGCACCCTTAGAATTAGAGGAAAAGGAGGAAACAGATACACCAGATCGTATGGCCAGAGTAGAGACAGAGCGTCCCCCTCCTACAGCCTTGTGATCCCTCGTCCAGGAGCAATACAGAGGTTATTGGTGATTGTTCCTGGAGGCCATAAGATCTATCTGAGGTCCGTCACAACGGAACACCAGGCACCGGAAGACCTCGGGATGGAGAGCCTATTCCCCCAGGTTGAAGATGCTGCCGACTGAGGTAGTCTGCTGCATTTTTTCTGCCCATCTGAGAATGTGTCTTGCCTCTCGCATTGCCATGCTTTTGCGAATCCCCCCTTGGCGACTGATGTATGCCACAGCTGTGGTGTTGTCAGACTGGATACAAACTGGTGTCCCCTGTAACAGAAGAGCCGCTGCAATGAGAGCATAATAGACTGCTCCCAGTTCCAGGTCATTGATTGTCAAGAGAGAATTCTGGCGTGTCCAGCGTCCCTGAAACCGGTTGTTTAAGGTCACCAACCGCGGAAACTAGCATCCGTGGTCAGCAGAACCCAGTTACAAATGCAGAATCGACGTCCTGCCAGTAAGTGATCCATCTGGAGCCACCAGAGTAGGGAAATCTGAGATTGCAGAGACAAGGTTACCAGATGATGCATCTGCAGATGCGATGCTGACCATTGGGACAAAAGATCCAACTGGAAGGTCCTGGAGCGAAACCTGCCGAACTGGATGGCCTCGAAGGACGCCACCATCTTCCCTAGGAGTCTGATGCAAAGGTGGATAGAAATACGTTTGGGTTTGAGGACTAGACGTACTAAGTCCTGGATAGCCTGTGCCTTGTCTGGAGGAAGGAAAATTTGCAGTAAACAGTGTCCAGAATCCTCAGAAACTGAAGCCGTTGAGATGGTATCAACTGGGACTTCTGGAAATGGATGATCCAGCTGTGTTGAATGAGGAACTGGTGTGTCAAGGCTACATGTTCCAGTAGATTTTCCCTCGACGATGCTTTGATGAGAAGGTCGTCTAAGCATTGGACAATGTTGACCCCCTGTGAGCTAAGATTGGCAATCATCACTGCCATTACCTTAGTGAAGACCCTGGGAGCCGGCAATACGCCAAACGGCAGGGCCTGAAACTGGTAATGTGAATCCATAATCGCAAAACGAAGAAATGCTTGCTGCGGTTTCCAAATGGGGATGTCAAGATATGCATCCTTGATGTCTAAGGAGACCAGATATTCCGCCTCTTCCAATCCCGCAAACACTGACTGGAGGTATTCCATCTGGAATCTTTGATAATACAGATAAAGGTTTAAGGATTTTAGGTTCAAGATGGGTTGGACCGAACCATCTGGTTTGGGGACTATGAAAAGATTTGAATAGACACCCTGGTTCCTTGGGGGAGTCGGAACTGGAACCAGGACCTCTGAGGCGAAAAGTCTGTCGATTGCCTGCTGCAGGACAAAACATTTCTCCGGATCGACAGGAAGACCTGTGGTGAAAAACCGAACTGGAGGACGAAAGGCAAAGTCGATCTTGTAGCCTTGACCGACCAAAATGTGAACCCAGAAGTCTCAACAAGTCTTGGCCCAGCTCTCCGCAAAACCCCGGAAGACAAGCACCCACCTTGGAGTCCCCCAGGTGTGACAGGAACCCATTATGTGACAGGCTTGTCGGTAGACTTGGGCGACGAGAGCTGGAAGCTTGGCGTCCTCAAGCACAACCTCCTCTGGTAGCGGATGAAGCACCCCTGGGTCTGCCCTGGAATTTTGCAGAAGTGCGAAAGGAAGGCCCTTTAAAGAGCTGGTGTGGAGAGGGTGCCGAAGGCGGCAAAAAGGTGCCTTTTCCATCCGTGGCCATTTGTCTAGTTCGGGACCGAATACGATACCACCTGTAAATGGAAGCCCTTCAACCGCACGATTGGATTCCGCATCCGCCTGTCAGGAACATAGTCACAGGGCTCGACGAGCAGCAACAGCAGAGGCCGAAATCGTAGAGCCTACCTGGCCTATACCATGCGAAGCTTCTCCCAGGTATAAAGCAGATTCCTGGATATGTTCCGCTAGGGTGATAAGCTCCAATCTAGGAGCATTAGATCGTAGACCCTCCGCTAGTTGCTCAGCCCACTTTTCTACTGCCTTGTTGACCAACAAGAACCAACAAGGGCCGGTATAAGTAGTGCACCTATGTAGATGGTCTTGAGAGTGACTTCTATTTTGCGATCTGATCCATCCTTCAAAGTCGTAGCGCCTTGTACTGGAAGGGTACGCTCCTTAGAAAGGCGAGAGACCGAAGAGTCCACCTGCGGAGGAGTTTCCCATCTAATACGATTATCCAGAGCAGAGGTTCCCAACATTTTTTGAATCACGGCACCCTAGAGTATTAGCACTGTTTTCACGGCAACCCTAAGTTTAAAGTTTGTTATTGAGAAATTCAGAAAAAATATGAGATATGGTAAGAACTTACCCTTGTTATTTCTACGAAGTCCATAGGGTTCCATAGGATACCTTGGGGTATAGGCGATGGCGGCAGACATCGGGCACCTCAGAGTTTAAGTTTTCAGCCTCCCAGGATGCACTGGGGTCCCTCTCCTATACCCCGCCCCCGAGCCAAGGCATCTCAGTTATGTAACAAGCCATAGGCCGGAGGAGGAGAAGAAAGAGAGAGAAGAAAGTTCTGGAACACATAAGAATCACACTCTCACCAGAAGGAGACGGAAAAAAAACGGTGACCAGATCAAAACCCATCTATAGTACAGGTGCGACAGGGCGGGAGTCCTGTGGAACCCTATGGACTTCGTAGAAATAGAGATAACAAGGATAAGTTCTTACCATCTCCCATATTTTCTACTTCAGGGTCCATATGGTATCCACAGGATACTTTGGGGATGTCCCAAAGCAGTATCCTTTAAGGGTGGGGATGCTCCTGTGCTGAGAGGAAAATCCGCCGCCCGAAGGAAGCATCCTCAGAGGCGAAGGTATCGAAAGTATAACACCTCACAAAGGTATGGACAGAAGACCACGTGGCTGCCTTGCAAAGCTGAACAGCAGAGGCACCACGGCGAGCTGCCCACGAAGGACCCACAGACCGAGTAGAATGAGCCCTAACAGAGGACGGTACAGGAAGGCCCTCCTCAGTGTAAGCCCCAGAAATTGCCATGCGAATCCATCCTGCCAAAATTTGCTTAGTGGCAGGCCAACCCTTCTTACGGAAACCATAGAGTACAAACAAAGAGTCCAACTTCCGAAAAGAATTGGTACGGTTAACATAAATCCTGAGAGCACATACCACATCCAAGGAGGGCTAACCAGCCGAGAGGTCTGGGGAATTACAGGCCGGCATTATAATTTCCTCATTAATGTGGACACTAGATACCACCTTAGGTAGGAAACCAGGGTGAGTGCGAAGCACCGCCCTATACCTATGAAAAATCAGAAAGGGTAGTGACATGAGAGAGCCCCCAATTCTGACACCCCTCTGGCCGAAGCAATGGCCAGAAGAAATACAGTCTTAGCTGTAAGCCATTTTAAATCCACTGAGCCCAGTGGTTCAAATGGTGGTCCTTGGAGAGCCCTCAGGACCACCGCCAAATCCCAAGGAGCCACTGGTGGAACAAAGGAAGGCTGAATAGGAAGGACACCCTGCAGAAAGGTGTGGACATCCAGAAGAGTAGCAATCCTGCGCTTTTACCACACTGACAGGGCAGAGACTTGCACCTTCAGGGAAGCAAGGCGAAGACCGTGATCTAAACCCTGGATATCCTGAACACCTGAAGATCATAGCCTCTAGGGCGACACCATTTAAAGAAAGTATGCCACACTCTGTGGTAAATTCTTGCAGACGCAGGCTTCCGAGCTCTGAGCAACGCCGTCAAAGACTCAGGTCTGGGTAAAGGCAAGGACCCTGAGACAACAGGTCCGGACATTGAGGCAAGAGCATCGGTGTGTCTATGGAGAGACTCTGAAGATCTGAGTACCAGTGACGTCTGGGCCACGCTGGAGCTATCTACAGGAGTGTGCCTCCTTCTTGCTTGAATTATCGAATTACTTGAGGAAGAAGGGAGAACGGAGGGAAGAGGTACGCAAACCTGAAGGTCTACCGGACAGACAGAGTGCCTATCAGAAGAGCCTCCGTGTCTCTTGTTCTTGACCCGTACACAGGCAGCTTGTTGTTGTGTCAGGAGGCCATGAGGTCCATCGCCGGAAGACCCCACTTGTTCACCAGTAATTGATACACCTCCTGGTGAAGAGACCATTCCCCTGGATGCACTTCTTGACGGCTGAGAAAGTCTGCTTCCCAGTTGAGGACTCCCGGTATGAACATTGCCGAGATGGAGATTGTCCTCCGCCCGAGCCATAATGCGGGACACCTCTGTCAGCGCCGCCTGACTTAGTGTTCCTCCTTGGCGGTTTATGTAAGCCACCGTGATGGCGTTGTCCGACTGTACCTGCATGTGTTTTCCGTGGAGAACATGTCTTGCTTGCTGAAGAGCTCTGAATACTGCCTGAAGTTCCAAGATGTTTATTGCAAGTGCAGATTCTGCAGGTGTCCTCCAGCCCTGGAACAAGTGTGGACCAGTCACTGCTCCCCAGCCTCAGAGACTGGCGTTAGTTGTCAGAAGGACCCAGTTCGCTACCCGAAAGGGGCGTCCTCCTGTTCAGGTGAGTCGACTGTAGTCACCAGGCCAGAGACAGATGTACCACCGGAGAAAGCACCATGGTCTGTGTCTTTATCCGATGGGGCAACCCATTCCATCTGGAGAGGATTAATTTCTGCAGAGGTCTGGAGTGAAACTGGGCATATTCCACCATGTCGAACATTGACACCATGGAGCCCAGTAACCTCATCGTTGAGTGAACAGACACTCGGCGTTTGAAGGCAATTGCGTACCTTTGCCTGTAATGCAGAGATCTTTTCCTCCGTCACAAAGATCCTCTGTTGTTGAGAGTCCAACAGGGCTCAGAGATGGAGCATCCTCTGCCAGGGAACCAAGGTGGTCTTCTTATAGTTTATCAACCAGCCGTGATTCTGCAACACAGATATTGTCAGTTGTACATGGCGCTGGAGGATCTCTGGAGACCCTGCTAACAACAGAAGGTCGTCCAGATAAGGCAACAAGCGGACCCCCTGCATCCGCAGGTGGACTGCCATTACCGCCACAATTTTGGTAAATACTTGAGGCGCTGTGGCCAGACCAAAGGACAGTGCCTGGAACTGGAAATGTTGGTCGAGCACTGCAAACCTGAGGAATTGCTGGTGTGCTAAGATAATAGGGACATGCAGGTAGGCGTCCTGAAAGTCCAACACCACCATTAAATCTCCAGGCTCCATTACCAGAATAATGGAACGCAGGGTCTCCATCCTGAACTGAGGGACCCTCAAGGACCAATTGAGGGATTTGAGGTTGAGGATGGGCCGGTAAGGCCCATTGGGTTTCTGCACCAGAAAGAGATTGTATAGTATCCCGTGCCCCTCTGGGGTAACAGAACAGGCACTATAACTCCAGCCTGGAGCATAGAGTACAACACTTTCTGGAGTTCCAGGGCCTTGTCCTGATCTGACAGAAGGCCTGTTGTGAAAAACCATCTGGGAGGCCTTCGCCGGAAGGAGAGGGCATACCCCCGAGAGACCACCTCTTTTACCCAAGTGTCCTTGGTAGTCTGGTACCAGCACTGGGCCTACTGAAGCAGGCGGCCTCCCACTCTGGGGTCCACCAAGGGGAGGCTCGTCCAGTAAGGCTGAAGGCTTATCGTCCAACTTGGGAGTAGGACATCTTGTACTCCAAGCTGGCTTCTTTGGCTGGGCAGATTTCCGGTTTCCTGACCGTCTTGGAAAGGACTGCATCTTGGACTTACCCTGGGCCCTACAAGGCCGTAAGGACGAAGTACAGACCCTGATGGGACTGTAGCCGATGGCAAACACGCAGATTCAGCCGTTGCCAGCGTGGCCACAATTTTGTCCAGATCAGGACCAAATAGGACCAGTCCATTAAAGGGCAAGCATTCCAATCCCTTCTTGGAATCTGCATCCGCTTTCCAAAAGCGCAACCACATGGAGCGGCGAGCCGCTACTGCTGCTGAGGAGGTCCTGGAAGTGAGGAGACCTATATCCAAGGCTGCCTCGTTAATGTACGTGGCTGAGTCTCTGAGATTGCCAACTAATTCCACTTGCTCAGCTGAGAAGTCAGTATCCAGAGACGCCTCCAAGTTATCTGCCCAGTGCTCCACGGCTCTGGCCACCCAGCATATGGCCATAGTCGGTCTGGAAGCCCCTCCAGCAAGGAAATAAACGGAATTTAAACATATTTCCACCTTGCGATCCGTAACATCTTTTAAGGAGGACATGGGAAATGTAGCACTTCTCACTAGGCGTGTGACATAAGAATCCACCTGTGGAGGGGTTTCCCATTTGGAAAAATAATTATTTGCAAATGGGTATGCAAAAGCCAAGTGTTTTTGAGGCTGGAACCGCTTACCCGAATTTTTCCACGCCTCCTCTAAATGATCCACTAACTGACCAGATAGAGGAAATACAGTGGCATCTCCCTTAACATCCTTAAAGAAGGCGTATTTAGATTTGGCCACGGGGGGATCCTCATCTTCAATGACCAAGGCCGCACGGACTGCCCTAATAAGGCCAGGTGTATAGACTTTAGACTTAGACTCCGCCTCCTTTGCACGAAGGGGCTCTTGGTCTGAAAATTCAATAATTTCACCGTCATCAGATGTCATGTCATCATCATACTAAGCCGTCTGAGACACTAAAGGCCGCAAGGGCGACTGCCCCTGTAAAACGTCCATCAGGTGCTGTACCGTAGTGGACAATTAATTCACCCACACAGGCTCCTGCGAGACCTGGGGGGCGAAACCGGGATACCCTGAGGTATCATCAACTGCCTGGGGAACCCCTGCATGGGTGATGAGACTACAGTTTGCTGCGATAACCCCATCTGGGGAAACGCAGGGGGCGTCGCCAACTGGACCACAAGGGTTGTAAGTGCCTTAGCAAAACAAGCCCAAGGCGGTTCCTGTACAGGCGCAGTGACAGAAATTGGGCGTAATATGAGATAACATGCCCTGCATAAACCCTCAGTGTTCACATCTCCCTCCGCTAACAGTACTGGGACCTACCCAAGCAGCTTCCCTTTCCCTTTTGGAGGCATCTAACTGGGTAGTTAAATCCGCCATAACACCAGTAAAAGATTGCATCCAGTATGGAAGCATATTCACACCCTGCGGAGCAATAGACTGTTCTGCATCATACACTTTACAGCGTGTATGTGTGAATTTTTTTCTTGCATTTAGAGTAAATACTTTTTGTGAAGTCTTTTCTGCCCTAGCTACCATATTGTGCATACAGCCAGACACACACCCCCACCAGCCTGAAAGGGTTGTGGTCAAAATACAGACGGCTGGGAAGCCGTCTGACTAAATCCCGACGCAGGACTAAAGACAGACGTCGAAATCCCGCGGTCCGTCTAGATCACTGAATCTAGACAGACGGCTTCCCGAACGAAGGTAAGCCGGGCAGTGTTAGCGCTTAGCCGCAGGGGGAAGGGGGCTGGGAGGGTTAGGTTAGGGAACCCCCGGGGGGACTTAGGTTTAGGGTGCAGAGGGGGGGTGGGGGAGTTTAGGGATAGGCCCCCCCCCGGGAGGGTTAGGTTTAGGCATTACCAGGGGAGGTTAGGGTTAGGCACCACCTGGGGGAAGTTAGGGTTAGGCACCACTAAGGGAGGGTTAGGGTATTTACTAGCCCCAGCCGGGATCCTGACGGTTCGGGCTTCCAACGTCGGTATTTAGTCTGCCGGCAATACATCCGGCGGCATTACATATCGATTTCACCTGAAGCGGCAGGCCACAGACAAGCTCCCTAATTTTGGACTGGTTCCCCAGTGACCGCAGCTACACAGCAGAGCCTGCAGCACCAGCTGCCCTCCTATGGCGTCGTACTTATGCAGAGCGCACCAATTGAGAGAGGGCGAAGGCGGAGTTAGCTATCTTGCTGCCTAAGCTAAGCCCCCTCCAACGCGGGTGCCCGAACGGAATTCATGGGGGCTATACCGGCATATAAAACTCTCCCCACCAGCATCCTATACAGAAGCTTGACCGTGGGGAGAAGCAGGGAGATATGCGACACAGCCACGGGATTACCGCGCTGTACAAGGGTCGCTACCTATGAGTGCAGGCACCAAGTGCCGCACTGAGAGCTCTAACTTAACACCGCTCCTGCTAATCAGGAGCGGTGTGTATACTCACTGTCTGCTGCGGCTTGGGTGCTGGGCTGAAGAGGAGTGAGGACCGGCACAAGCTCAAGCTTCTGCTGTGGTGGGTTTCACCGAGACTGAGGTCTCACTTGATTACTCATCAGGGCACCGGACACTGGCAGCAGTAGCCGTGACAGTGCCCTCCCCAGCGGCTCCCACATAGCAGGCAGGCTGTCCTCAAAACATGGGAATAAAATAAATAAAATAGTGTAAAATAAAATCCAATAGGGCTGGAGACAGCCCACAGTGCTCCCGTTTATCTTGGGCACATTTCAAAAACTGGGGCTGATGGGGTATAGAGGGGGAGGAGCCAGTCACAGATTTAGACATTTTTAAAGTGCCAGGCTCTTCTCGACCCATGTTTATACTCCAGTGTCCTCTAGTGGATGAAGGAGAAATTTGTTTTTTTCCCTGTAGGTAGGACACAGTGGTCTATACTAATGTCTATGTATGACTGATAAGCCCAATTTAGTCCACAAGATCAGTGTGTAGGTGAGTAGTATATATTAACGCTTAAAATCTTAATGATACACAATTATAGAATGACAATCTGTGCACCTTCTTATAATGTTATTTTCCACAGCAAATTTCCCCCCCATCAAAAAAACCTCCAGCAAAACGGATTACTTCTTCCTAAAAACAGTTCCCGTCTCACCTCTGTAATGATTTTTGCTCCTTTCTTGTCACTGAATTCCAACTGAGCAAGAGCCTGGTCTATAGACATCCCTTTGATCTAGAGGAGGAGATAGGGGGTTAAGCTGACATGAACATGTGACCGGTCTGTGATTATTCTCCTACTAAACAGGCCCACAGGATAAAAGCTATTCTATGAAAATTCAGAATCATTTACATATTTCCAACCACTAGCTAGATGAATTAATAACTTTGTTCATTTTCACTTTGATGACCAAGAAAATCATGTTATAGAAGTCTGTTCGTGGTTACAGTCAGACTTCTGGATTTTGGAAATGAATCACAAAGAACTGGCACGGATTCAGGTTACAAAATGTTATTTAAAAGACATCTCAAACAGGCTGTCTTCCAGAGAACACAGCGATCTTTGTGAATATATATATTTTGAGTCACTTCATATAAGTAGGGCAGTTAGATCAATGGTAATGACACTTATGCAGAGTACACACTTGTGAGACTGGCAATCGTGCCAATGTCCAGGGACACCCTGGACATTGCATGATTGCCGGTACACACCGCAGAGATTAATAAAGGACGGAATGATCACTTGTTCCATCCTTCTTTAACATGCATGGTGTTGCATATGATATCGTTAGGTTTATGTGCAGCACATCAAACCTGGCTACATCGCATGTGACCATGGGAGTGCGCATATCGTGCATACACACTGCACAATAAGCGCGATTTGTCGTTCCGATTTGACCAAATCAGAACGACATGGCTCCAGTTTGTACCCAGCTTTAGGTGCCTCTCTCCCAACTAGGGGTGACTTAATTATTCCAGCAGGATTTCATTAATGGTGGCGCTTTATAAGTTCAACATTATGCCAGACAGTGGACGACAATGGGGAACACACAAGATGTGATCGGTTTAATTTACGAGTTGTACTTAAAACTACAATTTGGCTGAAACTACAGATGTGTCCTTTTATAGTGTGGCTCAAGTCAAGTCAACCCCTCTCAGCGTGTCAGCTCACGTGCCAAGCTCCTTTTTTACTTAAAATGTGTCTTAATCACATAATTAAAACAACTGGAAGCAACAAAACTACACTGCTATTGTACAAGGACCACTGGGACTGGCGACATATGTACATCTCTATGCGACTGAGTCTTGATCTGTGTAAAAATGGCTCAGATGTGAGCAGCCGCGGCTTTTCCTGGCATAAAGTTCCATTGTGCTTCATCTGCGACTTTGTATGTGTTATACCAATTCCCGTTAATGTTGCAGCCTACAGTTGTGTCCACATACATCTTACTTCCGTGCGCTACAAGTTGCTTATTTGCACAGCGACACAAGCAGCTTCTGCTGATTAAAAAGATATGCAGCATGTCCATATTCTGTGTGCGACTGTGGGTGTATCTGCATGCAAAATGCTACGTCACAGTGTCATCGGCAGTGATAGTGTAACGTAGTGTTTCTCATGCAGATACACCGCTGCAGCTCACAGAATGCTGCATATCATTTTAATCAAAAGCTGCTGGTGCGTCCTATTCACATCGCTTTGCGAATAAGACGCATCTGAAGGTAAAAAGTAGCACGAAAAGACGATTAATACTACAGAGTCACGCGACGGCATGCCGCGACTAGAAGAGCTGTTTAACGCACAAGGAAGTAAGATGTAAGCGGATGTGGACACATCTGTAGTGTCTCTAGCACACTGCGAGTGGTGCTTTTTAGTACCACTGCATCTTCAGTGGTTTCGGTCACTGAATTTGAAGAGGCAATAATATTAAAACAGAGAACGAGGCATGCTTTCTATTTAATATTCTTTGCCCTTGAAATCTAGTGGATGAAACGGCTAAAGACACAGCGAGTTTGACAATTGACGCTTAGTAAATCTACCCCTAAAACCTCTAATGGCTGTTACTGTAGGAGAGAGATCAGATTCCATACCATGCGGGACCAAAAACTCTCCGCTTCTAGACTGATCTACTAAAACATCAGAAGCTCAGCTATTGTAGTCACAGGCACTGTTGCAGTGTCCAGGCAATCACCCATTAAAAATTACTGAGGTCTTCTCATCACTTTCATTTTTATCATACATGTAGGCATCCAAGCCAAGGCATCATTTATATACAGGTATAGAACGGTAGTCAGAAAGCTTCTGCCTTTGGGATACTGGATAAGGGTTTATTTTCTAAAATCTGCTGCCAATTAAAATATTCCCAGTCTCTGCCTCAACTGCTTCTTATTGTACCTCAGAGTGAGTACAGGAGAGAAGAGCTCAGCGATCAGACCAGTGTCTTCTATAAGATCACAGATGACCAGCGGTTAGTAATAAAACCTGACACATTTTCATATCGCCCTGCCTGGTGTCCATGGCTTGACTGGTGCAAACAATTCATACAGGCAGCTATAGTGCAGCACACATGCAGCTTACCAGTTTTGCCAGATACCACATTTTGTCCATGCTGTATTTGATTTGCCTGCGACAATGGTGAATCTCCTAAAAATAAATCAATCACTATATAGTATACACACACATACATATACACGTGCATCTCATTTACATTTAAAAATGTGAGCAAAAACTATTGTTGTCCAACTTCTTCCATAAAGAGGACGGCACATACAGTATATGCTAATGAGTACAATGCATTTTTGCTATTTAAATCATGACTTCTCAATGCCAATCCTCCAGTCTAGCCAAAAATTAATGATCTGTGGATGTCTTTAATCATGCACAAGTGAATTAATCTATTTTGCTTTGTCAGTAATTATGCCAGCTGCTTACAAAGACAGAAATCCTGAAAACATGACCTGTTGGTGGTACAGGAGGATCGAGAAACCCTCACTTAAAAAAAAATAAAATATGGGGCTGATTCAATTGGTGTTGAAGTTCCGCAGGATTTCACCGTGATGTCCGGCTGCGCACATTAGCAGTGAATGCAGTAGTAAATCTTCGCTTGATATTTGTGAATTTCACAAAATACTTATTCAGTCGCAAGCTGGCCATCCACTATACAATTTTCTGTCAGATATCTGTCCGATCTGGCTGGTTGGAATGAAAACCTGGTAATGTATGGGAGCAAATGACAGTCAATCATATGGTTTTAAACACTGAAAAAAGGACAAATTGGTTACATTTGTGTGTTTTAACCAATTTGTCTTAACAACCATTTTTGTCTGTTTTCCAGTGTTTGTGAGCAAATGGATGACTGTCATTAGCTCCCATACATTACCAGGTTTTCATTCCAACCAGCCAGATTGGACAGATAATTGTATAGTGGATGCCCAGCTTTACTGTGGTGCCAGCCAAGATAAATTGTATTACAAAATGTTGTTCCCACAGAGGGCTTTAATGGAAATTTAGAAACTTTTTTTTTTTGATGGGCATCATGCGACTTCTGTATAGACAGCTGGCATACATTGGTGCATGATATGGAGCACGTTATTGCTATTTTAAACATAGATGGATTAACAAAGACAACACAGAATTAAAGCCTGAAGCAAGGAGTTGTGTGTAGTGACATGTAAAATATTCCATTTTGTTATATTGCACTGCAGATAATTACTACCTTTAATACAACACATACATTTTTCTATGCAGCACTATATACACCAGAGGTCACGGGCACAGTTTTTCATTATCCATCAAGCTTGTAGCCTATTCTTCATGCCTGAAGCTGGGTACACACTGTGTGATGTGTACCCAGCTGACGGCATGATGCAATGGAATGATATATTGTGTGGTGTACACACTATACGATCCGTGTACTGCATAGCAGATGGGATGATGTGATGAACGACCAGTGTGCATGTGATAGAGCGCACACATTAAATGATCTGCATGATATATCGTTCTGATCCACGTTGGAACACTATATTGTGTGATATATCTTATAGTGTGTACCCAGCTTAACACACAGGAGGGCAAAGAAAGTTGACCAAGGTCACAACAAGTGGAGATTAGGATTCAAACCAGGTCCTCCTTTAAGTCTTTGGGTTATATTTAGTAAAGTGCGGATTTATAGAAGTGGAGATGTTGCCCATAGCAACCAATCAGATTCTAGCTATTATCTTCTAGATTTAGAAGGTGCTAGATAAATTAAAGAATCTGATTGGTTGGGCAACACCTCCACTTCTAAAAACCCACCCTTCAATAAATATACCCCTAAGTGTCACTGTTACTCAGTGTATGTTAGCAATAAAGAACGTCAAGGCTATATAGATAGTAGAATAATTCAATGCATAACACTTCTTAACATCTTCTTACGCCACGGCACCAAACTTACTGCTGGCCGCCGAGGCTCATCAGGAAGCTGAGGCGGATAGACAGTCTTATTCTTCATCTCCCAAATGCGTCTCTCCAGAGCAGCGGTTGTGTGGATACAGCTTTGGGATAGGATGCTGCCCGTAGCATATTGCACACTGCAGTAAAGCAGATTACTTATTTTATCATCATATGTCCAAAGATAAATAGTAATTTCTGAGGTACTGTAACAAACACTTATCAAATGTCCCCCACACAGTGTAGGCAACCAACATTTCCACTGTGTACATTTCCACCACTTACAGCAGGAAAGCCTTGCTCGCACCTCAATAGCTTGGCTGTGCACTTTATCAGCAATTATGGTAGTGCTGACATTGCAAGTTATCCCCCTATGGGGTGCGATGGAAAACATCCTCTATGGTGGTAAATAGGCGATATCAGCAAACATGTTCACAACGATGTTGGGGAATTAAATTCCTCCCTATTGAAGAGATTCTACTAAGCCTGAGGTTCCATCTATTCCTTGGGGCGAGAGCAAAAATTAGCAAGGTACTCCTGGCGGATAATATGTGTTACATTAGCGAGCAAGGTTCCGACGTAACCACAACACTAATTGATTCTCCCCCTATTTCTAGAGGAATGCGTTTCAATCTCTGCTAGACGCTAGCAAGAATAAAACATTTTATGTACATGAATTCAAATTTTATTTTTGCTATTATTTCTATATGCTGAACTCACAGCTATTAGACAGGAAAGAGAGAATGAGCTATCTGAGAACTGTGGCATTTCAGAGTCACTCTGCTCAGTACATCATACGTCATGTGACCCTGTCTGCAGTCTTTAGCATTGTGTCTTGGAGGTGTGGGGGTATCTCTTAGAAAGTTTTCTCTCAATGTAAACACAGTAGTATATGACCCAATATAGGTACTCTCACTGTTTAAGGTTAGGACAATCCTAATAGCAGAGGAGTCATGATGTGGTAAATGCTATATACTGTATTTGTAACTAACCTTTTTTTTTTTTTTTTTTTTTACAGGCTGACGGTGTAATGAGGGATTTTGTGTCTGTCTGTTCCACATAACCCCTCTCTTTCGAGCACCTGTAATTACTTACAAATTGAGTAACTTCCATTTGATGTACTATTGGTAATCACATGACAAAACCGAAAACTGTTAATAACCAGTGTACAGGTCACTTTTGCCATGTTAAAAAAAACACAGGTTTACATTCACAAGTGACAGGAAATGACATGGAGTCTGTCAACAGGGTACTTATTTAATCACGTGAATAAATACTAACAAAAACTTTAATTTTAGCTATTACCTGCTTGGTAGCAAGTGAGCCATTTTGCTCTAATCTGAGCAGGTTATGAATATTAATCTGTAAGTATCTTCAGAACAATGTAGCTCAGCCCTTAACACTAGTTGTCTAATCTTATTCACTGGATAGTGTTCATTCTAGCACTCTGCACCTGTCACAACCCGTACAGTGCCTCTTTCCTGCCTGGGGTGTTTCTGTCTGCTCTGGTACTTCAGCTGATGCAACAAACGGGATCGGTATGTAATACCGCCGGATGTAATGCCGGTGTACTAAATACCGACGCTGTAAGCCTGAAACATCAGGATTCCGACTGGGGCTGGTAAGTACCATAACCCTCTCTCTCCTCTCCCCCCCCAACGCTCCCTTAGTGGTATGATCTGTACCACCAAAGACATGAAAGATATCTTTCAAAGATCTCTTTCAGTGAAGTCCTTCTGCCACATCTCTGAATAGGCAAAGTTGAAGATATCGTCCAGATTGGCCTGCATGTACGGACGATCATAAATATCGTTTCGTTCATGTGGGAACGCGCATCGTTGGTCATTCACTGAATAAAAATGACCGATATATCGTTGAACGATATAGTTATTGTTCATATCATACAGTGTGTATGCACCTTAAAACTAACCCTCCCGGGGTGGTGCCTAACCCTAAATCCACCCAGGGGTTCACTAAGCTAACCCTCCCCCCCGCGGCTAAGCGCTAAACCAATACCGACGCAGGAAGCCAGAACCGTCAGGATCCCGACTGGGCCTTGTAAGTACCCTAACCCTCCCTTAGTGGTGCCGAACACTAACCTCCGCCCCCCGGTGGTGCCTAATCCTAACCTCCCCTGGTGATGCCTAAACCTAACCCCACCCCCTCCCTGCACCTTAAACCTAACCCTAAGTTCCACCGGGGGTTCCCTAACCTAACCCTCCCCCCCTGCGGTTAAGCGCTAACACTGCCCAGCTTACCTTCGTTCGGGAAGCCGTCTGTCTAGCTTCCGGCGTTGGGATTTCGACGTCTGTCTTTAGTCCCGCGTCGGGATTTAGTCAGACGGCTTCCCGGCCGTCTGCATTTTGACCGCATCCCCAACAAACTGCTGAGGTACAGACCAGAGTGTAATGGTTTTATGCATCCCTGTAGTTCCATTCCTGATTTCTCAGAAAGAAACCCTGAGAATATCTCAAGTACAATCAAAGTAAAGAGAACGTTTAACAGAAGAAAAAAAAAATTCCCATAAATACCTTTCTATTAATATTGATTAGCCAGCTGATGAAAGTACCTGTATTCAAACATCATCAGCTGCTTCTACAACAGCCAATATGGAGCGTTTGTCTAATCCCAAAAAATATAACGTCATGATCCATGATAAACTCACACAATTGTTACATTTCCAATTTATTACATTATAAAAAAAAAAAGCAATGACTGATACTGATGGTGTATAGCACAAAGATACAAATATAGCAATAGAAACATTAATGCAAAAGTGTAATATAAGAATATGTAAAAAATGTTGCACTTTACTCACCCATGCTGGATTCGGAATAGTGACCCCCATACAGCTGTCAAAGAAAGATTTAAAGATTCGGATTAATACTGAGCTTGCCCCTTATTTGCATATTAAAGATAAGTAGCCTAGGTCCTAAATCTAGGTTTGCAACCTGTATGTCTCCTATGAAGGACACAGTGACTGCCAGCAAGCATGTTGTAGTGCACAAAGCTGACCAAGTATATACTGCCTACCTTGCGATCGGAAACAGGGTAAATGCATCTGCTGCGGTACCCCCTACATACACCCTGTTAACTTTTGCAGGTATCCCCCGAAAACTGCAATTTGGGGGGATTTTGTGCAAAATGAGTTTAATAAATATGCCCCTAAGACTCAACAACAAAGGTACATTATACATAAATGTCTCAGACACAGTGACCTGTCATGTTTAAGTAATTTAATGCAATGATTATCACATGAGACTAAACTATTCACTACACTAACTGTAGCATAATAACTAAGGGGCTGCCCACGCCAATAACCATCATTAATAATTGCATAACAGCCAGTGTGTGGCATACACCTCTACCAAGACGTTCTGCAGCAGCTGCAATTTTAAGGCAAGGCCACATTGAACCACATAATGGCTCTACACTTAGAGATAAGGGGGCTTTGCAGCCGCTGCAGTACTACAAATCCCAGCATGCCTGTAACATAAACACAAGTGACAGTAATGATATAGGAGTGGCACTGGGTTTCCTTTATTGGTGAGACATTGAGATGTTCCCTCCATAAACCACCTCTGGTTCTCTCTCCTCTATGTGACACTCGCCCTCCTCTATACTCACACGCAGACATGGCGGCCGCCATATTGGAATGTCCTCCCCCTCCGCGCTTTACGGCAGCTCACATGGGAGCCCAGCCGGCTCTTTACAACAGTTACGGCTGCAGCAGTAGCAGCAGCGTGCTGGGTGATGGGCTGAGCTGAGCTGAGCTGACCTGGAACAGGTAAGAGGGGGATCCTGCCCCTTGTATCACACACATTTCTCTAGCCGGGCACCATGTGCTAGGTGACTGCTGATATAATGTATACAATGACCATGTATCACCATTGGGCAGTGTCTCTTGTAGGCAAACTCCTAAAAACTGCCCTAATACCCCACAGGGAAGGATTATTATATGCTGTGTGCAACAGTAGCACATACAGTCCCCCACCACACTTTGGTGACTTAATCTTCACATTGTCAGTTCAGTTCCTATTATTATAATAATAATAATAATAATAATAATAATATTATTATTATGTGTACTACTACTAACCCATGTCCATATTTGGATTTCCTTGGTACATATCTTACACATTAGAATAGACTATTAGGCTACCTGTCACTCTTCAGCTGATGTGACAATGGGGCAGATGTATTAAGCTCTGCAAGTGATAAACGACCAACCACACTACTCCTAACTGTCATTGTTCAAATACAGCCTGTAACATGACAGTTAGGAGCTGAGTGGCTGGTCATTTATCACTCTCCACTTTATCACTTTCCAGAGCTTAATACTTCTGCACCAGTATCTGTCATAGGGGCTGAATGCAGTTAGCTGCGAGTTGCGTAGCGTGAAGTCCTGCGTCACATTGATGCACGTTACAGGAATATTTTCACAAAGTGCGCTCCCGATACCTGCGCAGTTTAGTTACAAATGGCAAGTCGCGTGTTATAAAAAAATATATATTCTGCGCTATGGATGTTATTTTGAAAGCAGCTCCTAATAAAATAATTTCAATATGTAACAAATAAAGAGCGCTTGTGAATAAACATGTATGAATGTAACGCAATACCTGTAAAAAAAAAAAAAAAAAAAAAGGGATTAGTAAAAGATGTTTAAAACCCTTTTTTAATTTTAGGAAAGTCCATAATTGACATCAGGGTTCCGATAACATGCCTTGCAGTGCGGTGTGATACTGGAGTCAGACGTGAAAAACTAACTGTCTCTCCCTATATCTGCCTACCTTTAACGGCTTCCGCTCCGTCCGGCTGGTTCCCTGCACGGGGTGATCGTCTTCTTCGTCCGTGTAAACGGCCCGATGCTGCAAAGGTGCAGTGTGATGACGTCACTATGTCTCTGCTGTGTGTCAGATGTGCGCTAAAACCAACGCGTTTCAGGCTCCTGGCCCTTTTTCAAGGATGTCACCTATGTGACATGCATGAAACAGTATGGAAATCATCCTGATCACCCAAACAAGTGGCGAATACAATAGCAAGACAGTGTAGATGGCTGTTAGTGGCCATAAGCGATTAAAAGGCATTAATTGTTGATTTTTGTAACTTTTATAAATGAGGGGAAAATGATAGCCCAATGAGTGTACTTCATGTGTCTAGATTATTTTGGGGTACATTAAAATGGGTTGGGTATGAAATACTGGCAGTCGGGATGCCTACTGTCAAATTGCCGACATTGGCATCCCGACTCTGTATCCCGACAGGGGTTAGGTAAGTGCCCTGACCCGCCCTTCTTGCCTAACCCTCCCTACTTGGTGCCTAAACCTTACCCTCCACCCCCATAGTGCCTAACCCTAATCCACCCCCCCCCCCCCTCAGTGGTGCCCTAAACCTTACCAGCCCCTGCGCTGCTAAGACGCCCGGTGTACCTTTGGTGGCAGCTGTCGAGATTCCAGCATCAGGATTTAGATAGGCAACGGGATTTTGACGCCTATCTTTAGTCCCGGATCGGGCTTCCGACGACCGGCATCCTGTTCGCCGGCATGCTCACTACATCCCCATTAAAATGTCTCTATAGTGATAATTGAGTATATATTTACAAGTTTGTAAAAAGTTTAAAAAAAAACTTGCAAGTTCAGAAACTACCTTCAATACATCCACCCAACATACATATCCCACATCATTAAACCTATTTTTATGCTTTTTTGGAAAATGGCATGTCTGTATTGCCTATATTATCCTGTGTAAAAGAATGTGAATACATTATTATTCATTGGGAGGGGTGTTCTAGGGGTATATCACCACACTATGGGCCTGATTCAGACTTGGAAATAGAGTGAGATATCTCTCTCAACTGTGAACCTGAACAAACCATATTGCAATGCAAGTGGTGTTAATACATATTTTTTTTTTCATGTGGGGTAAATACTGGCTGCTTTTGTACGTAGCCCACAAATACTGCACAGCTTTATTATTACACTACAATTTAGATGTCAGTTTGGAAACACTCCTCCCAAATCTAAATCTCTCTGCACATCTTAAATCTTCCCCACCTGCAGTGCAGCATGGTTTCACCAAGATGATCAGTTGAGAGAGATATCTCGCTCTATTCCCAAGTCTGAATTAGGCGTTATGTCCTGTGAATAAAATGTTGCATTATCGCCCATTGAAAGCCGTGTTAACCTAACGTAGATTTCTAATTGAATAGCAAAAAACTTGCGCAACCTAGTTTGCTTCTAATTGAATTTGCTCCATAGCTTATAGTCCCACATAGGCTAGAGACCTGCAGGTTATCTGCAGAGATGCCCTGTATTCCAGTACACTGTCACGCTATCCTTCCACATTCATCTATGTGCATAAACATTACCTCTCATTGTACTACACATTGGATCAGTATGCTTTATATTTCTACTTCAGGGTCCATAGGGGGTCCACAGGGTTGACCTTGGGGATATAGCTGGATCAGGATCCATGGGCACCACACAGTTAAGCTTTTAGCTCCCAGGATGCACTTGGGTCCTCCTCTATACCCCGCCCCCGAGCCACAGGCACCTCAGTGTAAGCTGGTGCCCGGCCGGAGTCGGTCACCGCGCAGGGGGGCTGCAGGAGCAGCCCCCAGAAGCTTTTTATTTTCTAATAGATTTTATTTATTTTAGTTTCTCTTTTTACTACAGACGGCAGCGAAGGGCTGTCTGTACAGACGCCCACGCTGCCGCTCTGATCCCCGACTGGCGCCGCGACGCCAGTACTGATCTGGGGATCGCGGCGGGAGGACAGAGTCCGTACTAGCCGGACTCTGTCTACTTCCCAGGACTGCTGCCGGAGTCGCCGGGGATTCAGGTAAGCCGCGCGTCGCTGGCTAGCGGCGGCGCGCGGAATACCTTAAATGCAGTCCTTTAGCCTCCGGTCCTGGGGACAGACCGGAGGCTGCTGGCAGTGGCGGCGGGCCCCCCCATAACCCGTGGGACCACTAGACCACCAGGGATAACCGGCAAGCGGGAAGCCAGCATCCCTGGGGTTAATGGCCAGCCAGGGGAGGAAGCCTTCCCTGTTCAGCGGCTCCTCCCCTCAGCTCAGCGCGCTTTTCAGCCTGCATGTCTAGCGTCCCTGAGCTGCAGTTCACTCGGCCACTCCTCCTCTGAGGTCTCTGGCGGCCATTTTTTTCTACATGTGGCAGCGCAGATCCCTCAGGGAGCACGCGGACCGGTCCCCCTGTGTACCTCTCCCCTGTTAGGACGGCGTACACAGCACTATAGCCCTCCCAGACACTGAATCTGGGCGGTTGAGTGTAGTGTAAAGGTGCAGTGAGTATATCTTCCTGCATGGTATGTGACTTTTGCTAGTGCTGCTGCCTGTATTTTTCTCTTATTACTGTCAGCTTATATCTATCTCTTTCCTTCTTCCTTAGCCCTACAGGTGTGGAGGAGGGGCTTTTCTACTAACCTCACATATATAAATCAAGTATTTGTGAGGTCTGTCACATACAGTTGTGTGCTACACAGTGCCATATTCAGGACTGTTGTTCAGCACACAGGGAAGTGCAGTTCTTTTTTCCTCTATTGCCATATATATTTTGTCTGTACATTATATTCGGTTATGTCTGAGGGTGAAGTTGAGCACTCCGGGACTCCAGTGTTGTTTTCCTGCAGGCGCTGCTCTGCGGGATCACATAGGGAAGAGGCATCTCTGGATGGCCTTGATGAGCGGTGTCAGTTGACTCCTGGTCAATCCAGACCCCCTATGACACAGGAGCCACCATGGGCTATGTTTTCACAGGTGCTGGTGTCTCTGGCGGACCGCCTTGCGGCTCCGTCTGCTGTCCCTACGAGGACTCTGTCCCAGCCTACCATTTCCCATTACCAGTGTACCCCGCAATTATTGCAGAGTTCCTCTGGGTCACAGACTGTAGACCCTTATTCAGGATTGCCTATCTATTTTCAGGCCACTCCTGCTACACAACAGTCTGTGGTGCCTTTCCAGACCAATGTGGCAGCTCCTCCACCATGGGTGGACGTGCTCTCCAGTTCAGTCCAGAGTCTGGCAGCTGCATCTTCGACTTTTCAGTCGATGCTGCACAATGACAGGTCTGCAGGGGCGTCTAAGCGTGCACATAAGTTGCATGCGGAGCAGATTTCGGACACTGAGGGGTCCTCAGATGAGGGTGATGTCCAGGACGACTCCGATTCGTACACCTCGGCTCAGGAGGTGGAATCTCGGTCGTCTATTAATGTACGAGCTCTGGTTAGGGTGGTGCGTGCCATTCTCCTAATAGAGGATGAGGCACCTGATCCTAAGTAGAAATTCCCTAGTTTTAAAAAAAAAAAAAAACTAAGGTGACTTCGGCGGTATTCCCCCTATCTGATCAATTAACGGATCATATGGCGGTGGCTTGGCAGACACCCAGTAAGAGATTTGTGCCTCAAAAGAGGTTGGCTTCCAATTATCCATTCCCGGAGGCGCATTGTAGGAAGTGGGTAGCTCCACCGGCGGTGGATTCCCATGTCACACGCCTTATTAAGAGTGCTACGCTGCCAATACCGTCAGTTTCCTCGGTAAAGGATCCCACGGACAGAAAGGTTGAGGCTTGCCTTAAGTCTATTTATTCCCTCTCGGGAGCAATTGCTCGCCCGTCCATGGCCATTTCCTGGTGGCTAAGGCCATTAGGGTTGGGCCAATGCCTTAGGGGACACTTTTCCTGAGGATACTCAGGAAGTCCAGAGGGCATTACTAGGACAGATGAGTGATGCGGCTTCTTATATTGGAGAAGCTTCCTTGGACGCTAGTCTGCTAACCTCTAGGGTGTCGGCTGCGGCTGTGCATGCCCGCCGCTCCTTATGGCTGAGGTCCTGGAGAGCAGACGCTGATTCAAACAAGGGCCTGGAGGCCTTACCTTTTAATGGGGAATTACTTTTTGGTCCAGACTTGGATAGGATCGTGGATAGACTGGCTAGGTCCAAGAAACAAGCTTAGAGTGCCAGGCGTCCCTCTTCCAAACAGGAAGATAAGCCTTCCGCCTGATGGGACGGGCCTCCCTCTGGGGGATCCCAGAGGGGAGGCCGACTTCTTCATTTCGCCCAGAGCTGGTTCAATACCACCACCGATGCCTGGGTGCGAGAAGTGGTCTCCCAGGGGTACGCCCTGTCTTTTCGGCGCAGACCGCCTCACTAGTTTTTCTGCACGAGTCCTTCTCAGGACATAGCCAAGGCTATGCTGATCAGGGAAGCTATAGACTCCTTGCTGACTGCAGGGGTCATTGTACCTGTTCCACAATCTCAGCATGGGATGGGGTACTATTCTGCTGTTTCTGGTACAGAAACCCAATGGCTCCCATCGACCCGTTCTAAATTTAAAGTCTTTGAACAGGTTTCTCAGGATTCCCAGGTTCAGAATGGAAACCTTGAGTTCCATAATTCTGGCTATGGAACCAGGGGATTACATGGTCTCCCTGGATATCCAGGACGCTTACCTCCATGTGCCGATAGCAACGTCACATCAGAGGTGTCTGCGGTTCGCTCTGTTGCACCGTCACTACCAGTTCCGGGCTCTCCACAGCGCCGAGGGTGTTCACCAAGGTGATGGCAGTTATGGCTGCCCACCTTCGGAACCAGGGGGTACGGTTGTTAGCGTATCTGGACGACCTCCTATTGCTGGCAAGCTCTCCGGAGGTTCTGCTGCAACATCTCCAACTGACGGTGGCTTGTCTGCAGATGCACGGGTGGTTAATAAATTGGAGGAAGTCATCCCTGATCCCATCTCAGCAGATGGTCCATCTGGGGGCCCTCCTAGACTCTCATCAGCAGCGGATCTTTCTAACTCCAGAAAAGGTATCTTCCCTACAGTTGCGGATACGCAGTTGCCTGGATTGTGCCAGTCTTTCGGTACACTCGGCAATGAGAGTGCTGGGTTCCAGGGTGTCGGCATTCGATATGGTGGAATTTGCCCAGTTTCACTCCCGGCCTCTGCAGAGGCTGATTCTAGCAAACTGGAATGGGTTGCCTCACCGGATCCGGTCACAGACCCTGGTGCTATCTCCGGATGTACGACAGTCCCTGAATTGTTGGCTTTAAACAGCTCACCTCCTCGAGGTTCGCCCATTTTGGATCCCGGCCTGGGTTCGGCTCACGACAGATGCGAGTCTTCGGGGTTGGGGGGCGGTGACAGGTTCCTTGTCACTTCAGGGTCGTTGGACAGCGGAGGAAGCGGCTCTCCCCATCAATGTTCTGGAACTAAGAGCCGTGTACAGGGCTCTGCAGTCGGCCGGCACCACTCTTCACGGAAGGGCGGTGCAAGTGCAGTCAGACAACGCCACCACGGTGGCGTACATCAATCACCAGGGAGGAACTCGCAGCCGGGCTGCGATGGCAGAAGTGTCTCACATCCTAACCTGGGCGGAGTGCCACTTTCCAGCGATCTCTGCAGTCTTCATTCCCGGAATCCTCAATTGGGAGGCAGACTTCCTCAGCCGTTACGACGTGCATCCAGGGGAATGGTCGCTTCATCCAGAGGTATTCCAACTACTCATGGACAAGTAGGGACTGCCGGAGATGGACTTGATGGCCTCTCGTCACAATCACGAGTTGCCCGTGTACAGGTCAAGGACAAGGGACGACGGCGCCAGTCTGGTGGACGCTCTGTAGGTCAGATGGACGTTTCAGCTGGCATATCTGTTTCCTCCGATATCCCTTCTGCCTTGGGTCCTGCGCAAGTTCTAGCAGGACGGAGGCACTCTGGTACTGGTGGCCCCAGCGTGGCCAAGACGTCCGTGGTACTCCAACCTACAGAGTCTGTCCATCGACGTTCCGTACCTTCCTCCTCAGCGGCAGGACTTGTTGTCTCAGGGGCCCTACCTTTACCCGGATCTGGGTCGTCTGTCTTTGACGGCGTGGCTCTTGAGACGGCCGTCTTAAGGTCCCGGGGCTCTTCTAGTTCCGTTATTTCCACCATGCTGAGGGCACGCAAGCCTGCTTCTGCAAGGATTTACCATAGAGTGTGGCACACGTACTTTCAGTGGTGTGAGTCCAGAAACTTATGATCCTCAGGTATTCAGAGTTTCAAGGATTCTGGCTTTTCTTCAGTCGGGTTTGGACTTAGGTTTACGCCTTTCCTCTCTGAAGGTGCACGTGTCTGCTTTATCGGTTTGGTACCAACGTAGAATTGCTATGTTACCGGACGTACAGACTTTTTTTCCGGGGTGTTCTCAGGATTCTCCTGGCTATTGCTTCAGCAAGGAGGGTTTCCGAGTTGGGGGCACTTTCATGTAGTCCCCCCTTCTTAATTATTTTCTACAGGACAGAGCAGGGCTTCGCACTCGTCCTGAGTGTTTACCTAAGGTTGTCTCTAAGTTCCATATCAATCAGGAACTGGTGGTCCCAGCCTTCAGTCCCCTGATCTTACAGCAGGGGAGACTTCGTTGGACATTGTCCGTGCTCTCAGAGTTTATGTTGATCGGACTGCTTCTGTTCGAAAGTCCGACTCCTTGTTTGTCCTCTTTGGTTTTCATAAGAGGGGTTGGCCTGCCAACAACCAGACTTTGGCCCGTTGGTTTTGTTCTGTTATTAGGGAGGCTTAGATACGAGAGCATTTACCTGTTCCAGCCTCTGTTAAGGCTCTTTCCACTCGTTCTGTGGGCCCTTCTTGGGCTGCTAAACGTGGTGCCTCAGCTGTTCAGCTGTGTAAGGCAGCCACTTGGTCTTCGGTTCAAACGTTTCTAAGATTTTATGCGTTTGACACCTTTGCCTCTCAGGATGCATCCTTCGGGCGCAGGATTCTCCTTTCTGCACAGGAGCGTCCCCGCCCTTAGTTGAACTGCTTTGGGACATCCCCCAAGGTCAACCCTGTGGACCCCCTATGGACCCTGAAGTAGAAAACAAGAGATATGGTAAGAACTTACCTTTTGTTATCTCTGTTTCTACGAAGTCCATAGGGTCCACAGGGCGCCCGCCCTGACGCACCTGGCTTCTAATGGGCTGTGTTGCTGGTCACTGGTATTTCCGTCTCCTTTTTCTGTGAGTATGGTTTCTTGTGTGTTCCAGTCTTCCTTCTCTCTGTTCCATATTCTCCTCCGGCCTAGGCTGCTTACCAACTGAGGTGCCTGTGGCTCGGGGGCGGGGTATAGAGGAGGACCCAAGTGCATCCTGGGAGCTAAAAGCTTAACTGTGTGGTGCCCATGGATCCTGATCCAGCTATATCCCCAAGGTCAACCCTGTGGACCCTATGGACTTCGTAGAAACAGAGATAACAAAGGTAAGTTCTTACCATATCTCTTGTTGTTCTATTGTTTTATGATGTTTGTAATGTATTACACTAATTATGTTTGTTCACCTCTAATACCCCTTTCAGAAATAAAATCCCGGCTTGGATCCAGGACACTGAGCACGGGTTGAAGCCGGGGTTACCCCTTTCACACGTGGGTGACAATCCAGGTTTTTCCCGGGTTGTCACCCTTCACATCGGACTCAGGTCTTCCTCCATTCAGTGGGAGCTTGGAGATTGTCATCTCCGAGTGCTACTCTTCCTGGCCAATCAATTTCTTTTAGGTGTGACCCGGGTCATCAAGACACGGATTGCACCTTTCAGACTTGAGCCGGGTCGTCGACCCCTGGAAAACCCTGATAGCGAGCAGGGTCGGGGCCCCTGGACTGTCAACACGGGTCGATGCACGGTCACGTGCAAAATCCCGGGTTTTTTACTTTTGTCTGAAAGGGGTAATCGTGATCATCTTTGTGAGTTTTTATTTTTCAAGATTTCTGATTAGACATGTGAATTGGACTCTGGAGCAAATTTTTAAATGTATAGTCTGCTGTAGTTGGGTCAGATTGACACATCAATAATTCACATGTATGCAGACTACAACCTGCAGGAATAGAGCATATATGTAAACTTATTGCAGTGCAGCCTTGCATCAAAAGTGCCGGGTGTTTCACTCGCCATTGGCCCCAATGTTCCAGTGGTTTCCAGTTTTTTTCACCAGATGCTGAATGGTGAATTTTGCCGGTGGATTCTGACCTTCAAACTGCTCAATAAATTCTCTTTGGCGTGCCTTTATCCACTCAGTTTTCCAGTACGTCTGGACAATAAACACTCGTCGTTCAGCTGTGTACCGGTTCATATCAACATGTAACACACAGACATGATTAATGTGGACACAACAGCACTGTTAGAAGCAGGAATATCTACTGACTAGCAGTGGCGGCTCCAGATGTGGGGATGCAGCACAGTCCAAAATTCAAACAAGGGAAACACACCAACTGCCATCCTCACTGGTTATATCCTCACTGATTATATCCTCACTGGCAGTTGGTGTGGCTCCCCTATTTGAATTTTGGATTTCGCTGCTGACTAGGGAGGTGAACAGCTGGCCTTCACTTCACGCATGCGTGACCAGCTGGCCTGGATGCTAATGGCGAACACTTTAAACACTTGCTATAACTTCCTCATGTCTCTCATAGACCATGGTGTGTCTGGGTCACATTTCACTAAATTACATCAGATACTTTAAAAGTTAGAAGAAAAACTTTGGGAGAAATAGCGAGTGAAACACCCTGTATGTAGTGCATTTGGAGGGGAAATTTAATTTTTTTTTGCCCGCCGCTCAGTAATGGGTGCATGACGGAGCAATTCAAGTGTTACTCTGATCGGGCACGAGTACCACGGGCACCCACATTTCTGCTTGCAGCCTTTGGAGGTGGCGAGCAGAAATGTGAGAAAAGTCTGTTTTGGGCACCCAAATGGTAGTTTTGGGCACCCTAACCAGTACTTCAGAGGGGTATAGCTGCTATACGCGGCTAAACTTGTTGCTTTTATGCGTGACAAGCATCATAATTAATGGACGCCCATAACAATTGAATTGTTCCGTCAGGTGCCCATTAATTATCACCTCCCAAAAGACAATTGCATCGCCTGACCTATGGAGCAATATTTGGCAGATCAAATCTTTTTCTCCCATATTGTAAAATGCTTATTTGTATCCTGATTTTATTTTTAGTAGTCTATATATCTGTCCTAATACCAGTATTTTTTTGGATTTTTTTTTTTTAAGCCAAGGATAGTATGTGTGTCAGTGACGTCACACTGCAGTAAGGCTATTACTCAGACTCTTCTGATGAGAGGTTTTTCAAAACTGCACGAGTGATACACTTTACCGCCTTTAGCGTTAATTCTGACCATGTTTTCAGTTTACAGGTGACACAAGGATGGGTGACCCAGATCGGATGCTTGGCGCATCCCCCAACTGGTATTGTAGCCGTGCCAGTGATGCAGCCGGAGGCCTCTTTGGATACACTGCTCGTAATTCTGTGTGCTTACTTCGTATAAGCCCCCAAGAGCCTGGATTCTATGGTAATTCCCGTCTCTGCAACATCCAATACAGCACTGTAGTGCACAGACGCTCATATCACCGATCCTGGAATATGGGGATTGTAGAAAATCAGAGCCAAAGTATAGTGTAGAAAGTTTGAGAAAGAGAATACTGTCAAAACTCCATTATTAGCACTTAAGAGCTCACTAAAATATTTTGTTTTGGATATTTAACAATTTATTAAAACAGTATGGTAAATATAATACAGATGTATAACAATTATCCAACAACCATCCAGATAGAATTAGCATTTTATTTTTTCCATAGCAAAAGTACAAGCAGTTCGTGCTATTATAGTAGGGGTTCCCAACCACGGTCCTCAATGCACACCAGCAGTCCAGGTTTTAAGGATAGCCATACTTGAGCACAGGTGGTTTAATTAGTATCTTAGTTATATCCATCTGTGCTCAACCATGGATATCACTAAAACCAGGACTGTAAAGGCGGGCATCCACTTAGAGATCTACAAACGATTGCGACATTGCTGTCGTGCTCTCGTTTGTATATCTAGTGATGTGCCTAGACTGAACGTTCAGTCCAGGCACATCCCTCAGCCCTCTCACATGCTGAACCTGACGAGATCGTCATGTTGACACAGCATGTATGGGCGATGTCGGAAGCGACCAGCGGGCACATGCATTGCTGGTCGCTTCCGACTGAAACATGCCCGATGCATGCGCGATTTGCAAGCGATTGCACGATAACGACGTCGTTATCGTGCAATCCCTTGGTTAAATCGCTAAGTGGATACCCCCCTTTAGTGTGCCTTGAGGACCAAGGTTGGGAATCACTGTATTATAGGATGGTATGCAGGGGTACTGTAGAATCGGGTAACTGTACCTTTATTCAAGACTACAACAATTTGCTCTTGAAGTTTTGTAAAAAAAAAAAAAAAAAACATCGAAAACAGACAAACAACTTGATAACTGACTGTATGGGGAAATGCAGCCCAGTCAACACAACCATTAAGGTTCTCGTACATTAAATAAACATGTACCATGTGACAACCCCATGTGCTTCTCAACCATCCCTTATTTGGCAATAAAAATAAGCATGGCCCTGGGGCAATTACCCGCTTTACCTTCTAGGTGACCTGTTCTGCCTATTATTATTCCTATTCCTGTTTTATGGCTTTGCATGTATTGTTTGCATATGGACATTCCAATGTGTTGCTACTGCTAAGTATTTTGTATTTGTCTATTAGGGGAGCTGGTTGGACATACAGACAGGGTATCCAGCTTTGCATTTTCCCACTACTCTGGTCAGTCTCACCTCTGTGCCAGTAGCTCCGATGACGGATCTGTGAAAGTTTGGGACACCCAGACAAAGAGCATTGTGACAGAACACAAGCTCCATCGGGTAGGTTTTGTGTGTACAGATGATTTGTTTTCTTGAATGCAGATGGAGTGGAATGTAATGTATAGCATACTGTGCATATGGATGCATATGATACATCTACACCCATTAATTACACCTGATATATAAACTAATATACAATATATATATATATATATATATATATATATATATATATATATATTACAACATTTGAAATATGTCAAACAATCTTTTACCCAAATGACAAAGACACGCATTTTGACGTATGTTACCTGTGTAAATGTCTGTTTGTTCATGCTTTTTAGTGCATTGCCGCCAGGATGCAAAAAGTGGTCTGACTGTGTCTTTTCTTCCTTGCAGAACACAATCTCTGCCCTTCACTGGTCTCCCCTGGTGAAGGACCTGCTGATAACTGGGGATGAGAAGGGAATTGTGGTTTGCTTTTGGTATAACCGAAATGATGGACAGCAATTCTTTCCTGAGCCGAGGACCATTGTCTGCCTGTCCTGCTCACCACACCAAGAGGATTTAGTGGCTGTGGGGTAAGCACCTACATTTCACCAACAGGCTTCATAGAAGTCAGATGTCAGCCAATATAGGGCACTAGGCAGATAAGTGGTCTACTGGTCTTCAATTCCAATGTTAAATATTGACATTGTCAGTGAGGCAAACAACAGTCTATAATTCTCATTTTGATTCAGAGGCAACCCTTAACTAAACATACGTTAGAGCTATGTACATAGTTTATTCTTTATTAGTCCTTTATATGTCTGCAGGAGGCTAGCTATCCTCTGGGTAGTTCATGGTTATTGATGAGAGAGGGTACAGTACATATATTGGCGGGTACATGCTCAGTGTCCTTTGTGACATCAAGCTTTGACTACATTGGCTCTGAATGATCACATGAGTTCAGTGTTATAGGAATCTCTATTAGAGATGAACCATCAGAGAGCCCATATCAATCTTTTGGTTTGATATGGGATTGTTCCTGGCCAGTCGATGCAGCACAACTATATGGGGGCTTGAATTATTTTGTTTTTGAACAAGTTTTGTTAGATAAACGTATGTATATGCATAAAATATACTTGTACGAGCTATGATGAAATCAGTAAGTATACTTATACTCGTGGCGATCAATCTTTTTCTAATTTTTTATATTGTTTATAGGTGTGAGTACCATTAGTCATCATCTGTTAAGTTATTACATGTATCAATATATAATATACAGTTATGCTGGGCATACACTACCAGATAAAATGTCTGTCAGACCGACAGACATTTTATCTGGCCGGCTGCCAGCTGCAGAACTCGCCGGCATACACTGTGAGATTTCTCTCACAGTGTATTCGGCAGACATCTGCACTACGCCCCCGGGGGAGGAGACATTTCCCTGTTCCTTCCGTAGGAAGGAACACAGGAAATTTCTGTCTGTCGGCTGCGCTGGGCATACACTGCCCGATGCGGCCGACAGTTTACCCGCTAAATATCGCATCGGACGGGCATGCTGGACAATCCAGCATGCCCAACCGAGCAATATTTAACCCTCGGTCGCCCCCCCACACGCTACAATTATCGCGGCGATTCGCCGATATCGGGCGGATCGTCCCGATAATTGTAGCGTGTAGCCAGCATAAGTGTTTGCGAATATGATAGGTTAACGTCCAACGTGTTACAATATGGATAAATAACTAACTTAGGAAAAAATAGTAACTGGGAAGAAATGCTGTACCAGATAGCAACCAATAAGACATTTGATTTCATGTTCTGAACTGTATTGGAAACTGATAGTATCTGCTTACTATGGGGTACACAGAAGAAGAAAAGGTAACTTTCTATGACCTTTATTATTTAAAATACAGTAAAATAAAAAGAGTGATATTGTCAGAGTAAAGGTGGGTACACACTATACAGATATATCTGCAGATCGAGTGATCTGCAGATGATGGTCGTTCATACACAACAGCAATCCTCCGCTTCTGCTCGCGGTCCCGCTGGGCGGGAAGTGGGTCGGGGGCATGTCCCGCCCCACTCCCTGCGGCTGCCGCTGTGTGTGTACGGGCGGTCTGCAGACATACTGTATCTGTCCATCGGCTGTGCAGCACAGCCGATGCGATATGTCTGTGAACAATGTCGTTCACAGACATATCACTGGTACACACTGGCTGACGGGCAGCAGATATATTGGCCAATCAATTGATCGGCCAATATATCGGTCAGTGTGTACCCAGCATAAGACTGTGTCTCACAATTGTAGCAATATTGTATCAATCCCTCCTTCCTTGTTCATAAGATTTAGTTATAGTGTTACAATTATCAGTAGCGCTTCAGATCCACAAATTGTCTCCCGTTTCCCTCCCAGTATAATCCTGGTGAGTTATGTATTGTGGTCTCTGGTGGCTGGATATTATATAGTCTATTATAACATGAATAGGCAGTGTTGCAGTCTTTAGTATACTTATTGCACAATTGTATTAGGTCAGAGTCTGAAGAGTCCGGTTAAATGTAAATATATATATTTTTATAGTATTCTGCCCCTCACTACTGACCAGACATCAGTGGTGCTAACAATGCATTCCATGAGCACTAAACTAGTATATTCACAAGCCAATGGTCGCACCCTCTAAGTAAATGTAGCACTTTTGAACTTTTGACAGCTAAAATAAAATGTTGGAGATACAATTTTGTTCTGGTGCTTTGGGTTCTGTTATTCCATTTCAAAATTCATCTACATTGACGTACATACTCTAGTTCTATATTTAAAGGGCCGCAATTCTGTTGTGGAAAATTTGGGGGGATTTTATCTCTTGGGCAATACTCTTCCCGCAATGAAAGTGTGCAGCTTGCGTGGAGTTTTGTTCCTCCTGAGTATTGCTTCTACCTCCCATGCCCCAAAAACATATATAGTCGGGGGCTTACTAAACTAGCCGTGCTTGTGGGCAGTGGCGTAACGTGGGGGGTCGAGCGGGGCATGTGCCTTGGGCGCCGTCGGAACCGGCAGTGCAGGGGGTGCCGCCGGCCGCAGTCCAGGGCACGTGCGGTCCGCGGCACTTCAAACTGAAACAAACACGCTGACTGCACTGCACTGAAGCCAATAAGAGTCAGACAGAATCTTATTCGCTGCTGAACCCAGTGCCGGAGCTGGGCAGGAGCTCCCACATGAGTTACGGCTTCCGCACTGGGTGAAGGGAGAGACGTCATGACGTCTCTCCCACAGTGCCCACTGCCAAGCGGGATGGGAGCAGCGTAGCGGAAAGTGTCAGGAGCGGGGATTCAGGTAAGTGTATTTGTCTCTGTGTGTGTCTGTTTTATGTGTAAAAGGCACTGCATAGGGGGCATTACTGGGGGCACTATATAAGGGGCACTGTATATTACATTACTGGGGATACTACTGGGCGACTGTATAAGGGGCACTATATATTGGGGACAGCATAAGGGGCACAGGGACACTACTGGGAGCACTATATAAGGGGCACTGTATAATTGGCATTACTGGGGGCACTACTGGGAGAACTATATAAGGGGCACTACTGGGGGACTGCATAAGGGGCACTGCATAAGGGGCACTGTATTATATGCACTACAACAGGGAGCATAGCATAAGGGGCACTACTACTGGGGGGCACTGCTACAGGGGGCATTGCATAAGGGGCACTGCGACTTGGTATATAGCATGAGGGGCACTACTACTAGGGGCATCGCATAATGGGCACTACAACAGGGGGCACTGCATAAGGGGATATACTACTAAGGGAATTAAGGTGCATATGGAATGACAGTGACTACAAACGGTGGTGTCATATGTTGACACGCCCCCATTTTCCAGTGGCCACGCCCCTTGTGGCATTTGACCACGCTCATTTTTTCAGCGCACGCACATCGGGGGGGGCTCCATTTATCATCTTGCCCTGGACTCCAAATACCCTAGTTACACCACTGCTTGTGTGTGGTAGGAAAATCAGATTGTAAGCTCATACGGGATCAGGGACTGATGTGAATAAACAAACATTCTCAGATTGTATTGTGCGGCATAAGATTGTTTGTGCTATATAAATAGTAATTGTATTGAACCTCCGTTTTTATATATTATAGATTTTATACATCCTTCATGGGGATAAGGTGGAGTGTGAAGACTCAATTCCCGGCGGGTTGAAGGTGAAAAATAAAGCGGCTCTCGCTGTCAGGACTCTGGCTGCTTTACACTCGCTGCAAGTGCCAGTTTAAATGTTCACCTCCAATCCTCCTGGAATCAGCGGCTTACAATATAATGCCCAAAGACTGAGATATGAGCAGTACATGTGTGTGAGAAATGCTTAGCCTCCAAAGATGCATAGCATACATATACAACCCTAATACAGTAAGGGTACACACGCTTTCTTAGACTTGAACACTGTACTTCAACTTTATCCACTTTATTCAAAGTGACACTGTATACAACTTCCACTATAATCTTTGTACATATTATTTTGTGTTGGCTGCCACATTATTTATGTTTTGCTTTTGCCTGTTGTTGATCTGTACTGTGTAATGTCACTCCCATAATTCTTTCTGTTCTAGTCTAAAACTATCCTTGGCACGTGTAATATTGCACAGAGCCCAATCTTTGTTACCGCTGCATGTGATGTGAGGAACTGCTGAGGTTAGAAACCAGGGCTGTCTGTCAGTTATGTTTCATCTGTCCCAGGTACAAAGATGGTATGATCGTCCTGATAGACATCAGCCGCAGAGGAGAGGTCACGCACCGTCTGCGTGGACATGATGATGAGATCCACTGCCTGGCGTGGTGCCCTCAGCCGAGAGAGGAAGACCTAACTCAAAAGCCTGAGGGGGGACCAGGTATATAAATGACCCTATCTGTAGAAATGAATGGCGTCCAAGTGTTTACGAAGATAAAACGTGAGAGACAGAGAGCATGATTGCCTCAGGCCAAGCTGTTTGACTTTGAAAAAAAGAGATACTGAATAGTTTGTCTCAGATAGTTAATTTGTACAAAAAGGCTATCCAGTCCTAATTTGTTTGTCCCTAATGCTGCTGTCATGTCCCTGACATAGAAAATTATGGGTAATGGCTTGGGATGATCTAGTGACAACTTTTGAACAAAACAATCTGCAAAAGGAGCCATATATTAAGGCTTATTATTGAAGCAGAGGCGGATTAATAGAGGGGAGGGTAAGTGCGCAGTCTCCTTGTGGGCCACCCCCGTCTCTGGCTGGTGGATTTCCTCAGAAGACCCTGGCACTGTGATTCTCAGAGTTGATAGCCCAGGGCTATCCCCGGCACTACTTGCCAGTGGGTGCCGGTTTGATAGTGTAGTGTGGTGCAATTGATAGTAGTAAAAATATTGTCTTTTGCTGTGGAACTACAGCTCCCAGCAAGCCTCCCCCGCATACTGGTACTTGGAGAACCACAAGTACCAACATGTGGGGCATTATGGGCCCGCTGGTACCTGTAGTTCCAGAGCAAAAGAAATATTAAAAAACCACAGAACACACACACCGTGATAGTAAAAGTTTAATAATACATACATACATGAAAACTCACCCTTACTATCTCACATACTCACCTATGTATCCCTGAAGCCTTCATGTCCTCTTGTCCAGTAGGAATCCATAGGGTACCTGTAATAAAAAATCCATACTCTCCTCCTCCTATGCGTGTATCATGTCCTCTTCTGTCCATGTGGGCATCCATAGGGCTTGGCAAAACAAAAAAACGTCAATGCGTGGACCATCGAACCTAGTACTGTTCTCTAAGGACAGTACTACCTGAATGACTGCTCCGATGTGGGGTTTCACTATAGAAATCCAGGTGCTGAGCTTTCATTGGCTGAGAGAGGTGAGCCTTCTGCCTCTCAGCCATTGAACGGGTCCCACCATTGACTTCAATGGTGAGAACCGCAAAAGTAACCTTAAGTTACCTTTGTGGTTCTCATCATTGAAGTCAATGGTGGGTCCCGTTCATTGGCTGAGAGGAAGAAGGCTCACCTCTCAGCCAATGAAAGCTTAGCACCTGGATTTCGAATGGAGCAAAGTCGTCAGATTCCGAATATGCATTTAACAGACGAATTTGCCTCATTCGATGCCATTCGACCTTAGTAAATTTACCCCTAAATGTAGGCTGCCATTTTGTGGGCTGAATGTAATATTCATGACTCAGGGCCTGATTCAAAGCCGGACGCTCTGACCAGAGCGCTTGCTCTGAATCAGGACCGGCCTACCTAAAATTGGTGCGGCCTCCTGGCCGCTTGCATAGCTTATGCGAGCGTCCATGATGATGGTTGCGATGGTCAAGACCATTGCGACCATCGGGCTTGCAACGAGACCCTGCGGTAGGGTCTTGCTGCCGCAAGCCCTGGAGTGCTTTTGGCTCTATTAGAGCCAAAAGCACTCCCACTGACATCACTAGTGATGTCAGTGGGGCCGGCCCCAGACGGTAGGCGTTCCCATAGGAACGCCTCTGTCTGGGCAGCCACACCCCCAGCACGCCCACCAAAGGGGGCGTGCTGTCAATCACCATCGACAGCACGCCCCCTTTGGTGCGAGACCCCGAGCGACTGCTCTCACGCATGCGCACAACGGAGGCGCCTCCGTCATGCGCATTTGGGTACCATCGACCCGCTTGCGAGCGTCCTGCGCTCGCGAGCGGGTCTGAATGAGACCCTCAGTTTCTAGGTAATTTAGAGGCTGCTTGCTCACAGATATTCATTCAGCGCACAAAAGGACGGTCTCTGCAGGTAAACTTTTAATCTGTTATTCACTTTATTCCATATGTTAAAAAAGAATATGAAATGCATTTGTGCTTTAGTAATTAGGAAAACACACAGCTCATCAGCCTCTCCTCCCTGCATGCTTGTTATAATACTGTTGTTTTTCACAGGAGTGGAATGGAATTCAACCAATGGCGACCTCCTGCCGGAGACTGAGAACAAGGGCTGCTACCTGGCCTCGGGTTGTAAAGATCAAACCATCCGCATCTGGAGTTCCTCCACAGGCAAAGGTGGGAGCCTTGCGGGCTTGTTGTATATTCTGCGCTTATTATGCAAAGCATGTGTGCACAGTGCTTCATGATAGTACTATTGATGCACAGAATTAATTTACAGTTACATTTGCTTATATTACTGTCTGAATGAGACACTATATACTCCTTAAAACATTTGTTTCTTTTCTGTAAGACAAATGTTTATTGACAAGTAGATAGTTTGAGAAGTAAGGGAATGGTACCCTGCAGCCTATACAGCCGCCGCATGGGGCATCTGAAGACCACTCCAGGTCACTTAGCTTCTGCTGCGCAGAACCACCGGAACCGTCACATGTTCAGAGGGCAGGGTCGGCACAGCACACACTATCACCCTGTTACAGCCCTGCCCTCAGACCGAATGTAGCCTGCGTGGGTTTAATTTCTCTTATAAAATATACCAAAAAATGTCCAACTTTAACAATTAGGAGGACATATATATAGTTATAAACCTGTCCTGGATCTCCTTGAATTTGTGCATGTGTGTGCATCATATGTTTACATATGAAAGCCTCCACTTTGTTTTTGGGTTAATATTGGTTTGGACAAATTAATAAAAGCCAAATAGCCACAACTCGTTCTTAACTTAGTGGAGAAAAATCCAAAAATGCAATAACTTCTGAAAAAACATAAAATGCTAAAAATAACCTAGGGAAATGAAAATATACAAGCATGTAAATAACAAGTTACAATTACTTAATATGAGGTAATAAGTGAATGTAAGAGAAGTCTCTAAAGAGAAATCAAGACAGAGGGGTAGAGATCTCGGCACCAGTCTAATATTAAGTCAGTCATGATGGGGAGCAGTGAGTCAGGATATATGGATGGACCATTTCGTTTTAGACAGTTATGAAACTGTATTATTTATTTATTTAAGCTTTATACATATAGTACCAGCAAATTCCCCTGTGTGTTTATAATGTCACATATAAAATTGGTTTCTGGCTTAGATGCTTCCTCTTCACACCAAGTGCATCCGTTGTGTGATTGCGGCATCAGTCAGCGAGGGCACCTGATGGTGCATTATAGAATTGGAGAGTATTGTATAATGCATGAGCTGTTTTGGTTTCTTTGTTCCTGACCGCTCTGTCCCAGTCCCACCTCACTAGGCTTTTCTAAGGCATGTCAGCCATGCTGTCTTTGTAAGGGGGAGAAACATAGTAAGTGACATACATTATATACACAAGATTACATAGTGATAAAAAAGTGCATTCAAATTACAATCATTTTGCCCATACAAAGCTGACCTCCATTCTTTCATGCAGGTAATCCTTTTGCCAGTACAAAGCTGACCTTTCATGCAGATATCCTTTGAAGGCTTTAATACTGTCTGATTATCTAAATGTTGGTGCAGAGGAGCAGGCAACAGTGATCTAGTTGGTATGTGTAGGATAGCCAAAGGAAATAAAAGTGAATACAGAAGTAGCATTGATAGTACAGTGAGCAACGCTATAGCGATCACATCTGGACTATATATCCATGTACGCCAGACTACACACATGGTTTTTTATGTGATTTTTAATAAATAACTAAATTTTCTCCTTCGTCTGCTGGGGGAACTGGAGCACACTGGGGGTATAGATGGTAACCTGGCACTTTAAATCTTAGTTGATTTGAACGTGGCCCCTTTCCCCTCCCCCCTATACCCCACCTGACCTCAGTTTAGTTTAATTGTCCATTGGAACCAGTGCCTGTTACAATTTTTTTATTTTACTGTGTGCTATTCCTGTCACCGCCTGGGCAGGCTCTGTTCTGCCGGAGTTCCTGTATCGCGGGAGTGTCTGGAGGGTTCCGCCACAGCCAGCACAGGTCTGTATCCGGGTCACTGAGCGCAGTATTTACTGACACTGCGGGGAGATGTACTAAGTCGTGGAGAGAGATAAAGTACCAACCATTCAGCTCCTAATTGTCATGTTACAGGCTGTGTTTGAAAAATAACAGCTAGGAGCTGATTGGTTTGTACTCTTTGTACCTCTCTGTTTGTATCTCTCTGTAAGCTTTGATAAAATCGTATTTTTTTTACTGTGGGAGATCAGTGTCAGGCATCCAATAGGACACCCTCACTGCCGCTCCAACACCCAGCACTGGTGGCGGCAGCACTGGCGACTGGGTCGGTGACTCACGCCGCAGAGTGCTAGCACACGCCGCTCCTGGAATAGCCACAGTTGGACGCTACGTGAGACGGCTTATCACTGCCAGGGTGGAGACACTGATGGTGCTGGTGGTGTCAGAGTCCATGTAGTCCTGCTCTGTTTCACTAAACCACCAGGGCACTTTGTGAACAGGACACTGCTATAGCGGTGGGGGACTTTTGCCTGGCTTCCCCTGTTAGCCCATCCCCTGCCCCCAAGAGCGATCAAACTCCATTACAGCCTGCCTCAGTTCTCCTCCTCCTCCTCCTCCTCCTCCTCTCTCTCCCTCGTGACGCTGAGCAGCCATTTTGAGCACATTACTGTCCCAGCTCCTGTACAGAGAGTGCACAGGGCTCCTGCCCCCAGTTATACCTTGCCCCCTGCTGCCTGGTGAACTAAATATAGCTCCTTCCATGCTTAATTGCTGGACTGTTGAGCATATTTGGCCACATATTTCTGTGCTTTGAGTCTTTGTGTGCTTGTATTAAGTCCGTGACAGGGCAGGCCTCCACCTGTGCTTGAGGGTGTTTGTTCCTCGGTACGGCTTTTCTGTACACTTACTGTGTTTGTGTGTTTCTGTGTGTGCCGGTCTGCCTTCTCCTTTAACCTCACTCCTGCCGTGGGCTTGCTAACAAAATTTGTCTTGCCGGTGGTGTGGGGGCGGGGTATGCAGGGGAGGGAGCTGGAGCACGCTGGGAAATAATTTTGTAACCGTTTGGTGCCCGGACTCCAGCATTACCCAGTGTCCCACAAAGAAAGGAATTTAACAGGTAAGTACATAAATCTCAGGTTTTTTTACATACCAGTAAAATCCATTTCTCCGATTCCATGGGGAAAACTGTGCGACCTCCCTGTGCTGCTGTGTTTGGTGTCTTCTCTTTGGGTTCTGTGTTGCGCTTTAATGGTGACATGTTCCATCACTTTTTGGGGGGTTTCCTCCTATGTTTCTGTTCCTCTCTCCACTCCGTCTCTGCTTGGAACCACATTCAAATCTACTAAGATTTAAAATGCCAGGCTCCACACTCCACGCTCTATACCCCAGTGTACTCCAATGTCCCCAATGGAATCAGAGAAATGGATTTTACTGGCAAGTACATCAATTCTGTTTTTAAAGGGCATTTAGCCATTGTTCATTTAACACCGTAAACTTTACTGCTGTCCCTGAACTTTTATGTTGCCTTTTTCTTTTATGAGCGAATATTGTCTCCTAAATTCTTTATAGTGTGTCCACTCCTGATCCAATGTATTTACACATAAATGGTTCTGTGCTGTATTTTTAGGCATTATGACCCTGAAGCTCCCCTACCTGAAGAGGCGCGGCGGGGGCACTGATCCAGCGATGAAGGAGCGGATATGGCTGACACTGCACTGGCCTCAGGGGCGACCAACTGAGATATTGTCCAGTTGCTTTGGGTTAGTGATGGGGGGTCACACCGTCCTATTGTTACAATTCTCCATATTTTGCAAGTCTGCAGAGTGGGGGGCATAGAAAAATCTCTAGCCATTTAGATCTTCTGGATGTTCACAGCAGAATAAAGTATTTCAGGAAATAGGGGTTGTAATCTTGTAAGAAGCAGTGACCTTGGCTGTGTGTGATACCCTTGAGATAAGCAGTGTATTTATATTAAGTGATTGCTGTCTGTGTGACCACTGTTTGCGCTGTCTCTGCAGGGGAGAGGTGCTCCTGTGGGATTTAACGAGGTCTGGGAAACAGAAATGGAGTCTCCTGGGCTCCTCAGAAGGACAGAACCACACTCGGATTGTGTTTAACCTTTGTTCGCTTGTCACAGAGGAAGGGACAGAGTTGCTGCTGTCTACCTCTATGGATCGGGATGTGAGTGCAATCACCAATGTATACAGCAGGTCATTCTACAGGTTATAATGAGTGTATCTTGTGGATTTATCCGATCTCTGAGCGGCCACTTATGTGGCTGTATAAATGACACTCGTTGAAGACCACATTATGCACTGATAAGACCGAATGGCCTAATCCACAGTGGCCCATGTGTTTCCTGATATCTGCATACACAGGTCCGTTATGCACTGACAGAATCCAGTTACCAGCCAGTCCCTTCACATTGTGATAGCACAGAAAGGCCATTATGTGACTACTTGTATCACCAGCTTTATTTTTATATGTATGTTTTATTTCTGCATTATTAGACCCGCAGCTGTTTGATACCAGCAGCACTTTAAAGATGGTCGCTCAATATACAAGACCCTACTTTTACATACCAACACGTATATTTTATACTGTACCTAATAACCTATAAATGAATATCCATATTAGATAAGTGATCAACATCAACCCTCAAGTTTTCCCAACAGGTCATGCTTTGAGGATTTCTCTCTGTGGAAGCAGGTGGGATAATCACTGATCCAGGAAAAATAAATTAGCCTGTGCATGATTACGGAAATCTATTGTGGTAGAAGGAGGTCTAGTACTGAAATGCACCTCTGCTGTGTAATTATAAGTGTAATGTATTTGGGCTCTTATTGCTGTGTGCAGGTGAAATGCTGGGACTTGGGTTCCCTGTCTTGCTGTTGGTCACTGAGTTCATTAGGCGGCTTCGTGTACAGCCTGGCTTTCTCTCCTGTGGCAACCGGATGTCTGGCAGTCGGTGTGGGTGACAGCATGATACGTGTATGGAACACGCTCTCGGTCACGAATGCATACGACGTGAGGACACTGTGGCAGGGCATCAGGTCCAAAGTGACTACGGTAAGGACAAGTCAATGAAAGAATGACGTCAGCATGTTGGTAAGCAGGGAATGGAAAGTGACTTTAGATCCAAGTTCTATATTTGTCAATGTACTAATATTTCTTTCATAATACAACTGGTTGCTCCAAGAACATTCCGTGTTAAACATTAATCTAATTATTTAAAAAAGACGTTCACTGTAACGGGATGGGCTCACTCTGCCACCCTGTACTTCATTATCCATGGTTGTACTGATTCATCTTGTGGTTCCCTTTTAATGTCAGAAACCTAGAGTAACTGACCACTCCTACCACTCCTGTCAACTGCGCACAAGCTGTAGGAGTGTTACTGCAACCATGAGTCTCCTTCACTGGCACCTTGAATCGATTACTTCCTGTGAAGCTGCTGCAGTGCCTCTTAGCTGGTGACCATGGCTGGTTCCACCTTACCACTTAGTATGAGGACTGTAGGCAGCAGGCAGAGCGATGCCTTCACAGGATTGCGGCTGATAAGTGGTATTATGCAGTCTCCTGTAGGAAAACTACTGTTTGTTGCTAATGGTCTTTAAAAGGACTGTTACACTTCTTTATGTACTAGTGATGAGATGATGTACACCGATGGAATACAGGAACATGGGCCCTTTATTTAGAGCAAATAGTCCATTCTCCGCCCTTGCCATAAATTGAAGCTCTTGTAATACTCCACAATTCCTAGTCGATATTGGAGCAGGGCGGACAGATCTAGGAGCAGGGGTAGATTGTCCAATGCCAACACGACAGTCAGAATCCCTACAGATTTTTGTAAGTATTATATACCATACACTAACATTCCCCCTAAACCTCTAATTCCACATCCTAACCCTCCCCCTAACCCTACTTTCCCGCTGACCCTAATACTTACCTCCACACTCTGTCGGGATTCCGATAGTCTGAATGCTTTCTACTTCAGGGTCCATAGGGGGTCCACAGGGTTGACCTTGGGGTTATAGCTGGAACAGGATCCATGGGCACCACACAGTTAAGCTTTTAGCTCCCAGGATGCACTTGGGTCCTCCTCTATACCCCGCCCCCGAGCCACAGGCACCTCAGTGTAAGCTGGTGCCCGGCCGGAGTCGGTCACCGTGCAGGGGGGCTGCAGGAGCAGCCCCCAGAAGCTTTTTATTTTAAGTTAGATTTTATTTATTTTAATCTTTTTACTACAGACGGCAGCGAAGGGCTGTCTGTACAGACGCCCACGCTGCCGCTCTGATCCCCGACTGGCGCCGCGACGCCAGTACTGATCTGGGGATCGCGGCGGGAGGGCAGAGTCCGTACTAGCCGGACTCTGTCTACCTCCCAGGACTGCTGCCGGAGTCGCCGGGGATTCAGGTATGCCGCGCGTCGCTGGTTAGCGGCGGTGCGCGGAATGCCTTAAATGCAGTCCTTTAGCCTCCGGTCCTGGGGACAGACCGGAGGCTGCTGGCAGTGGCGGCGGGCCCCCCCATAACCCGTGGGACCACTAGACCACCAGGGATAAAGGGGCAAGCGGGAAGCCAGCATCCCTGGGGTTATGGCCAGCCAGGGGAGGAAGCCTTCCCTGTCAGCGGCTCCTCCCCTCAGCTCAGCGCGCCTTTCAGCACGCAGTCTGGCGTCGCTGAGCTGCAGTTACACGGCCACTCCTCCTCTGAGGTCTCCAGCGGCCATTTTCCCAGTGGCAGCGCAGATCTCAGGGAGCACGCGGACCGGTCCCCCTGTGTACCTCTCCCCTGATTAAGGACAGCGTACACAGCACTATAGCCCTCCCAGACACTGAATCTGGGCAGGTTGATTGTAGTGTAAAGGTGCAGTGAGTATATCTTCCTGCATGGTATGTGACTATTGCTAGTGCTGCCGTCTGTGCTTATTTTCTACTTACTGTCAGCTTATACCTATCCCTTTACTTCTCCTACAAGCCCTACAGGTGTGTGGGGGAGGGGCGTTTCTACTGACCTCACTTATATAGATCACGTATTTGTGAGGTCCGTCACATACAGTTGTGTGCTACTCAGTGCCATATTGTGGGCTGTTGTTCAGCACACCGGTGAGTGCGTTTTACTTCTACCCTGGTGCCAGATATATAATATATTCTGTCATGTCAGACGAGGAGGTTGAGCGCTCAGTGGCTCCGGTGTTGGCCTTCTGCGGACGCTGTTCTGCAGGAGTAGATAGGGAGGATTTGTCACAGGATGGCCTGTGTAGTCGATGCCAGGTGGCTCCTGGCCCATCCAGACCTTCTCTGGCGCAGGAACCACCGTGGGCGATGTTTTCTCAAGTGCTGGTGTCTATTGCGGACCGTCTGTCGGTCCCGACTGCTCTCCCTACTAGGGCGGTGCCCCAGCCGACCATCCCCCATTCCCCGGGTGTCCCGCAGTTATTGCGGAGTCCTCCTGGGTCTCAATCAGTAGGTCCCTATGCGGGGTTGCCTATGTATATACAGGCTTCCCCTGTGCCGCAGCAGCCTGTGGTACCTTTTCAGGACCCTATGGCGACTCCTCCACCATGGGTGGATGTGCTCTCCAACTCCGTGCAAAATTTGGCGGCCGCTTCCTCGGCTTTTCAGTCAATGTTGCAGACTGACATGCCTTCTAGGATTTCAAAACGCCCACTCATGACACGGGCTGCTCAGGTATCGGACTCAGAGGGTTCCTCAGATGATGGGGAGGTCCCTGATGACACTGACTCGGACGCCTCGGTCCAGGAAATGGATACCAAGTCGTCCATTAATGTGCGAGCACTAGTTAGGGCGGTGCGAGCTATTCTTCTTATAGAGGATGAGGCACCGGTTCCTAAGTCGAAGTTTCCTAGTTTCAAAAAAACTAAGGTGGCTTCTGCGGTGTTTCCCCTGTCGGATCAGTTGACTGATCATATGGCGGTAGCTTGGCAGGCGCCCAGTAAGAGATTCCTTCCTCAGAAGCGGTTGGCTTCTAATTACCCCTTCCCTGAGGCACATTGTAAAAAATGGGAAACTCCACCGGCGGTGGATTCCCATGTCACCCGTTTAACTCGGGGCGCCACCTTACCATTACCGTCGATATCCTCGCTGAAGGATCCCACGGACAGGAAAGTTGAGACTTGCTTAAAGTCTATTTACTCCCTCTCCGGGGCGGTGGCCCGACCGTCCATGGCCATCTCCTGGGTGGCCAAGGCCATTGAGGGGTGGGCCAATGCATTGGAAGATACCTTCCCAGACGACGCTCCTGATGTCCAGCGGGCGTTGTTGGGACAAGTGAGGGACGCTGCTTCTTACATTGGTGAAGCTTCTTTAGATGCTAGTCTGCTGACCTCGCGGGTATCGGCTGCAGCGGTGTCTGGCCGCCGATCCTTGTGGTTGTGGTCCTGGAGAGCGGACTCTGATTCAAAGAAGGGTCTGGAGGCCTTACCTTTCAATGGGGAATTACTATTTGGTCCGGACTTGGACAAAATAGTGGACACCCTGGCTAAATCCAAGTCGGCCTTCCTCCCTTCGGCGGCACTGCCTGCTAAGGTTCGGAGTTCGGCTTTTCGTTCCTTTCGGGTTCAGGGTAAGGCGAAAGGTCAGTCCTTCCCGAGACAGTCTGCGAGTAAGACTGCCTCTAAACCCAAGAAGCAAGCCTGGAGTGCTCGGCGCCCTTCTTCCAAGCAGGAAGATAAACCTGCGGCCTGATGGGACGGGCCTCCCTCTGGGGGACCTCAGAGTGGGAGGCCGACTTCTTCTATTTGCCCAGTGCTGGCACAATACCACCACGGATGCCTGGGTTCGAGAAGTGGTCTCCCAGGGGTACGCCCTGTCTTTTCGGCACAGACCACCCCACCAGTTTTTCTGCACAAGTCCTTCTCAGAACAAGACCAAGGCGTTACAGGTTCAGGAGGCTATAGAGTCCTTGCTGAAAGCAGGGGTCATTGTTCCCGTTCCTCTATCACAACGAGGGACGGGGTATTATTCGTCTCTGTTTCTGGTGCAGAAACCCAATGGTTCTCATCGCCCTATCCTCAACTTGAAGTCTCTGAACAAATTCCTCAGAGTTCCCAAGTTCAGGATGGTAACGTTACGTTCCATCATTCTGGCGATGGAACCGGGGGATTACATGGTGTCCCTGGACATCCAGGACGCCTACCTCCATGTTCCGATAGCATTTTCACACCAGCGGTATCTGAGGTTCGCTATCCTTCAACACCACTATCAGTTCCGGGCGCTACCCTTTGGTCTCTCCACGGCACCGAGGGTGTTCACGAAGATTATGGCGGTCATGGCCGCACATCTTCGGAACCAGAATGTACGGCTGCTGCCGTATCTGGACGACCTCCTGTTGCTGGCGAGCTCCCCGGAGGTACTGCTTCAACATCTCCACCTGACGATCGCTTGCCTGCAAGCACACGGGTGGTTGATAAATTGGAAAAAGTCCTCCCTGATTCCATCACAGCGGATGGTTCATTTGGGAGCCCTGCTGGATTCGCGTCAGCAAAGGATCTTCCTGACTCCGGAGAAGGTCGCCTCCCTACAGCTGCGGATACACAGTTGCCTGAGCCGTTGCCGTCTGTCGGTCCATTCGGCTATGAGAGTTCTGGGGTCCATGGTGTCGACATTCGACATGGTGGAATTTGCCCAGTTCCATTCCCGGCCCCTGCAGGGGCTGATTCTATCAGAATGGAACGGGTTACCTCACCGGATCCGCTCTCAGGTGCTGGTGTTGTCTCCGGACGTTCGGCAATCTTTGGCTTGGTGGCTTCAGACAGCTCATCTGGTCGAGGGGCGCCCATTTTGGATCCCGGACTGGGTCCTGCTCACGACGGATGCCAGTCTCCGGGGTTGGGGGGCAGTGACCGGCTCTTTGTCGCTTCAGGGTCGTTGGTCAGCGGAAGAAGCACTTCTCCCCATCAACATCCTGGAACTGCGGGCAGTATACAGGGCCCTGCAGTCGTCCGGCCCCGCTCTTCACGGAAGGGCGGTACAGGTGCAGTCCGACAACGCCACCACGGTGGCGTATATCAACCACCAAGGCGGAACTCGTAGTCAGGCAGCGATGTCGGAGGTGTCTCGTATCCTGACTTGGGCGGAGGGTCACATTCCGGCGATCTCGGCGGTCTTCATCCCCGGAGTCCTCAATTGGGAGGCGGACTTCCTCAGCCGTCACGACGTGCATCCCGGGGAATGGTCGCTTCACCCAGAGGTGTTTCAGCTACTCGTGGACAGGTGGGGACTGCCGGAGCTGGACTTGATGGCCTCCCGTCACAATCACAAGTTGCCCGTTTACGGGTCAAGGACAAGAGACGCAGGCGCAAGTCTGGTGGACGCGCTGTCGGTGAAATGGACGTTTCACCTGGCGTATCTGTTTCCTCCGCTATCCCTGCTTCCTCGGGTTCTGCGGAAATTCAAGCAGGACGGCGGCATGCTCGTGCTGGTAGCTCCGGCGTGGCCCAGACGTCCTTGGTACTCTGATCTCAGGAGCCTCTCCATCGACGCTCCGTACCTTCTTCCTCAGCGTCGGGACCTGTTGTCTCAGGGGCCCTGCCTTTACCCGGATCTGGGTCGGCTGTCTTTGACGCAAGCCTGCTTCAGCACGGATTTATCACAGAGTGTGGCACACTTACTTTCAGTGGTGTGAGTCCAGACATTATGATCCTCAGGTGTTCAGAGTTTCCAGGATCTTGGAATTTCTTCAGTCAGGATTGGATCTCGGCTTACGCCTTGCATCTCTGAAGGTTCATGTGTCCGCCTTGTCCGTGTGGTTTCAACGGCGGATTGCAATACTACCAGACGTTCACACCTTTTTCCAGGGTGTTCTCAGGATCCAGCCTCCCTTTGTGCCTCCTGTGGCTCCTTGGGACTTGGCGGTGGTGCTACGGGTCCTGCAGGGTCCTCCGTTTGAGCCTCTTGAGGCGGTGGAGCTCAAGTGGCTGACATTTAAGACGGTTTTTCTCCTGGCAATTGCTTCGGCCAGGAGGGTGTCTGAATTGGGGGCGCTTTCCTGTCGCCCTCCTTTCCTGATTTTTCGCCAGGACAGAGCGGTGCTCCGCACTCGTCCTGAGTTTTTGCCCAAAGTGGTCTCGAAGTTCCACATTAATCAGGAACTTGTTGTGCCAGCTTTTCAGTCCCCTGATCTTTCAGCTGGTGAGACTTCCTTAGATGTGGTCCGGGCGCTTAGAATATATGTAGACCGGACGGCTTCGGTTAGGAAGTCTGATTCCTTGTTTATCCTCTTTGGTTTTCACAAGAGGGGTTGGCCTGCCAACAAACAAACGTTAGCCCGTTGGCTTCGTTCCGTTATTTGTGAGGCTTATGCACAAGAGGGTTTACCTGTGCCAGCCTCTGTTAAGGCTCATTCCACTCGTTCTGTGGGTCCCTCTTGGGCTGCTAGAAGTGGCGCTTCTGCTGTTCAGCTGTGTAAGACGGCCACTTGGTCTTCTATTCAAACTTTTTGAGGTTCTATGCGTTTGACACCTTCGCCTCTCAGGATGCTTCCTTTGGGCGCTGGGTGCTCCTTTCAGCACAGGAGCGTCCCCGCCCTTAGTTGAACTGCTTTGGGACATCCCCAAGGTCAACCCTGTGGACCCCCTATGGACCCTGAAGTAGAAAACAGGAGATATGGTAAGAACTTACCTTTGTTATCTCTGTTTCTGCGAAGTCCATAGGGTCCACAGGGCGCCCGCCCTGACGCACCTGGCTTCAAATGGGCTGTGTGGCTGGTCACCGGTTTTCCGTCTCCTATTGCTGTGAGTATGGTTTCTTGTGTGTTCCAGTCTTCCTTCTCTCTGTTCCATATTCTCCTCCGGCCTAGGCTGCTTACCAGCTGAGGTGCCTGTGGCTCGGGGGCGGGGTATAGAGGAGGACCCAAGTGCATCCTGGGAGCTAAAAGCTTAACTGTGTGGTGCCCATGGATCCTGTTCCAGTTATAACCCCAAGGTCAACCCTGTGGACCCTATGGACTTCGTAGAAACAGAGATAACAAAGGTAAGTTCTTACCATATCTCCTGTTTTTGTCGGTATTGTGATTGTCAGCATCCTGACTATCGGGATGCCAACTACCTACCGATGTACTACGAGATTGATATACTTTTTGCAAATACAATTATTTTACAGCAGGCACAATGTGCCGATAAAATACACAACTTAAAACAATCAGTTGTTTGTTCCCTGTCTTTCCATGTTGTCAGCGAGCACCATGAGCTGTGAGAACAACAGCGGTCCCAGGCACTGGGAATATACTAACCCCCCCCCCCCCTGAGTAATCTACTGCTGATGGCAGGATAGATGTACCGCTGACATTCTGACACATGGTGAATTATGAGGTATTACATGCCGCAATTTGCAAAAGTGCAGAATTTCGAAATCCTATTACCAAGGGCCAGCCGCCTGGAGGTGTAGGTATAGGGATATCATTTTTTCTTTCCATTTTAAGTTATGGGAAGAGATTTTTCCTCTCTTACACTGGTGTTTTCCTCTCCAGCTTTCCTGGCACCCTACCAAAGAGGGCACCCTGGCGTTTGGAACCGATGATGGCAAAGTTGGGATATATGATGTCTTCTCCAGCAAGTAAGTTTCACGGACACAAGTGGGTGATATCTGTGATGCAATGGTCCAGTAAGTAACTCTATCATCAGCCTGGGAGAGCTGTAAGTCCTAATGATAAACGTGTAGTATGACATGTGGAAAATGATGCACTGGTCCTCTAGCCTCAGTATAGATCACACTCTGTGTGACACCATACTATTTGTTAGAAAACCCCATAGGGCAGTGGTTCCCAAACTCAGTACTCCAGTCACCCTAACAGTCCAGGTTTCAAGGATACCCATGCTTAAGCACAGGTGACTTAATTACTACCTCAGTCAGTTTGATTATATGATCTGTGCACAAGCAATGATATCCTTAAACCCTGGATTGTTAGGATGCCTTGAGGACTGCTTTTGGGAAACTCTGCCATAGGAACGTATGTGTGTTGTAATTCAGCATTTGACATTGCAAGAAAATACGACTCAGACTTGCCTTAAGCTGACGATGACTGTTTATCTGCATACTTATTGCCTGATGCAGCAGTGGACAGAAATTGGGAGTAATTGCTCCTGCATTGCATGCACAGAAATAAATGCTTATATTTGGCCGTTTGCAGAATTGTACACATCTTCTGTTGCACCCACCCCTATCTGTGCGCTTATTGTCCTCCTTGGTACACACCAGCCTATATTGAAAGCAGGCATATATCTACAATAACGTTGACATTCGCTCTTGTAAATTTGTGTGAGTGAGTGCGCTCCATTACGCCTCCTCATCCATAAGTTAGGATGTCTTTGCAATGCGTATGACTCTGCATCAAACGTACTTTCTACTTCAGGGTCCATAGGGGGTCCACAGGGTTGACCTTGGGGTTATAGCTGGAACAGGATCCATGGGCACCACACAGTTAAGCTTTTAGCTCCCAGGATGCACTTGGGTCCTCCTCTATACCCCGCCCCCGAGCCACAGGCACCTCAGTGTAAGCTGGTGCCCGGCCGGAGTCGGTCACCGCGCAGGGGGGCTGCAGGAGCAGCCCCCAGAAGCTTTTTATTTTAAGTTAAATTTTATTTATTTTTAATCTATTTTTACAACAGACGGCAGCGAAGGGCTGTCTGTACAGACGCCCACGCTGCCGCTCTGATCCCCGACTGGCGCCGCGACGCCAGTACTGATCTGGGGATCGCGGCGGGAGGACAGAGTCCGTACTAGCCGGACTCTGTCTACCTCCCAGGACTGCTGCCGGAGTCGCCGGGGATTCAGGTAAGCCGCGCGTCGCTGGCTAGCGGCGGCGCGCAGAATGCCTTAAATGCAGTCCTTTAGCCTCCGGTCCGGGGGACAGACCGGAGGCTGCTGGCAGTGGCGGCGGGCCCCCCCATAACCCGTGGGACCACTAGACCACCAGGGATAACCGGCAAGCGGGAAGCCAGCATCCCTGGGGTTAATGGCCAGCCAGGGGAGGAAGCCTTCCCTGTCAGCGGCTCCTCCCCTCAGCTCAGCGCGCCTTTCAGCACGCAGTCTGGCGTCGCTGAGCTGCAGATTCCTCGGCCACTCCTCTGAGGTCTCCAGCGGCCATTTTCCCAGTGGCAGCGCAGATCTCAGGGAGCACGCGGACCGGTCCCCCTGTGTGCCTCTCCCCTGATTAAGGACAGCGTACACAGCACTATAGCCCTCCCAGACACTGAATCTGGGCAGGTTGATTGTAGTGTAAAGGTGCAGTGAGTATATCTTCCTGCATGGTATGTGACTTTTTGCTAGTGCTGCCTGTCTGTGCTTATTTTCCGCTTACTGTCAGCTTATACCTATCCCTTTACTTCTCCTACAAGCCCTGCAGGTGTGTGGGGGAGGGGCGTTTCTACTGACCTCACTTATATAGATCACGTATTTGTGAGGTCCGTCACATACAGTTGTGTGCTACTCAGTGCCATATTGTGGGCTGTTGTTCAGCACACCGGTGAGTGTGTTTTACTTCTACCCTGGTGCCAGATATATAATATATTCTGTCATGTCAGACGAGGAGGTTGAGCGCTCAGTGGCTCCGGTGTTGGCCTCCTGCGGACGCTGTTCTGCAGGAGTAGATAGGGAGGATTTGTCACAGGATGGCCTGTGTAGTCGATGCCAGGTGGCTCCTGGCCCATCCAGACCTTCTCTGGCGCAGGAACCACCGTGGGCGATGTTTTCTCAAGTGCTGGTGTCTATTGCGGACCGTCTGTCGGTCCCGACTGCTCTCCCTACTAGGGCGGTGCCCCAGCCGACCATCCCCCATTCCCCGGGTGTCCCGCAGTTATTGCGGAGTCCTCCTGGGTCTCAATCAGTTGGTCCCTATGCGGGGTTGCCTATGTATATACAGGCTTCCCCTGTGCCGCAGCAGCCTGTGGTACCTTTTCAGGCCCCTATGGCGACGCCTCCACCATGGGTGGATGTGCTCTCCAACTCCGTGCAAAATTTGGCGGCCGCTTCCTCGGCTTTTCAGTCAATGTTGCAGACTGACATGCCTTCTAGGATTTCTAAACGCCCACTCATGACACGGGCTGCTCAGGTATCGGACTCAGAGGGTTCCTCAGATGATGGGGAGGTCCCTGATGACACTGACTCGGACGCCTCGGTCCAGGAAATGGATACCAAGTCGTCCATTAATGTGCGAGCACTAGTTAGGGCGGTGCGAGCTATTCTTCTTATAGAGGATGAGGCACCGGTTCCTAGGTCGAAGTTTCCTAGTTTCAAAAAAACTAAGGTGGCTTCTGCGGTGTTTCCCCTGTCGGATCAGTTGACGGATCATATGGCGGTAGCTTGGCAGGCGCCCAGTAAGAGATTCCTTCCTCAGAAGCGGTTGGCTTCTAATTACCCCTTCCCTGAGGCACATTGTAAAAAATGGGAAACTCCACCGGCGGTGGATTCCCATGTCACCCGTTTAACTCGGGGCGCCACCTTACCATTACCGTCGATATCCTCGCTGAAGGATCCCACGGACAGGAAAGTTGAGACTTGCTTAAAGTCTATTTACTCCCTCTCCGGGGCGGTGGCCCGACCGTCCATGGCCATTTCCTGGGTGGCCAAGGCCATTGAGGGGTGGGCCAATGCATTGGAAGATACCTTCCCGGACGACGCTCCGGATGTCCAGCGGGCGTTGTTGGGACAAATGAGGGACGCCGCTTCTTACATTGGAGAAGCTTCTTTAGATGCTAGTCTGCTGACCTCGCGGGTATCGGCTGCAGCGGTGTCTGCCCGCCGATCCTTATGGTTGCGGTCCTGGAGAGCGGACTCTGATTCAAAGAAAGGTCTGGAGGCCTTACCTTTCAATGGGGAATTACTATTTGGTCCGGACTTGGACAAAATAGTGGACACCCTGGCTAAATCCAAGTCGGCCTTCCTCCCTTCGGCGGCACTGCCTGCTAAGGTTCGGAGTTCGGCTTTTCGTTCCTTTCGGGTTCAGGGTAAGGCGAAAGGTCAGTCCTTCCCGAGACAGTCTGCGAGTAAGACTGCCTCTAAACCCAAGAAGCAAGCCTGGAGTGCTCGGCGCCCTTCTTCCAAGCAGGAAGATAAACCTGCGGCCTGATGGGACGGGCCTCCCTCTGGGGGACCTCAGAGTGGGAGGCCGACTTCTTCTATTTGCCCAGTGCTGGCACAATACCACCACGGATGCCTGGGTTCGAGAAGTGGTCTCCCAGGGGTACGCCCTGTCTTTTCGGCACAGACCACCCCACCAGTTTTTCTGCACAAGTCCTTCTCAGAACAAGACCAAGGCGTTACAGGTTCAGGAGGCTATAGAGTCCTTGCTGAAAGCAGGGGTCATTGTTCCCGTTCCTCTATCACAACGAGGGACGGGGTATTATTCGTCTCTGTTTCTGGTGCAGAAACCCAATGGTTCTCATCGCCCTATCCTCAACTTGAAGTCTCTGAACAAATTCCTCAGAGTTCCCAAGTTCAGGATGGAAACGTTACGTTCCATCATTCTGGCGATGGAACCGGGGGATTACATGGTGTCCCTGGACATCCAGGACGCCTACCTCCATGTTCCGATAGCATCTTCACACCAGCGGTATCTGAGGTTCGCTATCCTTCAACACCACTATCAGTTCCGGGCGCTACCCTTTGGTCTCTCCACGGCACCGAGGGTGTTCACGAAGATTATGGCGGTCATGGCCGCACATCTTCGGAACCAGAATGTACGGCTGCTGCCGTACCTGGACGACCTCCTGTTGCTGGCGAGCTCCCCGGAGGTACTGCTTCAACATCTCCACCTGACGATCGCTTGCCTGCAAGCACACGGGTGGTTGATAAATTGGAAAAAGTCCTCTCTGATTCCATCACAGCGGATGGTTCATTTGGGAGCCCTGCTGGATTCGCGTCAGCAAAGGATCTTCCTGACTCCGGAGAAGGTCGCCTCACTACAGCTGCGGATACGCAGTTGCCTGAGCCGTTGCCGCCTGTCGGTCCATTCGGCTATGAGAGTTCTGGGGTCCATGGTGTCGACATTCGACATGGTGGAATTTGCCCAGTTCCATTCCCGGCCCCTGCAGGGGCTGATTCTATCAGAATGGAACGGGTTACCTCACCGGATCCGCTCTCAGGTGCTGGTGTTGTCTCCGGACGTTCGGCTATCTTTGGCTTGGTGGCTTCAGACAGCTCATCTGGTCGAGGGGCGCCCATTTTGGATCCCGGACTGGGTCCTGCTCACGACGGATGCCAGTCTCCGGGGTTGGGGGGCAGTGACCGGCTCTTTGTCGCTTCAGGGTCGTTGGTCAGCGGAAGAAGCACTTCTCCCCATCAACATCCTGGAACTGCGGGCAGTATACATGGCCCTGCAGTCGTCCGGCCCCGCTCTTCACGGAAGGGCGGTACAGGTGCAGTCCGACAACGCCACCACGGTGGCGTATATCAATCACCAAGGCGGAACTCGCAGTCAGGCAGCGATGTCGGAGGTGTCTCGTATCCTGTCTTGGGCGGAGGGTCACATTCCAGCGATCTCGGCGGTCTTCATCCCCGGAGTCCTCAATTGGGAGGCGGACTTCCTCAGCCGTCACGACGTGCATCCCGGGGAATGGTCGCTTCACCCAGAGGTGTTTCAGCTACTCGTGGACAGGTGGGGACTGCCGGAGCTGGACTTGATGGCCTCCCGTCACAATCACAAGTTGCCCGTTTACGGGTCAAGGACAAGAGACGCAGGTGCAAGTCTGGTGGACGCGCTGTCGGTGACATGGACGTTTCACCTGGCGTATCTGTTTCCTCCGATATCCCTGCTTCCTCGGGTTCTGCGGAAATTCAAGCAGGACGACGGCATGCTCGTGCTGGTAGCTCCGGCGTGGCCCAGACGTCCTTGGTACTCCGATCTGAGGAGCCTCTCCATCGACGCTCCGTACCTTCTTCCTCAACGTCGGGACCTGTTGTCTCAGGGGCCCTGCCTTTACCCGGATCTGGGTCGGCTGTCTTTGACGGCGTGGCTCTTGAGACAGCCGTCTTGAGGTCTCGGGGTTTCTCCAGTTCGGTTATTGGTACGATGCTCAGGGCACGCAAGCCTGCTTCAGCACGGATTTATCACAGAGTGTGGCACACTTACTTTCAGTGGTGTGAGTCCAGACTTTATGATCCTCAGGTGTTCCGAGTTTCTAGGATCTTGGAATTTCTTCAGTCAGGATTGGATCTCGGCTTACGCCTTGCATCTCTGAAGGTTCATGTGTCCGCCTTGTCCGTGTGGTTTCAACGGCGGATTGCAATACTACCAGACGTTCACACCTTTTTCCAAGGTGTTCTCAGGATCCAGCCTCCCTTTGTGCCTCCTGTGGCTCCTTGGGACTTGGCGGTGGTGCTACGGGTCCTGCAGGGTCCTCCGTTTGAGCCTCTTGAGGCGGTGGAGCTCAAGTGGCTGACATTTAAGACGGTTTTTCTCCTGGCAATTGCTTCGGCCAGGAGGGTGTCTGAATTGGGGGCGCTTTCCTGTCGCCCTCCTTTCCTGATTTTTCGCCAGGACAGAGCGGTGCTCCGCACTCGTCCTGAGTTTTTGCCCAAAGTGGTCTCGAAGTTCCATATTAATCAGGAACTTGTTGTGCCAGCTTTTCAGTCCCCTGATCTTTCAGCTGGTGAGACTTCCTTAGATGTGGTCCGGGCGCTTAGAATTTATGTAGACCGGACGGCTTCGGTTAGGAAGTCTGATTCCTTGTTTATCCTCTTTGGTTTTCACAAGAGGGGTTGGCCTGCCAACAAACAAACGTTAGCCCGTTGGCTTCGTTCCGTTATTTGTGAGGCTTATGCACAGGAGGGCTTACCTGTGCCAGCCTCTGTTAAGGCTCATTCCACTCGTTCTGTGGGTCCCTCTTGGGCTGCTAGACGTGGCGCTTCTGCTGTTCAGCTGTGTAGGGCGGCCACTTGGTCTTCAATTCAAACGTTTTTGAGGTTCTATGCGTTTGACACCTTTGCCTCTCAGGATGCATCCTTTGGGCGCCGGGTACTCCTTTCAGCACAGGAGCGTCCCCGCCCTTAGTTGTACTGCTTTGGGACATCCCCAAGGTCAACCCTGTGGACCCCCTATGGACCCTGAAGTAGAAAACAAGAGATATGGTAAGAACTTACCTTTGTTATCTCTGTTTCTACGAAGTCCATAGGGTCCACAGGGCGCCCGCCCTGACGCACCTGGCTTCGAATGGGCTGTGTGGCTGGTCACCGGTTTTCCGTCTCCTATTGCTGTGAGTATGGTTTCTTGTGTGTTCCAGTCTTCCTTCTCTCTGTTCCATATTCTCCTCCGGCCTAGGCTGCTTACCAACTGAGGTGCCTGTGGCTCGGGGGCGGGGTATAGAGGAGGACCCAAGTGCATCCTGGGAGCTAAAAGCTTAACTGTGTGGTGCCCATGGATCCTGTTCCAGCTATAACCCCAAGGTCAACCCTGTGGACCCTATGGACTTCGTAGAAACAGAGATAACAAAGGTAAGTTCTTACCATATCTCTTGTTTTCATACACATAGTTCTGGAGCATGCACATTGTAAAACATGCAAGATACGCTAGATAAACTGTGTCAGACCCTCTGACTCCAGAGAAAGCATTATGTATTGCATTATTTTCCTCTGTATGGTATTAATTTGCGATCTAGTCTGAGATGACTTTAACCCCATTCTATAGTAAACACATCTAGGATACAGACAGAAGCACTCATGTTTACAAGCTCTGAGCTTTTGATAGCAACAGTTATTGCAGTACCAGACATGTCCAATAGGGCAAATACAGAACAGACCATTATTTGGGGCAGATAAGTGGCTAATTGCCTGGCTGGACCCATTCAGTTAGCGATACCCACGCGTTTCATTCCAGAGGGTGCACTTAATGTGGATTTGAAAAATCCAGGTTAAAATGCACCTTCTGGGATTTAACGTACAGGTAAATCCACAGGTTTCAGGACTTAATGTGAAGTCTATGGGATAGCATGCGCTACCTGCGGGTCTACTGCGTGGGGAAATTGACAATTAATTGAATAGCTTGGTGAGTTGAACCTGGTGCTTTACTTACGCGATGAACACTGCGGATAGTTGGATATTCCCCTTTTGTGTGGTTATTGATTAGACACTTGCAGATACATATTATATTTGTGGGTCAGATATTTGTTATGTAGATGTGCAGTGTTGAGATGCAATTTCCCATACTAGAAGTGAGAGCCGGTAATGTGTTCAGCTTTTGATCTGTTGTTTTGTCGCTGTCCGCAGGCCCCCTCAGATTTCCAGCACGTACCATAAGAAGACAGTGTATGCCCTGTGCTGGGGTCCTCCGCTGCCTCCATTCTCATTTGGTGAGATTGTAGATCATGATCTCTGTTGTTAAGGTGATTCTGTGCCTTGCTCTTTCTATAAGCTGATGCACCTACTGTATATGCTGTAAATGTGTATTCTGAAATATATGTATTATAGGGAACATTTACATGCAGAGGAAAATGACTTTAGCCCCCTCCCTAGCACAGTGAGATGACATCATGCATTGTGTTCTTGTACAACTTAATGACGGCTAGCTACTTTCCCACTTTAGTTCACCTGCCTCTTCCATTAGGATATGTAACCACATAGCACATAGTGGTGGTCTATATGATAAACCCCCCGCCCCCGTTCCCTCTCCTATTGAAGATCAACATCAATAGCCGCCCCTTTTGTAGTGAGCCCCAGAATGAGAGAAATTCTCTCTCGCTCCGGGGCTTGCGCATGCTCGTGGCGCACAGTACCTCACCATAGACCCGCTTGCGAGCGCTATGCGCTCGTGAGCGGGTCTGAATCAGGCCCTGTGCGCCTTGTAATCAGGTGACTGCCTCAGTTATTCCTCTGTAAGGCCAATGATGAATTCTATAATTTTCTTTAAAATGTGGCTGCCATGGGCACAGGTTAGTCGGGATATAGAACATACTTCAAAAAGAAAGGATTGGTCTTTCAGTGGCGCACATGCATAGAGAGTAAATTTACACCAATAAAATATTACTTTTATTAATTACATAAAAAGGCCTATTACTGTGAAATATAAAAATAAATTAAGAGAATCGTGAAAGGAAAAATAGTGACAAAAAAGTGATATGAAAAAAAACACACTTTGTCATAGTGTGTATGCAATATCGAAATATGGCCCATTCTGGTTTAAAGGGGACATAATTAATCAGCGTTCTCTCTGCGTCTCGTTTCACCCTTAACTAGAATCCTCTGACTAATGGGCAATCCCAGAGGGAATGATTCAAGTCTGCCACAGAATTGTGACATTTGGGACAACAATACGAGGAAGACAATCCCATGAGATAATGTCTATTGGCAGAGAGATAAGTTCTATGAATCACGTTCTAAAACGATTCCTGATACTTTCTTGAGGTCCGAAGTCTACAGGTGGTATTGAGAAATCGTGGGAGATCTTGAGTGGAAAGAGTAATGGTGCGTACACACGGGTACGATAAAAATGCACGATATGAACGATAACGATATCGTTATCTTTCAGATCGTTAATTTTTTGGTGCCTTCCAACCCTCAAACGATTGATATCAATCATCCAGCACACTGGGAAGGTGCAGGGAGATTAGTCAGCGATATCGTTTTCCCTGACTGTTCGTACCGTGTGTACGCACCATAAGAAAATGGACAAGCCACTGACCCATTCCTGGTATATAATTAATTTGAATACATATTTGAAAAAAAGAGTACTTGTCTCCAATTAATTCCTTAAGCTGCATACACACACAACGATTTTGTAAATTAACGATTTTAGTAAACAATTTTCGTTCATTTTTTCAAGGGAAAAATGAATGAAGATCGTTTACTAAAATCGTTCATTTACTAAATGTAATGAACGATTTTTTTGAACTACAAACTATTTTTGCTTATTCCCTTAATGAAAATCGTTGAGTTGGTCAGTCTGAATAAACTACAAACGTGAACGCGCATGAACGATAATCGTTCATCGTTTTAACTTAGAAAGCGAACAATTTTTTCAACAATTGAACGGTGTCGTTAACGATATTCGTTCAAAAAATCGTGTGTGTGTGTATGCACCTTTACTGTTCATTTTATTTATATAACTAATATTGCTTATGTCTTTGAAATATGGTACAGGTTGAGTCTCCCATATCCAATTATTCCGAAATACGGAATATTTTTAGCATGACTGAGATAGTGAAACTTTTGATTTTTGAAGGTTAAATGTACACAAACTTTATTAAGGCACACAATTATTAAAAATAAAGTATAAAATGACCTATAGGCTGTGTGTATAAGGTGTATATGAAACATAAATGAATTTCATGTATGTACACAAACTTTGTTTGAGCCACAAAATTCTTGAAAATATTGTATAAAATTACATTCAGGCTGTGTGTATAAGGTGTATATGATTCATAAATGCATTCTGTGTTTAGATTTGGGCCCTATTCCTAAGACATTTCAATATGGTATACAAATATTCCAAAATACGGAATATTCCGATATCCAGAATACCCTTGGTCCCAAGCATTTTGGATATGGGAGACTCAACCTGTACTAAAATTCAACTGCTGATGTGTTTTAAATATCCATTCCCAGTTAGCATAGAAATCACTTTGTTAGTGGTTTGTAAGGATAATGCTTCACTCATTATACAGCTCCTAAAAAAACAAATATCTTCTGGGAAAGTATTGGTAGACACTAAAAATAGTTTTAATTCAGGGAATGAGTATATTTAAATTCAAATAAAGTTCTCAATTCTATGTAATAGATTATAATGGTATCAGTTAATAATCTAGTTTAATTTAGTATCCACTGAGCTTATTGTTGTAATGATAACTGTACAATCACAGGATTTCTCCTATTACGTCATACACTTGTATTTAATAGTTGGTTAAATTGTATCCAACATAAATGAAAATTTCATGAAGTGTGTAACACACATAGCAATATAGTATAGCGCCCATGGTTAGTAATATATTAAACAGTTCTTCATATAGTATTGATTACAATGTATCAAATAAGGATCTAGCTAAATTATATACTATCCACTGAGCTTATTGCTTGTGATGATAACTGTACAATCACAGGATTTCTCCTATTAAGTCATACACTTGTATTTAATAGTTGGTTAAATTGTATCCAACATAAATGAAAATTTCATGAAGTGTGTAACACACATAGCAATATAGTATAGCGCCCATGGTTAGTAATATATTAAACAGTTCTTCATATAGTATTGATTACAATGTATCAAATAAGGATCTAGCTAAATTATATACTATCCACTGAGCTTATTGCTTGTGATGATAACTGTACAATCACAGGATTTCTCCTATTAAGTCATACACTTGTATTTAATAGTTGGTTAAATTGTATCCAACATAAATGAAAATTTCATGAAGTGTGTAACACACATAGCAATATAGTATAGCGCCCATGGTTAGTAATATATTAAACAGTTCTTCATATAGTATTGATTACAATGTATCAAATAAGGATCTAGCTAAATTATATACTATCCACTGAGCTTATTGCTTGTGATGATTGTACACTCTCAGCATTTCTCCTATTAAGTCATACACTTGTATTTAATAGCTGGTTAAATTGTATCCAACATAATTGAAAATTTTACGAAGGTATATAACAACACACAGCTATCAGTTCGTTACAATGATTGTGCATGCTGATTCACATAAGCAGCATCTAACATTATTTGGAGTTCACGTCTCTTTTTTTTTTTTTTTCACATGTTAAACTCTCTGCGTTTTAAACACTCACACACACACACACACACTCACACACACACTCATTGCATTTTTTGTTCAAACACTCATGTATAGTGCGAACAGCCAACGCACATTTCACAAATAAGGTTTCTCAAGGCTAGATGTGGATCAGCTTGCTCAGTCATTGTAACTAATTGATAGCTGTGTGTTGTTAAATACCTCAGTGAAATTTTCACTTATATTGAATACAATTTAACTATTAAATACAAGTGTATCATTCAATGGGCCGAATTCAATTCAGTGCGATGTTGAATAGCCGCGGGAGGAAGCTCCCGCAGCTATTCAATTCAACGCTCTGTTTGCCTTGTCAGGAATAGGTTAAATCTGAGAATGCCGGTTCTCGCGACTTAACCTGGGTGTTCAGGCGCGGTAAACTGCATTCTCTGACCAAAGTGCCGGGCGCGCAGCTGTTAGCGCCGCGCTAAGCCAGCAAACAGCTGCACGCTTCGCACTTATGTCAGATTTCTCCTCGCATCCCCAGGGGGCTGCGAGAAGAAATCCTTTAGCCGCCCAAACAGCGCGGTGTATTGAATAGCTTCAGGACCTCCCTCCCACGGCTACTCATCATCGCACTGAATTGAATTCGGCCCAATAGGAGAAATCCTGTGATTGTACAGTTATCATTACAATAATAAGCTCAGTGGATACTAAATAATTCAGCTATATTTTTATTTGATACCATTATAATCTGTTATATACAATTGAGAACTTTATTTGAATTTAAATATACGCATTCCCTGAATTAAAACAATTTTTAGTGCCTACTAATACTTTCTCAGAAGATATTTGCTTTTTTTAGGTGCTGTATAATTAGTGCAGTATTATCCTAAAAAACCATTAACAAAGGGCACTATAAAAAAAAAAGAAAAAACTTTTATTTTAGCACGGTCTGGGTAGATAGACATTATAGTGCGGTATTGTTGTATAATGTGTAGAGCAATGTTTTATGCCAGCAGCATGTGATATATTAAGCACATTACAAACATATAGAGCCCTCATAAGGAGTGTTGCAATTTTATCAGGTGATACCTGTCAGCAACATAATTCCAGGCATCACAGAAAGCTAGATACTTTGTTTACACTATCTGATCATTGCTGTGTAATTTATATACACTATCTGATCATTACTGTGTAATTTATATACACTATCTGATCATTACTGTGTAATTTATATACACTATCTGATCATTACTGTGTAATTTATATACACTATCTGATCATTGCTGTGTAATTTATATACACTATCTGATCATTACTGTGTAATTTATATACACTATCTGATCATTGCTGTGTAATTTATATACACTATCTGATCATTGCTGTGTAATTTATATACACTATCTGATCATTGCTGTGTAATTTATATACACTATCTGATCATTACTGTGTAATTTATATACACTATCTGATCATTGCTGTGTAATTTATATACACTATCTGATCATTGCTGTGTAATTTATATACACTATCTGATCATTACTGTGTAATTTATATACACTATCTGATCATTACTGTGTAATTTATATACACTATCTGATCATTGCTGTGTAATTTATATACACTATCTGATCATTGCTGTGTAATTTATATACACTATCTGATCATTGCTGTGTAATTTATAGAGCAAATATGTTTTGCTAAAAGCATTTCATTTATAAAGATCAGTATAAACATACAAATATACTGGGCCCTCACATATGTAATTGCAGATAAATAAGATAATATCTGCCAGCAGTATAAATTGAGACCTATAATTTTGCTATAGAATTGATAGTGTGGGGGTTCCTGCCAACAGCAACTATTCATTCATTCTAGAACTTAATCAGGATATATATGTTGGTGTATTGATTTCATAGTGGACACTATAACATTAGTGATTTCTATCCTAACTGGGAATGGATATCTATCTGGGGACAAGTACTCTTCTATTCAAATTCATTATAATACTTTGACGATACACACAACAATCCCTGGGAGGTTATAATTACCAATAATAAAATAATTTGAAAAAGGACGTTGCATACACTATGATACAGTGTATTTTTTTTTCATATCACTTTTTTCCTTAAACGATTCTCACCTTGTTTTTAATAATTCACAGTAATGGGCCTTTTAATGTAATTAACAGAAGTTATATTTTATTGGTGTCAATTTACTCTATGCATGTGCGCCACTGTAAGACCAATCCTTTCTTTTTGGAGTATGTTCTAGTTTATATTGGCAAAAATTCAATTTGTGGCAGCACCCCCAGATGTGATTTCTACGTGATTATAATATGGGGTTATAAAAACAATATTTCATATAGTGACTAGTGCAGTAGCTGTTTCCCTTTTCCTTTGTATTATTAGTTGGGATATACTATGGACACACCATCATTTAATCTTTGCCAACAAATGGCCTCACACTCCTGCCCAGTTTTAATAAATGCATATATGCAGCCCTCATTGTGATCTGTGCAGAAAAACTTGCCTCTATTTAGTTTGCAGAATATTTGTAGTTTCATTAATTAGAGATGAAGGCTATATTCTATATTACCTTTCACTTTACTAACAAATAGAAATATTGAGCTAATGTTTCCCTATATATAACTATAATAGAAGGTGTATCATATACAGTGCATCTGGAAAGTATTCACAACGCTTCACTTTTTCCACATTTTGTTATGTTACAGCCTTATTCCAAAATGGAATAAATTCATTTTTGTCCTCAAAATTCTACACACATTACCCCATAATGACAACGTGTCAAAAGTTTTTTTGAGATTTTTGCAAATTTAATAGAAAAGAAAAGAAAAAAAAAACACTAAGAAATCACATGTACATAAGTAGTCACGGCCTTTGCCATGAAGCTCAAAATTCAGCTCAGGTGCATCCTGTTTTCACTGATCATCCTTGAGATGTTCCTACAGCTTAATTGGAGTCCACCTGTGGTAAATTCAGTTGATTGGACATGATTTTGAAAGGCATACACCTGTCTATATAAGGTCCCACACTTGACAGAGCATGTCAGAGCACAAACCAAGCATGAAGTCCAAGGAATTGTCTCGAGGCACAAATGGGGAAGGGTACAGAAAAATATCTGTTGCTTTGAAGGTCCCAATGAGCACAGTGGCCTCCATCATCCGTAAATGGAAGAAGTTCGGAACCACCAGGACTCTTCCTAGAGTTGGCCGGCCGTCTAAACTGAGCGATCGGGGGAGAAGGGCCCTAGTCAGGGAGGTGACCAAGAACCCGATGGTCACTCTGTCAGAGCTACAGCATTCCTCTGTGGAGAGAGGAGAACCTTCCAGAAGGACAACCATCTCTGTAGCAATCCACCAATCAGGCCTGTATGGTAGAGTGGCCAGACGGAAGCCACTCCTTAGTAAAAAGCACGTGGCAGCCCGCCTGGAGTTTGCCAAAATGCATCTGAAGGACTCTCAGACCATGAGAGACAAAGATTGAACTGTTTTTGGCGTGAATGCCAGTCGTTATGTTTGGAGGAAACCAGGCACCGCTCATCACCAGGCCAATACCATCCTTACAGTACAGTGAAGCATGGTGGTGGCGGCATCATGCTGTGGGGATGTTTTTAAGCGGCAGGAACAGGGAGAATAGTCAGGGTAGAGGGAAAGATGAATGGAGCAATGTACAGAGACATCCTGGATGAAAACCTGCTCCAGAGCGCTCTTGACCTCAGACTGGGGCGACTGTTCATCTTTCCGCAGGACACAGCCAAGATATCAAAGGAATGGCTTCAGGACAACTCTGTGAATATCCTTGAGTGGCCCAGCCAGAGCCCAGACTTGAATCCGATTGAACATCTCTGGAGAGATCTGAAAATGGTTTTGCACCGACGCTACCCATCCAGCCTGATGGAGCTTGAGAGGTGCTGCAAAGAGGAATGAGCAAAACTGCCCAAAGATAGGTGTGCCAAGCTTGTGGCATCATATTCAAAAAGACTTGAGGCTGTAATTTGCTGCCAAAGTTTGCATCAACAAAGTTCTGAGCAAAGGTTGTGAATACTTATGTACATGTCATTTCTTAGTTTTGCTTTTTGTTTTTTTATTTGCGAAAATCTCCCAAAAAAACTTTTGACACATTGTCATTATGGGGTATTGTGTGTACAGTTTTGAGGACAAAAATGAATTTATTCCATTTTGGAATAAGGCTGTAACATAACATTAAAAAAAAAGGTGAAGCGTTGTGAATACTTTCCAGATGCACTGTATTACATACAATAATGCACAATGTATGTAAGTACCCCCCTTACTGTGTGTTTTTTCCTCCAGGTGCAGAAGGGGACCGGCCCCCATTCTCCCTGTATAGTTGTGGTGGGGAGGGGGTGATCTTCCAGCACAATCCCTGGAAGCTGACTGCAGAAGCACACGATATTAACAAGCTCATCCGGGATACAAACGACATTAAAGTGAGTCTTCTATATGTCGCTTTTGCAGATGGCTAAAAAGTGGCACTGCATTTGTTATACATAAAGGTCAGCATGTCCATAGGCCTTCTGATACCAGATATTGGTATATATTATATAGGCAAACAGATACTTATTGCAGTACATGGAGGAGTTCATCCATGCTGATCTGTATAGAGGGATACATTGGATAATGTTACAGGAACTCACCGGGGTACTAATATAATCTGTATTCTCGTAAATTGTATTCCTGCGCTGTAGTGGCTGCATCCCCTGTAACCGATGGTCTTTGCCCCGCTCGCAGATGATCCGCAGAGACCGCTTCTGTTCTATACACCCTATCGGAGCCGCGGCTGAGCAAGGCATTTGCTCTGCTGGAATCCGCATGGGGTCCTATTTCAGTATTCTAGCAGACGGCTGGTTTATTCATATGTATCTGCAGTTATCCCTCACTAGCCCCCTCCCCCTCCTTCCCCCCTTATCTGGTCTGTATAACCAGATTGAGGTCAGCAGCGCACATTGATCAGCTGAAGATTGGCCTAGCACAGACGTTTAAGAATAAGAAGGTGGTTTTTTATTTAGGAAAGGGTGATATATAAAATATAATAAGTATAATAATATTTGAAATGTCTGTTAACTGGCCCTTAGTGTCTTGTGGTCATTTTTCTTAGTACAAACACAAAGGTTCTCTAATATATGTGATGAGGCCAGAATCAAGCAATTGATTTCAGCATCAATTTCCATGGAGATAATAAACTTACAAAAGTTTACTCAGAAACATTTGTATTAGAGGAACCAATGACATTTCTGTGGTTTTCATACAGTAAAATAACTGCTCAGAGAATAAATGACTGAGATTAGTGCTAAACCTTTGTCCTGTTTTCCTTCCTGTTATATCTGAGCAGGTTTATCTGGCAGGCAGGAATGGATGGGCCGTTCGCACTGTGTCTATATTACCTAGTTATTAATGTGATGTGCAGTATTATGATTGTTGGTTGATCAGGGCTCCCATGTGTCCTATTTTTGTATGGGTGGGTTTTATGACATGAGGAAACTTCAGGTCACACGGCTGTCCCAGAATTTATTTTAAAAATGATAGAAGCCCTAGGACTGATGGGTTGTGTCCTGTTTCATCAGCACAAGTTACCAACGCACACAGAGATGAGCTGGAAACCCGACTGGCAACATTTGGCCATTGGCAATGAAGATGGGTATGTGATCTGTGCCAAGAATAGAAATTGCTATATTGAAATTAGGAATTTTCTATAATGACATTGATACACATCTATTAGAAAGTTTGTATAGCTTATCAGAGCTGAAGATATCCAAGGGAAGATTTTGATCGGAAGAAGCATTTGTTTTGTACACACAGGACATTGTAAATAGCCTTTGCAATGTGAAATAAGAGAACAATAGTTTGCAGTCTGTTGGATAAAAACGTACTATAAGATTGTTTTCTATTGCTTGTGGTTTGGGATCTTGTTTTCTTAGTTGTAATTTTTACTTTGCTGTTTTGAAGAGAGAGTGGTTTGAACTTGTGCCATCATCACCTAAATCTTCAAGTGTCTGTTTCCCGTGTTGTCTGCTTCTGTAACATTGGCTGTGCATATGTTCTGCAAATATGCTCAACATGGTGTCCACTAACTACAGCACATCAAGGGGGTAACTCAGAGTGTCAGACTAAAGTGCCACTAAGTAACATAGCATGTGCAGATTGATAACTTTTATGTAATCCTGAAAATACACTCTCATTGTAATATAAAGCCTCCATTCTCGCAGCCAGCTACAGGCCCATCTCACAAACTCAGTCCACCGTTAGTTCCAGATATAGGTCCTTAAATCTTTAGCACTTATAGGATTTGGGGTTTTCTTAATAACTTCTCTGGGTTTGCTGTTCTTAACGTGCACATCATATGTTGTTGGGCGAATAATCCTATCATTGATCTCATGTTGTCGAATTTTTGTAGTTCAACCCTCTAAAGGTGCCTACACACTTGGCGATATTTTACACGATTTGGCGATTCCAACGCATCGTGGCGACAAATTGTGTAAAATATGCCCAAATCGTGAGTGTCCACTCACGATGTCAATGCGCATTTCCATAGGTCGTACATCGCATCTTCAGATCTGCCGTGCTGTAGGGCAGATCTGACAGTCTCAGTCACGATGCACTGGAATAGTTAGGAGGCACGATAGATCGTTTGTCACATTGGACAGTTTTTAACACCAAATCGTGCCAACGACTGCCGGGGAGCTGCTGGGGAGAGTTCAAGGGGAAATAGGACACCATGTCGGATCTTGAGCACATCGCCAAGTGTGTAGGCACCTTTAGGGGGAGATGCATCAAATCTTGTTAAGAGGATATGCAAGGGTGTTGCCGCTAGCAACCTATCAGCTTGTAGCTATCATTTGCTGGAATGTACATGTTAAATGATAGCTAGGATCTAATTGGTTGCTAAGGACAACACCTATACTTATCCTCTTTAGAAGATTTGATAAATCTCCCCTTAGTCCTCTATGGTCTTTTTCTCCTGTGCCATTTATACCACATCTGCAGCTGACATTTTTTTATTGCAATGTTCTGCTATTCTAGGAGCATAGAAATCTTCCTGGCTCCGAGCCTTCAGCTGATCTGCACTATTCAGCAGCATCATAAACTGGTGAATGCACTGCGCTGGCACCACGATCATAGCGAGGATCCAAAGCTCAGCTTCCTACTGGCGTCGGGATCCAACAACGCTGTCATCTACGTACACAACCTGAAGGTGGCGCTGGGTGAGAGTCTGCTTGTTACATGTACAGTTGTTATAGGTGTATCTTGCCTTCGCTAAATCGATTACACATTCCATCATAGAGCACTATAAAAAACATTTACATCACATAAGAGGGTGGACAACAACCCTTTTTAGCTTTACATCAGTTTTTTATAAATGTCCGTCAGTGCGTGCTCATTAGCAGACCTATAGCAAACCGAATCCTAAAACATTTAGATCAGTGCTCAGGAAACAAAAGTTTTCACATTCCAAGAAAAATATGCTATAAGCTAATTCTGAGTGTACCTGTCTGGCTCGGGCATCAAGGCCCATTTCAGAAGACCTAGGGCCTGATTCAGAGATGAACACAATTGCAATATTTTACGCAGATTGAGTGACTGCCAGTGCGCATCCGTATAAGCTGCAATGCGCATGCGCCGCAATTGCTTAGTGATCATGATCGCACAGAGTATCCACTCGCAAAGTGAGTGACAGGTTGTCAGTGTTTGGGGGTGGTAACTGAGGGGGTGGGTCAGAAAAACGCAGGCATGTCTAACCGTTTGAACGCCTTTTCATGGGCGTGCATAATATTAGCCATTGCAATTGCATTCATAGCATGAGCGCTCTCAGCGTGGTCAGACCAGCCACAACAGCAAAATGGCTGCTCGATGTGCGTCGATGTTACCGATCTATATGCACGTAAGCGACGCCGTACGTAGATGAGAAGGCGGCAGTGGGCATCCCTATGCTCGGTTGATCTTTGCAACCATTACGATATTTTCTCCTTTATCCACCAGGGGACACTGGAGATCAAGACACTGGGGTATAGACGGGTGGATGAGAGGAGCTAGCACTTTAAATGTATAAGTGTGAGTGACTTCTCCCCCTCTATCCCTCAGAAGCTCCAGTTTTAGAATTGTGCCCGATAGAGCCGGTCACTTGGGGCTGAGCTCAGCCCACATTTAATATATTCTTATCCTTTTCTTAAACGGGCCGGAACGCTGGGTTACGCCTTGGTTTTGATGTTCTTCCAGTCTTCTCGGTTCGAGCCTTGGGGGATGGGAACTGAAACTCCTCTCTTGGAAGACGGTCCTCCTATTGGCCTTGGTTTCGGCCAGGCGGGTCTCTGAGTTTGGATCTCTCTCTCTGTCTCGTCTCGTCAGCCCCTTTATCTCATTTTTCATGAGGATCGTCCGGATCTCTGTACCAAGCCGTCTTGCTGTCTAGGTGGTCTTGGCCTTCCACATCAACTAGCTGATTGTGGTTCCGGTGTTGTCAGACCTTCCGGTGTTTCCCTCACCTTGTATTTGTGCCGGCTCTTCAATCTTATATGGGCGTACCGCAGTGTTGCAGCATAGCAGAAGTCAGATTCCTGGTTTGTCCTTTATGATGCTTCCAAACGAGGTTGGCTTGCTTCTAAGCAGACGATGTCCTGATGGATTCACCGTCAATCGACAGACCTACATTCTGGTGGCTGGCCTCCGCTGGTCTCTATTTCTGCCTATTCCTCTCGCTCTGGGGGAGCCTTCTGCGCTGCTCGTCGGGGTCGCTTCTGCCACTTGGTCCAGGGTCCATACCTTTGTTCGATTTTATTGGTTTGATATCTTTGTGGCTTCAGAATCTAGTTTCGGTCTCAAGGTTTTGCAGGTTTCTTAGAGCTTTCCCACCCAGGGGGGAAAACTTTGGGACGTCCCCAGTATCTTGATCTTCAGTGTCCTCTGGTGGATGAAGGAGAAAATAGGATTTTGGTACTTGCCAGTAAAATCCCTTTCTCAGATTCAACAGGGGACACTGGACGCCCCTCCCAGCACTGCTTTATCTGTCATTGTCTTTTTTGTTTTTGCATTCGTTGTATGCATGATGTTGTTTTGTGCGTATACTATTCGGCTTTTTGCCGTCATTTTTGTTTGATTCCTTCTCCTCAGTTATGTTTTCTGATTATGTTTCCGTCTACTTGGGCTCCATTTCTCTAACTGGGGCTTCTCTGGGATAGAGGGGGAGGAGTCAATCACACTTATAAATTTAAAGTGCCAGCTCCTCTCATCCACCTGTCTATACCCCAGTGTCTTGATCTCCAGTGTCCCCTGTGGAATCTGAGAAGGGGATTTTACTGGTAAATACCAAAATCCTATTTTCGTAGCTGCATTCCGTAAGAAAACGCAGCTGCTATCGCATTAACATCCATCTCTGATCAGGACCATAGACGAGGAGGGAAAATCTTACAATGTTTTGGAATCCTATTTCTGAGTGAATGCAGTAGAGAACTTTTCCACATATGTTTTTTCAAAAGAGGAGAAATCTCTATGTATAATATTAACATAGAAACATAGAATTTGATGGTAGATAAGAACCACTTGGCCCATCTAGTCTGCCTCATTTTTAAACATATTGTTACCTCAACCCTTATTGATCCTCATTACTTCTGAAGGATATACTTATGTCTATCCCATGCATGTTTAAATTGCTCTACTGTCTTAGCCTCTACCACCTCTGATGGGAGGCTATTTCACTTGTCCACTACCCTTTGTGAAGTAATTTTTCCTCAAATTTCCCCTGAACCTACCACTGTCCAGTTTTAGAACATGTCCTTTTGTTCTAATACTTCTCTTTCTTTGAACAATGGGCCTGATTCAGAGCCGGACGCTCTGACCAGAGCGCTCGCTCTGAATCAGGGCTGGCCTACCTAAAATTGGAGCGGCCTCTTGGACGCTCGTATAGCTGTGGGTTACCACCCACAGCTTATGCGAGCGTCCATGATGATGGTCGCGATGGTCAAGACCATCGCGACCATCGGGCTTGCGACGAGACCCTTGTGGTAGGGTCCCGTTGCCGCAAGCCCTGGAGTGATTTTGGCTCTATCAGAGCCAATATCACTCCCACTGAAATCACTAGTGATGTCAGTGGGGCCGGACCCAGAAGGTAGGCGTACAGCGCTCGCGAGCGGGCCTGAATGAGACCCAATGTCTCCTTCCTTTACCTTGTTAAAACCCTTTATATATTTGAACGTTTCTATCATGTCCCCTCTTTCCCTTCTCTGCTCCAAACTATACATATTAAGATCTTTTAGTCTTTCCTGGTACGTTTTGTGGTGTAGACCTTGCACCATTTTAGTTGCCCTTCTTTGTACAGTCTCTAATGTATTAATATCCTTCTCGAGATATGGCCTCCAGTGCTGAAAACAGTATTCGAGATGAGGACGTACCAATGACCTATACAGCGGTATTATCACTTCTTTCTTTCTGCTACTGATTCCCCTCCCTATGCAACCAAGCATCTGACTTGCCTTCCTCATTGCTTTGTTACAATGTTTGCTTGCCTTTAAGTCACCTGAAATAGTGACTCCTAGATCCCTTTTCTCTTCAGTACTTTCCAGTATAGTGCCATTAATACTATATTTAGCCTTTGGATTTTTGAGACCCAAGTGCATGATCTTGCATTTTTTGGCATTAAACTGTAGTTGCCACATTTTTGACCATTCCTCTAGTCTACCTAGATCATCAGTCATTTGTTTTACCCCTCCTGGTGTGTCTACCCTGTTGCATACCTTTGTGTCATCTGCAAAAAGGCATAGTTTCCCTTCAATACCATTTGCAATGTCACAAATAAAGATATTAAAAAGCACTGGTCCAAGTACAGGTCCCTGAGGTACTCCACTGGTAACGTTTCCCTCTTGAGACTGCACTCCGTTTACTACAACCCTCTGTTTCCTATCCTGCAGCCATGATCTTATCCATTCAACTATTTTTGTATCAAATCCCATGCTTTCCAGTGTATTTCTATTTCCTTAGTCACCCAATCAAAAAAGTCACTAAGATTTGTTTGACATGATCTCCCCCCAATAAATCCATGCTGGGATCCTGCAAATTGCTGGATTTGAGATAATCTACGACTTTCTTTTAAGAGTGTTTCCTTCAATTTCCCTGCTACTAATGTAAGGCTCACTTGTAGGTAGTTGCTTGCCTCTTCCTTGCTTCCACTTTTGTGCAGTGGGACAACATTTGCTATTTTCCGGTCCTCTGGAATTACTCTAGTAGCTAGTGACTGGTTGAATAATTCTGTTAATGGTGTTACCAGCACCCCTTTAAGCTCTTTTAGTATCCTTGTATGTATCCCATCTGGCCCCATTTGAATTATCCACTTTCAGTTTTGAGAGTTCTGTTAGGATCTTCTCTGTAAATGTGCTTGTTCCTACCTTATTTTTCTGATCACACCTGCAACTTAACTGTGGCCCCTTTCCCTCTCTCTCAGTAGTGAATACTGAACAAAAATAATTAAGATCCCTCTTTCTGTCTTTAGTCTTTTTATTCCACCTTTTTGTTTTTCTCCTTTCGCTTATATACTTATAAAAGTTTTGCCCCATTTACCCACTGACTGTGCCATTTTCTCCTCAGCTTTTGCCTTTGCACATCTGATTACTTTCTTAGCCTCCTTCTGTTTTACAAGATACTCCTCATTGTCCTCATTATTTTGCGTCTGCTTGTATTTCCTAAAGGCCATCTTTATTGCATTCACAATACTTGCCAGGGCCGTAGCTAGGGTAGTGCGGCCGGTGCCATCGCACAGGGCACCACAGGTCAGGGGGCGCTGTTTGGTCCTATCAAATTTCTGTTTATTATCATTCTTGCTTGTAGCTTCCTCTTATTTTATCCCCACCATCTCCTGGCCTCCCTATTTCTTCCCTGGACATTCCCCATGAAGCCATGGCCCTTTTTTGGGTGCATTTTGTCCCTTTGAAAAATGAGGGGGCGCCAATGCTCTTTCTGGCACAGGGCACAAAAAAGTCTAGTTACGGCTCTGATACTTGCTACCTCTTTCCCAAACCACACTGGCTTCCTCTTCCTTGTGGTTTTCCTAACCCTTTTGATACAAAGGTCTGTTGCCTTTAATAATGCACTTTTAAAATTTTCCCACCTCTCCTGCACTCCTTTCAAGTTCCTCCACTCTGCCAAAGATTCGCTTACACATCTTCCCATCCCTGCAAAATCAGCCTTCCAAAAATCTAACACCTTTGTTTTTGTATGTGGTGAGTCAGTATCTATCTTTATTCTGAACCATACTGCTTGATGATCACTGGATCCCAGGTTTTCACACACTTTTACATCCAATATTCTTCCTCCATTTGTAAGTATTAAGTCTAATATTGCGACTTTCCGAGTGGGCTCCCTCACCAATTGCTGGAGGGAGGCTCCCTGCAATGAATTCAGGATGTCCCTACTTCTAGTGGAACTTGCCACAGACACCTCCCAGTTTATATTGGGTAGATTAAAATCTCCCATGATTATAACCTCTCCTTTTAATGCCATTTTAGTGATGTCCTGCAGTAGTTTATTATTGTCCAGTTCCTCTTCCTGACCTGGTGGTCTATAGATTACCCCAATACGAAGAATCACTTTCTCCCCTGTTTCTATAGTCACCCAAAGGGACTCTGGTCCTGATTCAGACCCGCTCGCGAGCGCTGAGCGCTCGCAAGCGGGTCGATGTCGGCCAAGTGCGCATGCGCATGACGGAGGCGGCTAACAGTCGCTCCGGGTCTCGCACCAAAGGGGGCATGCTGTCGATGTTGAGTGACAGCACGCCCCCTTTGGTGGGCGTGCCTGCCCAGACGGAGGCGTTCCCATGGGAACGCCTACCGTCTTGGGCCGTCCCCACTGACATCACAAGTGATGTCAGTGGGAGTGCCTTCGGCTCTGATAGAGCCGAAAGCACTACAGGGCTTGCGGCAACGAGAGCCTACCACAAGGGTCTCCTCACAAGCCCGATGGTCGCGATGGTATTGACCATCGCGACCATCTTCCTGGCCGCTCGCTATAGCTGTGGGTGGTCACCCACAGCTATACGAGCGGCCAGGAGGCCGCTCTAAAAATGAAGGACGGCCCTGATTCAGAGCGTGCGCTACGTGTATTAACGTAGTATTTATGCTTTCCTTGACATACATTGCTACTCCTCCTCCTATTCTTCCCATTCTGACCTTCCCAAATAAAGTATATCCTGGTATAGCTATGTCCCAGTCATGATTTTCATTGCACCATGACTCTGTAATAGCCACAATATCCAGATCATCCCTTCTCATTATTGCAATTAGTTCAGGGATTTTATTTCCTACGCTCCTAGCATTTGCACACATTGCTCTTATAGTATTATTTGTTTGCTTATTTCTCCTGTTCCTAGGTATGTTCATCTCTCTGCCTATGTGTATTTGGTTTTGTTTTGAATTATCTTCTGTTGCTGTGGATATGCTTCCTGTTCCATTTGCCAGCAGAAGTAATACCTCTTTATTGGGGGAGCAGATTTATTTTTTCTAGTTTGGTTCACTGTCCCCCTCTTCTAGATTAAATAGTTCTTGGTGAAACTTTCAAACTGTTCATTCAGTATTCTAGTTCCTTTTGAAGATGGGTGCAGGCCATCATATCACCAGATGGCGTGGCTATGGGCTGGCAGTCCAAATCCCTCCTCATAACACCACTTCTGTAGCCAAACATTGAAGTTTCTGATGCAATGATTCCTCTCTCCCCCTCTATGTACTGACAATACTTCTGAAAAAGTTACAGTGGTTGCCACCTGCTTTAGAGCAGTCCCTAACTTCCTGAATTCATCTTTTGCTGCCATGACTTCAGCATTGGCCAGGTCATTAGTCCCTAGGTGGACAATGACATCCACCTCTCCATCTATTCTTGCTGCCTTCACAATTCTCAGCATACGCTCTTTATCCCTTGGAGCTGTGACTCCAGGTAAACACCTTACTTGTCTCTCTACTTCAGCAGTGTTTCCCAGATGTACTCCTCTAATAATGGAATCTCCCAAGAGAAGTGTAGTCCTTTTTGAAGATGTCATTTTCCTGTTCCTATTCCTTTATCTATAGTCCGTGGAAGACCCCATATCTTCCTGTTCTGTATTGCCTATATTAGCTGTACCTTCCAGCCCTGCAAGAGCAGCATATGAGTTGTGCAGTGTCACAGATTGTGGGAGGTGTCTGTGTCCCTCTGGAAATCTCTGCCTTTCAGAGCCCACAGTAGTCCAGGCAGTATGTCTTCTGGGGGCTCTCTGAGGCAGTGGTGGCCTCAAGGACAGATACGTCCTACATATCTCGGCATGAAGTTTTGCTATCTCCTCCTGCAGCAGAGAACATTGTTTGCAGATTGGACAGCAGCTGAGTCTCCAGCATTCTTCCTGCAAAACAAATGCATTACTCCCCTGCACTGCACTAGTCCAAACATTGTCTCAGATGTAAGTGGTATTGGAATATGTTATACTGGAATATGTTATACTGTTTGTGTATAATAACTAGGGATGTGCAGGCTCGGATAGGTTCGAGTTTGCACGTGGAGTTCGGATTTTTCCCTCCAAAAAAACGGAACTCAGAAAGAGGCAAAACGTCATCTTACATGGACGAACATCATCATTCCTGGACTTTTGTCCAGGAATGATGATGTTCGTCCATGTAAGATGACGTTTTGCCTCGTTCTGAGTTCCGTTTTTTTGGAGGGAAAAATCCGAACTCCACGTGCAAACTCGAACCTATCTGAGCCTGCACATCCCTAATAATAACTCACTTTTTTCTGTATTCTAACTCACCAGCTTCTGTTTCAAACTCACAATTCACTTAAGAATTCAAGCCTCACTTTAGACTGCAAGCTTCTCGCAATGAGCAAGCTCTGAGTGTGAACACTGTTTAAATATTCTCACAGGTTGCTGCTGTTAGATTCAGCCCCTCCTCCTAGTGTCACTTCTCCTTAGTTTCATGGTGTCTTGTATTATTGCAGAAAGCTGTGGCGATGCCCCCGTCACCATCACAGACCCTTTCCGCACTCTGTCTGGGCACACAGCAAAGATCACAAGTCTTTCGTGGAGCCCTCACCATGATGCCAAGCTGGTATCGGCCAGCTATGATGGAACCGCTCAGGTACGAGGTGCAACATGGGAACTGATTGGTAATGAATCCAGAGTGAATGTTTGTCTAATTTCCTTTTTTTTTTTTGTTTGGTTGCATACATGAGTATATTAGTGGAGGGCCCTAAGTAAAGTTGCTGCATTTAGCCATTGTGAGTGTATGTGCGTGTGTGTGTATGTATGTATGTGTGTGTGTGCATATATATATGTGTATATGTGTGTGCATGTGTATATGTATGTATGTATATATTTCTACTTCAGGGTCCATAGGGGGTCCACAGGGTTGACCTTGGGGGTATAGGTTGGGAACCAAATCCGGGCACCACGCAGTTAAAGCTTTTAGCTCCCAGGATGCACTTGGGTCCACTCTCCCTATAACCCCGCCCCCCAGCCAGAGGCACCTCAGTTTAAGTTGGTGCCCGGCCGGAGTCGGGTCACCGTTACTGCAGGGGGGCTGCTTAGCAGCCTCTAAGCTTAAAAGAGTTTTGTTTTATTATTTTTTTACTACTCTTCAGAGCGGCAGCATCAGACTGTCCAATGGACGTTTGAGCTGCCGCTCCTACACCCCGCCGGCGCTGCGACGCCAGTACAGATCTGGGGATCGCAGCGGGACCCCAGAGTCTGTACTAGCCGGGCTCTGGAGGAATCCCTGGGCTGCTGCCGGATCGACGGGGACAGGTAAGTCGCGTGGTCACCGCTTGCGGTGACCCGCGTGTACATGCAGCCTTATGCCTCCGGTCTCTGGGGACAGACCGGAGGCGCTAGCGGTGGCGGCGGGCTCCCCCTCCATGGAGGCATACCCCGCGTGTCCACAGCCCACCAGGGATTATAGCGGCAGCGGGAGCCGGCATCCCGGGGGGTTAATTGCTAGCCAGGGGAGGAAGCCTTCCCTGTCTAGCGGCTCCTCCCCTCAGCTCAGCGCGCCTTTCAATAATACAGTCTGGCGTCGCTGAGCTGCTTCCTCCGCGGGCCACGCTTCTTCTGAGGTCTCCAGCGGCCATTTTCTCTCTGTGGTGCTGCAGAACTCTTAGGATGTCAGTGAGCCCAGTCCCCCTGCGTACCTGGCCATTTTGGGTGAGTGTACACAGCGCTATAGCCTTCCCAGACACTGAATCTGGGCAGTTGAATGTAGCGACATTGTGCAGTATATTATATGTCATGCTTATGTATGTATATATATTTTTCTGCATTGTATGTGACTTATGCTAGTGCTGACTGTCTGCTTTTTCTCTCACCTGTCAGTGTATATCTATCCCTTTTCTTTATCTGCCCTAATACAGGTGTACCTGGGGTGGTTCTGAGACCTCACATATATATATTTGTTAATATCTGTGAGGTTTGTCACATACTGTTGCGTGCTGCACGTTGCCATATTTTAGATGGAACTGTGAGTTGCGTACGCTGATAATGGGTTCCTGCAGCTAATCTTAGCGTCAGTCAGGACCGGTATGGCGCTGCTTAATATTTCCGTCAAGATAGTCAGATATATCTGACCAGGAGATTGCACACGATACTGCACCCATTATTGCTATCCTGCAAGTCATAGCCTGCAGGAATTAGTGCGGAGGATTTTAACTCAGAAAGGTTTACGTATGCGGCACCATCTGGTGCCGGGCCCCTTGCACGACCCCCTTAAAGGGCGTTGTTTCTCAGGATCCTCTCCTTTGAGGATCGCCGGGCGGGCCCCATTGTCGTCACTCGCTTGGAGTTACTTCACCATACTGCCCTTTTGAACTCGGGGTATCTCGCAATTTCTTGCAATTTACCCCTGTGTCACAGACTATCGCTCCCTGCCGGGGTTTTTCACAGTACATGAATTACCTCCGATACCACATCGGTCTGTCATTCCCCTTGCAGGGATTACCACAACGGCCACCCTGGTGGATGTCGTTTTATACGAAATACTAATTGGCGTGATATACGCCCTGTGGTTACTGACCAGTGGCTCTGCCGTGAACTGGATGGTATATTCGGCTCTTTCCCTCTCACATGGGGGGGAGCCGATCTCAAGTATTATTATCCCTGCTTTGGGGCTGGTAGCCAGGCTCATTCTGGATATAGAGAATGTCGATCCTGCACCTGTATCATACATCTCCCGTTTTCTGCCCAGCGGGTGGATCTCATAGCGGGAGTCTGGCTGTCCCCAGATACGAGGAGTCACAAAGGCCTCCTGTTTCCCATTCCCTGAGGGTCCTCACAAGTAATGGAAATCCCCTTCTGGGATGGATTTGTATGTTAATCATCGGGTTACAGGCATTAATACGCCTCCCATCCCGGCCTGGACGGATTTTACGGATCCGTAGGTGGTAACTTTGCCTGAAATCAATGTACTCGTTTTCAGGGCCTGTTGCCCGTCCTACCATGGCCATCGCATGGTGATGCTTTTGTGACGTTTTTTCCCCTCCAACACGTCTGAGGTTCAAATATCTTTTTGCCGCTCACAAAATATGCAGTGGTCATATGTGGGATTACCTCATGGGATGCCGGTCTTCTAACTTTCAGGGTTTCGGCGGCATCTGTATCCGCCGCAGTACCCTATGGCTGCGTTATGGGAAAGCAGAGGTGCACACTCCTTCCAGGGGGAAGTTCTTGTTTGGTCCCGACCTTGACAAGATCGTTGCATCATTGGCAGTATCACTAATGGGGAGATACCGTCTTTAGCTACTCCCACTACATTCGGACTAACTCTGTTAAGTCTTTTTGTCCTCAGGGTCAGCCTAAAGGCCTGTTTTTTCCTAGGCTGTCGGCCTCCACGGGGGCCACCATATCCAGTACCGAGCAGTCCTGGACTTCCGGACGACCCTGTTTCTACACCTGAGGATATACCCTCAGCCTGACGGGACAGGTCTACATCTGGGGAATTTCCAGAGTGAGGTACTGATTCTCAACGGCCTCTCATTGCTCATGCAGCCTCCTCACAGGCATTGGTACACGGGCCCTTCTTCAGAACTGATCAGGGCCTTACAATCCCAGAAAGCTATACAGTCTTTGTGGTAAGCAGAGCTATTTCGGCCAACCTCACTATCTCAGTGAGGGACTGGTTGTTCTACTTTCTTTTTGGGGCGGTGACCGACTGGTCCTCCTTTGCCTATACTCTGTCTCAAATCCCTGAATCAGATTCCAACGGTGCCTTGACTCAGGTGGAATCGTCCATGCTCCATCATCCGATGTTTGGAACCTGGGGATTTTATGGTATATCCGAGTATTCAGGATACGTACCTACGGGTACATACAGAGCCCTCTCATCAGCATGGGTTCAGGTTTGCTGTGCCACAGCAACACTTGTAAGTTTCGGGCTCTGCCTTTTGGGGCTGTCCTCAACTCCACCGGGGTTTACCAGCTTTATGGATTTTCTGACAGTTCACCTGTTCAGTGTATCCGAATGCTCCTTTCTCTGGACGGTCTCCTACTTTTAGCAGGATCACCAAGGTACTTTACCGCCAGGTCAGGATAACCGGGGCTTCTTCTCGTCACAGAAAAGTCCTCCCTGCATCCCTCACAGGGTTTTCTTCATCTGGGAGCACTGCTGGATTCTCAGAATCTGAGAATTTTTCTGGCGTAAGACAAGATCTCCACTCTTCAACTTCGAGGGTGCGGATATCTACGCAGTCGACATATGTCATTACTCTTTGTGATGCGCGGTCTACCAGAGTGTCTACCTTTTGGTAGGGTGGAATGTGCTCAGTTCCATTCCAGGCCTTGCCATAATTGACTCCCCTCCAGATGGATCGAGTTTTTTCCATCGGATCACTGTTCGAACGATGATACTTTCTACGGAGGCGAGTTGGTCTCTGTCCGGGTGGCTATGGCCATCTCGTCCAGGGTGTTCTTTGCTAAAGACAGTGTCTGGTCCGCATTCATTTCGGGGCAGTTGGACGTCTGTCGCTTCTGCCCTGCCACTTACCTTGTTGATACTTTAAGCTGTCTTGGACTTTCACTCTGGCCTAACCCATTTGTCACGGTTAACCTGAATAGGTTCAGTCCGACAGTGTCACAACAGTGGCTTCCATCTAGGCAACACTGGTAGTTGGGTGGCAATGTTAGGAATGTCACCCATTCTGACATAGTCCAAGGGTCTTCTCCTGGCCAACTCTGCGGTGTTTATTCCCGGAGCTCTCCATTGGGAAGCGGGCTTCCTCAGCCGTCACGGCGTGCATCCCGGGGACTAGTCTCTTCTCCAAGAGAGGTTTCAACTCCTGGTGAGCAGAGGGGGCCTCCCTGAGGGGATTGATCCCCATGGCCTTCTGACTCGATCACACATTACCGGTGTTACAGTCCAGCTCTAGGAGTACTGAAGCTACCTTCAGTGACTCTTTGTCAGTGAAGTGGTCCTTCCACTTTGTGTACCTGTGTCCTCCGGTCTCCCTTCTTCCTCGAGGTCTTCGGAAGTTTAATTCGAGACGGAGGGGCTTTCCTTCTGGGGGCTCCAGGTCGTCCCAGACATCACTGGTACTAAGATTTTCGGAGTCTCCTCCTCGATGCTCCGTTCCTACTGCTTCACTATCTGGACCTGTTGTCTCAGGGTCCTTGTTTTTCCCTGGATCTGGATCGCTTGTCTTTAACTGCGCCCCTACTGTGGTCCTCGGGCTTCCCTGGCTCTGTCTTCATTGAGATGTTTAGAGCAGATAGGCCAGACTTTGCTGGGATCTGCCACGGACTGTGGCATACATAATTCTTATGGTATCGTACCTGTCGATACGATCCTCCGGTGTCCAGGATTTCCAGATATTCTGGCATTCCTTCCAGCTGGCTTGGGTTTCACCCTTGGCCTGGCCTTCCTGACAGTGCGGATCTCTACACTGTCGGTATGGTTAAGATATGGAATTGCTCCGCTCTGGTATCCAGTTCATCCTTTGGAGTGTTTTCTGGATTATGTCTCCACTTATCCTCCCTAGGGACTCCTGGGGAGTTAGTAGTGGTTCTTTGTTCCCTCCGGGGACAGTCCATGGAACCGCTGGTTGTGATAGCCATTACATGGTCTATTGTTTAAGCTCTCTCTCTCTCTCTCTCTCAGGGTGTTTAAATCAACCAGGAGAGTGTCTGAATGGGGAGCGTTCTCATGTGGCTCCCTCTTCTGGAGGGCATCATGTCAGGGTGTGAGTTGCTCTCGCCCTGTGTTTCTTCTTAAAGTGGTTTTTAGGTTCCATATTATTCTGGAACTTATGGTATGGCCATTCAGTTCCCAGTCCTCTCGGCTGTTGTGGCCTCATGGACTGTGGTCCGGCCTCTTTGGCTTTATGTGATCCGTTCAAGTTCCTTATGGTAAGCGGACTCCTTATTGGTGGTCTGCGGTTTCTGGTTTTAACAGGAAACGATGGCCGGCCTATAATGAAATGTTGACTGGATGGCCTCGTATGTCTTCCTCAGGGGCCTACCCATGGGTGGGCATTTCTGTCGTTGAGGCTTGTTTTTTTCTCGGGCCGTGTAACCCTCGTGGGCGGCTCGTCGTGGCGCCTCGGCTGTTTTGCCTTACTAGGTGTCCACGTGGTCTTCTGTCCATACCTTTTTAAGGTTCTAGGCATTGGTTTCCTTTGCCTCTCAGGATGCTTCCTTTTTGGCGACGGATTCTCCTCTCAGCACAGGAGCGTCCCCACCCTTGGTTGAACTGCTTTGGGACATCCCCAAGGTCAACCCTGTGGACCCCCTATGGACCCTGAAGTAGAAAACAAGAGATATGGTAAGAACTTACCTTTGTTATCTCTGTTTCTACGAAGTCCATAGGGTCCACAGGGCGCCCGCCCTGACGCACCTGGCTTCATATGGGCTGTGTTACTGGTCACCGGCTTCCCGTCTCCTTTTCTGTGAGTATGGTTCTAGAGTGTTCCAGTTTTCTCTCTCTTTTTCTCTCCTCCTCCGGCCTTTGGCTACTTACAATCTGAGGTGCCTCTGGCTGGGGGGCGGGGTTATAGGGAGAGTGGACCCAAGTGCATCCTGGGAGCTAAAAGCTTTAACTGCGTGGTGCCCGGATTTGGTTCCCAACCTATACCCCCAAGGTCAACCCTGTGGACCCTATGGACTTCGTAGAAACAGAGATAACAAAGGTAAGTTCTTACCATATCTCTTGTTATATATATATATATATATATATATATATATATATAAATAAATTCCATGTGGCTCACGTTAACTTTTAGAATTTTAAGTGTTATATGTTACACTTATAAAATCCTAAACTTATGATTGACACACAAACAAAAAACTGAATGTTAACCAAACTATACTTAAAATCAGTTTTGACATGTGACTCATGTTGCATACGAATGTGACTTTTCTTTCCCCAGTCAAAGGGCTCTGATACAAATGACTCAAACCTGTAGAATCCACGTGAATGAATCAATGTCTGGCTGTTTATCCTCCTGACTGACTGTGAAGATGTATAAAATATTTCATCGGGTGATGATGGCTATTTCCAGTTGCTGTCAACTTGCTCCATTGTAGTCACTAAGTATTCACCATCTCTGATGCCCTTGATCTCACCTGGGTAACTCTTTCCATCATATACAACATCGAACCAGTCACCAACGTTCACTACATCATCTGAAGTCACTGTGACAGTTACATTAATGTACAACAATCTTTGGGGCTAGAATTTCAGCTTTGGTGTTATTTTCCAGCCATTTTGTGTCTCAAGACCCTGAACACCTGAACCCTTATGTTCTGGTGGACAGTTTTAAGATGAAATTATTGAGATCTGATCTGTCACCAGTAGCATAGGGCAGAACAAGTTCATAGATTCCATGGAAGGACACATACTGGCATGTTCCAATCTGAGAATATCTCCAGTGTCTTGTCAGATTTGCGGTTTGGTCTCACATCTCCTTGGATGTCTGTGTAAATTATGGCTATCATGGCCACGTTTCTGAGGTAAAGGGCAGTGATGATTATTCCCTAACTGGACAATCTTTTGATCAGGGCAGCGTCTGGCACATTAACGAGAGGCGGCCATGTTCTGAAGTACCAGAAATCCACTCTGGCCTCCCCTTAGAAACTGGTCTTGCTGGGTCTGCTGCTAGGCACTCAACAACAAGGGGCAGACTAGTAAGCAGTCTATTAGCACGCAAACAGACACTTCTGCATTTTTTAAAAATATCTTCATATTCAAATCTCTGCATGTCTGTTTGAGGGGTGTTCCAGATTAAACTCCTCTTGGAATGGGATAATTTGCAACTAGTCTTGCTCTCTCTCCGATCACGTTGGTTGCTCTAGGGTTAAGGATAAATAACCTCATGAGCCATCCATTTGCCATATGATATTGGATTTTTTGACGACTAACACCAGCCGTCATTCTGCTCTAGGACTAAAGTCCCATAGGGTTTTCACCTAAATTATTTCTTCCTTTAGTGATGCTTCCAAATTCTTAAAAAGTTAAAAGAGACCGTTTTTATTGCTGCTGTTGGCTCCAGACTGGTGGATACAGTCGTGGTATACAGACATTCTCATGATTTGGATGGGTTCCACAAAGAAGGATCTGTTAACTCTGGGAACATTTCACGACCAGGGTTTAGCGTTACTGGCATCAACGGTGTAGCAGTTGAAGCCAACATCTTTAAGAAGAAAGGGTCATCTAACAGGGCGGCCGGGAACATGCTCACAGCTAGAAAGCCTGTTTTACCAAAGTATTACCTTTAAAGTCTGTTTCCTGCTGCAAGAGCAGGAAGCTTCTGACTACCTCCTTCCATGTGGCCCATTTATTTCTTGTTATTGCAGGATGGCTTGCATAACAGGTGAGTTCCCTAACGGTTTAGATCCTTGCTCACTGTGATGCATCTGAGATCACCATTTAGTCCTCAACTAGTACTTTGAGACTTGAATTTAGTGTTGATATGAACCACTTGAATCCGTGGAGATGAGGGTAGTCACATGGAATGAGGTATTCCTTTGGCCATTTCCACAGTCAGCAGTGTGTCAGAACTTGGGACTTTTTTTTCCAAAGTCTTCTTATCACTACATGAGGATAGGGTAGCTCTTTCTTTAAAACCATCCTCTCAGCCTAAGGTAATTTTGAAGCTCCATTTAACGCTGGACATTGTGATTCTGACTTGTGGTGAGAATATGGGCCGGATTCAATTAGACGCAAAAAGTTTACACATTTCACACATGTGAATTCTGCGCAGCTAAAAGCGGCAAATTAATTTTCACTATCTCAGAGCAGGTGAAAAAATTTCCAAAAACCCTATTTTGGGGTAAAAATTTGGGGACTTGGTTAACTTGGGTTAAACGTAGTGTGGTAGGTAATTTGGGGGGCTCTATGTATGGGACAGGTGTTTTTGGGATTGCAGGTGGCTGCAGCAGGTGTATTTTTTACTTTTTTTTTTTTTTTTTAAAGTACCCTAAATGACACAAATATACTTGCACCCATTTTATGTACCCCTAATTTAACTGCAACACTTATTTTGCCCCAAAAAACCTACTTTCTATAATTTTTTCACTGTTAAATAAAAATGCATATAACAGCCATTTCACACAATTTAAAACCCCCAAACCCTTTGATTCTGCCCAATGATACACTTCTAAACTATTACCCAATGTTAGTTTACTTTTTGGGGGGGTACAGGCACATTTCCCCATTTTCAGGTGCACTTTTCGCTGTATTTTATTCGGGCGAATGCCGCATTGCGTCATTTGTATTTAGGATTGCCTGAAAACCTGCATACGCGATAGTTCCGAAAAGTGTAAGTCAGGCAAAGGGTGCGAGAAGTTTGCACATGCGAAAACTCGTTGTCGCCTCTAATTGAATCCAACCCTTAGTCTTCAAAGGAAGAAGGCTGTCTTCACTTATTGGATGTTGTTAGGGCAATGAGAATCTATGTAAAGAGAGAGCCAACATTAAGAAAACTGATAATTATCTGGTTCATTATGCTTGGAAAAAAGGTTGTCTTATGTCAAAACAGAGGATAGTAATATGGATCAATTCTTTAATTAGGCCAAGTGATTTTATTTGTTTCTCTTGGTTTTGTCTGTTTGTGGCACCTGGTACTTTAATAGAAAAATAATTGAGTTCCCTGCAGATGGGGAATATACAGTAGAAGAACATCAAGCAAAAAATGCCCACTTCTGGGAAGCACTAAATAAGCCTTTCGTGGTTTAGAAAACAGCCTAATTTACTAACACTATCAGGGCCAGAAAAAACAGGAATTTTATACTTCTCTCAATCCATTGGGGGTCTCTGGACCAAGCGGAATTAGAGCTTTGATTAGAACTTTGGTACTTTTAAATAAGAGGATTTTTGGTACTCACCGTTATATCCATTTCTCTGAGTCCATCTGAGGGACAGTGTTATACCTATGGAGGGCTCTAGACCAGGAGAAGGCATTAAAAATCAAACTAAACTTGTTTGAAAGCTTGCTCCACCCCCTCTACATCCCATGAAGCCATCAGACCTATAGGAAATCGGTTTTACTTTTCTGAATAGTAATATTGATCTCAATCATAGACTTCTATAGAACAATGGGCAGCTGGATAGAAAGTGTTAGATTACATGACTTTCCATAACTAATTGTATTTACTTTTGACTTCCTGTTATTAACTTTTTCAGAGTAAAGGATTCACTACAGGTTTCTTAATTCAGATTATTTACGAAGAGGTTTGCTGTGCATAGGAAAAACATCTTCCTCCATATATCTTTTATCTAAGATATCTTCATTCTGATAGGCTCCTGACATTTTTTTGAATATTATCTGTAGCTATTGTACATAAGTTTGTATACTAAATTTAGTGATTCTTTTAAGTCGTTACTTACCAAAGCTATATATTCTTCCATCACATTCTTGGTTATTTATTATTCATAATGGCAGATGGGGAAGACTATTCTCTACCCTGACATGTTTAGGACAATGCTTTTTACCAGCTGTATGTTTTTGCTGACAAACACCTTTTTATACTGCTGCCGTACACTCGGTAGTGTTAGATTATGGAGTTTAAAAGGACTTTGTTTCACTTAAACTCTTGCATTCCACAATGTGTATTTAGAGGTGTGAAGTGCTTCCTATTAACACAGCTAGCATGACTGTTGTGACGAGATGGTACAGTATTAGGGGCAGGTGCCTGGGATGTATGGAGACCCAGTGCTGAATACAGTCACTTTCCTAAGTAATCGGAGCAAAGAAAACTGCACATTTTTCTTAACGTTTAAACAGAGGGCGCAGATGGAGGTTTATGGTTCACCCCTAGACAGGGCACTGCAAGAAAAATAGCCACCTGTTGCTCACTACATTTTCCCTTTTCACCATCATCTGTTCCAGTGCCCTGCATAGAAGGTGGGCGCAAAGTTCTTGCCATAACCTTACGTGAAAGTGTAACTCCACTCCACATGTCCAAATCCTGTGAATTTCCCCAATTGCTCACATGGGGAGTGGTGTCAACAACACTCCTGTCTGTATGATGCAGTTAAGCAGTAGCAGGGAACAGAAGTGCATCCCTAAGCCAATCAGAATTAAGTATTGATGTTTCTCATTCCAGGTTTGGAATGTACTCCAAGAAGAACCAGTTAGTAACTATCAGGGTCACAAAGGACGACTGCTCTGTGTCCAGTGGTCTCCGGTGGAGCCGGACCAAGTGTGGACGGGGGCAGATGATTTCTGTTTGCACAACTGGTCCATATCGAAGCAGGAACACAGCCGGCCCCCCAAAGGTTTGTCCGCGCCTTGACGTCTCTTTTCTGATTTGAAACTCTGTATGTACGAGTATTTTTCAGAAAATAAAAGCAAACCTTTGATTTCTTTTCCCCCTAGGAAAGAAAGCTTTTGAATTTGAAAAGAAACGTTCAATGCAACCTAAAAACAAGACAAAGAAAAAGAAGAAGACTGACAACGTCCAACAGGACGTGGCAGGTGATGTAGTGAGCAGAGAACAAGAGAGCCCCCTTCTCCTGACACAAAATGAGGCATCTGATCTAGAAGAGGACCAGGGCCCTCCCGAGATAACACCAGACAAAGCGACACAGCAGGAAGGTATGGCATGTGTTTCCCTTAACACACTAACTGGAACACACACAGATATCTGTGACAACATTGTGCTGCTGTTGTTGTATGTGCGACCCGAAAAAAACAGCAGATCAAATGGTTAATAAAACATAGATTGCGTCTCGTGCAGGCATGCCTGTGCTTCTTCCTGTGTGTGGGGTCATCTGCCAACCACATTAATGGCTCACCATGATTCTGCTGAAGCACTGAGCGCTTGGATCAGTGCAGCCTGGTTACCCGTGTGTGCGGCTGCATTAGAGAACACTGTTGCGCCTCTTTTGGGCAGAATGACAGGATCAGCATGAATTAGGGAATCAAATTTGACCTGCAGATAGGAAATTTACAGATGAAGGGACTGATTCAGAATTGTACACTAATTCCTGATAATGCAAAATTATGCTGATGCCGCAGGAGGTGTAAATAGGCGTTTCCTGGCCGTTTCTGTGATCTGCTGAATGGATGGTTTGGTTCTCAAACCTGTTTGATCCAACCAGCTGTCGTTCAGCCAATTTAATGCTATGGATGGGCGTCACTGCCATACATCTCGTAGTATATGGAGGAGCTTCAGTTATTGGGGGTCATTCAGACCCACTCGCGAGCGGCAGTACGCTCGCAAGTGGGTCGATGTTCCCCACTGCGCATGCGCACGACGGAGGGAGCTCCGCCATGCGCATGCGCGAGACCCGGCGAGCGACGGGCTTTCCATCGCTCGGGGTCTCGCACCAAAGGGGGCGTGCTGTCGATGTTGATTGACAGCACGCCCCCTTTGGTGGGCGTGCCTGCCAGACGGAGGCGTTCCCATGGGAACGCCTACCGTCTGAAGCCGGCCCCACTGACATCACTAGTGATGTCAGTGGGAGTGATTTTGGCTCTGATAGAGCCAAAATCACTCCAGGGCTTGTGGCTGGGAAACCCGACCGCAGGGTTTCCCTCGCAAGTCCGATGGTCGCAATGGTCAAGACCATCGCGACCATCTTTTTGCGCGCTCGTATATGCTGTGGGTGGTGACCCACAGCTATACGAGCGTCCAGGAGGACGCTCCATTTTAATGGAGGAGGGTCCTGATTCAGAGCGAGCGCTCTGGTCAGAGCGTCCGGCTCTGAGTCAGGGCCATTGTCCCATCACTCTTCCATGACGGCTGCATTATCATGCAGTCTATGGCCAACTTTATTCAGAAAACAGACGTTAGAATACCAGGGCCGGCTCGAGGCATGTTGACCAGAGCACCTCTCCCAACCATCCCAATTTTCAGCGGGACAGTCCCGTTTTTCAGGCATTGCCCTGCTGTGCCACCCGCGGGCCGAAGTGTCCCGCTGTTGGTCAGGAGGTTGGGCACACCCACCGCAGTGGCGGTGCCGGCCCCGGAGAAGAGGAATGGATGCCGCACGCATGCGCGCGGTGTCCATTCAGTGCAGTGAGAGGGCTGGGGGCAGCCCAGCTACTGAAGGAGTGCTGGGCTTGCCCCAGCCTGACGGTAAGTGGGAGGCGTGCTGTACAACACGCCACCAATTAGTGTCACTTAGGGGGCGTGACATATGGTATTTTTGTCACGCCTCCTTTTCGGACACGCCACAGGGCGCGGCAACACCTGGAGCCGGCCCTGGATCGTACCTTGTACAAAAGTATTCTCCCACTTTTGATTAGTGAAAAATGTGTTCTATTGCCTTGTGATGAAACTTTCTTCTACATCAAGCAGTTATCATGGCTGGCTTCACTCATATTCAGATTTCTAAATAACGTTTATTGTAAGCATATGGGGACATTCTTCATGAACAGCATGGTAATGGACATGGGCCATCTCTATAAAAGTTCGACAGTACTAAGGTCGACATGGACCCTAACCCTCCCCCTAGTCCCTAACCCTAATCCTTTTGTCCTTGTTGACTTTTTGCCTCGGTCGACTTATTGACCCCGACCAATTCATTGTCGATCTTTCATCCGCATACTGTTGATGGTTCAGTCCGCTCTCTTTAGACTAACTTGACCTTCTCCTTTAATAAATAACTGTAACAATATAAAAGCTTTTAGTTCAGATTAACACTTTGCTTATGTTTTGTGTACAAGTTCTAGAAAGCTAAACTAAGAAACTAATTGAAAACGGAGAGCTGTCCTTTCAGACACAACTCCAGGCTTACGTAACGATGGGGTAACCGAGGGCAAGGATTGCTGTTGTACCTCCTGACAACCTGTCTTATGACACACTACTAGTGTATAAATAATTTAGTGATGTGAGGAAAAAAAAAGTTTGTAAGCTGTCAAAGTACAGCTGATGTGTACCCCATCATTTATTCATATGTCTGAATTATTTAAACTACACCCCAGGTACTCCTGACCTGCACTTGTTAATCGAGCAGTTTTGTTTTTCGAGCATCTAATGCAAACTTTTACAAAGCTCTTGTATAAGAGTTCCCCAATCCATCTTCTTTTATTATCTAGAGACTAATATAATTATTACTTTGTATGAGCAGTTATTTTATCTTTTAATCCAGTAGGTTGCTGTGGGCATTTTTCATGAATAAAACAATACAAAGCATTATTTAGTCATGGCCAATTAGCTGATCCAGGAACCGGTGTTTCTCATTTGTTTCATTGTAACAGTGAGGAAATAATAACTATGTACTTCATTACAAATATGGCACATTAAAGTGGGTTGTCCACTTTTGTCTATTCCTTGGGCCCCACTATTATCTGGAGTAACCTGCCAAAGTATCACAATTGACAGCTCACTAATGGTAAAAGTTCTCTCTACTGGGGAATTGAACCCAACCCACATTCAGCCTGCTAGGAAGGGAGGTGTACAGTGCAGTGACTGCGAGACCTGATTGGATTGTGTCCAATCACTACACATCTACAATATGAAACAACCAACTAGTTCTCTATTACTCAAACACATGCTGCTAAATATGAAACATTCTGACTGTTAATCTATATGTGATTGCACAGCAGTTACTGGTGTCTTGCTTCATATTAGATTTATAAGCTGACTTAAGGATGATCTGGTTGCAGCTGAATCTGTCTGATTTGACCATAGAGATAACTAGAAGTTGAGTGTCGACTAGCCGGCATAGATCGGTCTTTAATGTCTTGGTCATATGATGATCACATACTTCGTCAGATGCAGACCTCGTCCAACCGCACTAAAGCTGGGTACACACTAGGACGACTGTGGACTTACCAATCATCATCCCGATGCGTCATGATTGATGTCACAACTGGGCAGGCATTTACATGTGCCCGCCCAGTTCAGCTGTCAATCACCGGCGGCCTCTGCAGCAAGTGTACGGGTGGCCGGCTGATGCCTGTACACAAAGCACAATGCACCAATATATCTGCAGATATATCTGCCATCGGCTGTGCTGTACAGCCGACACGATATGTCTGTGAACGACATTGTTCACAGACCTATCGTCTGTATACCCTGGCCAATGCGCACAGGATATATCAATTGAAAGGCCGATATGTCGCCCAGTGTGTACCAAGCATTACTTTCCTTCCAAACTAATATTGGGTAGATCCTAATCCGATGTTCATTGGGATCTGGAGTCTTATTAGGCCCATACATACTGTGATTTGCATATATATGGGAGACTATAGGAGAGGGGTCCGCATATTTATACTGTTCGCTTGTGATATGTGTCTGCCATGCTTTTGCTGTGTTCTAGTTAGAATCGCCAACTGCAAATGGGTTCTGTTGTCAGGAAAAACACACCTACATATAAAGCTTTGCTCTTGAAATATGGTATTTATTCTTGGTATTTGTTGACCTCCCTATCACAAAAGTCCTGTACTAAGCTGCAATGCACAGTGCAGTATCAATTTCACAGTGATCAAGGTTCTAATTGATTTGCAATAATTCCGGGAAAAGAATATTACTGAACTTATAAACACCAGCTCTTTTTTTTTCTGTAAGCTCTACATATATAATACATATAATATTCTCTTTGTGTAATACTAGCTGCAGCAGAATCTCTTACTGTACCAGATATGCCCCCATCGCCCGCCATGGAGAAGCAACGTCCTAGCCCAACTTTTAAGAAAATGCCACTTAGAAAGGAGAATCCCAAGGAGAAAGCAGGTCAGTTACAGCACATTGGGTTACCTTCACTTAGAATCCCATAGTGGTGATTATGGAAATCTCAATATGACTCCACATCTTACTTTGTGCAGCCTTTATACGTGTCTCCCCTTGTCTTTCTGTCATTGAATTGTACTGTGTTCAGTAGCCCTGTGGGGTCCAAGTAGTCTGTCCATATTACAGTCAGATGCATTTTCCCCTGTATTCTTTCACCTCCAGACCCGCACAGCCGGAAGAAAAAGTCTCGGTCTCTCCTTCCTATTAGCACCAACAAAGATCATCGTTCTAAGGAAGAGCAGCATCGGGACTGTGTGAAGCTGGCGGCGGCTCTGTGCTCCAAAGCAGGTGCGAGTTCTTCTCTGATCCAATTATCATTGTCCTTCATAAATGTCCCTTCTGGAGAGTGCTTCCTAGTCAGGGCATCCCCTATATAGACAACTGAAAGTAAACATGGTTGAGACTTGTTAGTCCTGCTTAGCCAGCTGCCCCTGTATAATCAATGGGGCTTTGCACCTTTAGATAACATTATCTGTGTCTTTTATCTAGTACACTTTTTTTTTTTCCTATGGTCCTTGTGTGCTTGTTGTTTTTATAAGCAGGCAAAGTTGTGTATTTTCATTGTTCTGAGAGACAAAGTAAAGCAACTCTCTGGTTACAATGGTATCCACTGCAGAGCGCACAGCATTGCAATATAAAAAACACCTCTGATGTTATAAAGACAGGTGTAAAAAGCACAGAATGCAGCTACAAGGATATAGATTTGTGCATATTAAGAAAGGGAAAAAGCACATTTTGTACTTGCCCCAATCTCGTTGTGTTTATGTAGGTTTTCAGTTAATGGGCACCTCTCACTTATGATCCAGAACTCACTTTAACAGTGTTCCATGATGGAATGCAAACATTAGTGGAGGTTAATGATGAAGCACAAAACAGGCGATGCACAGTGCTAAATACTCTCCTGTGCCTCAGTTTGTGCAAGTGCACGTAGAGTTCATAGTTGCCAAGTCAGCTTATAACAAGCGGAATTGGGCTTTTTTTTTTTTTTTTTCCCGAGTTGCTTGTTTTTTTGTGTGCAGAGGCACCCTTGTAGGTAAGTGTATGTGTGGTTTTTTTTTTTTACACCAGTAGTGACTGAGGGAGGGGGGAGGTTGTGTCTGGGTAATAGAGGGCAGTGGACAGGGTGAAGTTGGAGGGGGCAGGCAAGAGGGAGAGGTAAACTAGATGATGGAAATGAGTCAGGTACATGGCGGCGAGTTTAAATGACTGAGGCTGTTATAGTGAAGGGATAATAGAATTAGACAGGTGACAGGAATGAAGGAGGTAAAGAAGAGGGGTGAGAGGAATGGGGAGTCGGGTAAAGGAAAGGTGGGTACACACTAGATCAGGGGTTCTCAAACCTTTTTGCTCTGGGACCCCGTCTAACAATAAAAATTATTACAGGACCCCAGGAAGTTACTGCAGAAAGACTGCCACACATGCGTGGTCAGCAGACCGCTCATGCACAGTAGCACTATGGAGACACAAAACTGGAGTGAGGTGTCCGCTAATAAAGGGTCAGAACTATGAGAGACAATGGAGGCGCCTCTTCTATTGCCCACAATATAGTCACCCCACTTAAGGCTATTCTGTATTAGTGTTTTTGTGCATATGTGATAGATAGATAGATAGATATATATGCACCACATTTATTTTCCCTTTTGTTTTAGGGGGGCACCAAATTATAACTTGCCTCCAGGCATCTGGTATGAACTTACGCCACTGCGCTAATGCGATCATTTCATTTAGACCTTGTAGGGACGAGCTCCTTTCGAAGCCCCTGTCCCTGCAAGGTGAGGCAGAGAGTGACTGGGGAGACAGTGGGTGACTGGGGAGGCAAAGGGTGACGTAGGAGGCAGTGGATAACAGGGAGAAGCTGTGGGTGACAGGGAGAAACAATGGGTGATGGTGGCAGAGGGTGGCATGAAAAGCCAGAGGGTGACTGGGGAGGCAATAGGTGACATAGGAGGCAGTGGATAATAGGGAGAAGCAGTGGATGTTGGGTGACGGAGAGGCAGTGGGTGGCAGGGAGAAGCAAAGGATGGCAGTGGGTGATGGGGAGGCAGATGGTGACAGGGGTGATTGGATGACAGGGAGAGAAAGAGGGTGATAGGGGGAAGGCAGATCATGGCATGGAAAGGCAGAGAGTGACTGGGGAGGCAATAGGTGACATAGTAGGCAGTGAGTAATACGGAGAAGCAGTGGGTGACGGGGAGGCAGAGGGTGTCAGTGGGTGACGGGGAGGCAGGGAGAAGCAGAGGATGGCAGTGGGTGACAGGAGGCGGCAGTGGGTGGCAAAGAGTGGCAGGTAAAACAGTGGGTGACTGGGGAGGTAGTGGGAGGCTAAGGGTGACATAGGACACAGTGGGTAACAGGGAGAACCAGTGGGTAACACGGACAATCAGTGGGTGGCAGTGAGAGGCAGAGGGTGACAGGGGGAGGTAGTAGATGAGAAAGACAGAGGGTGCAGTGCGTTTCAAGGGGGAGGCAGTGGATGACGGGGGAGGCAATGGGTTTTTAATAAATTTGTTTTTTTCTGTTCCCCTCTTCCAGTTCCCACACTGTGTGCTCCCCTGTTCCCGTCTGTGCTCAGCACTCCCCTCATTCCTCCTCCTGCTGAAGTTTCTTCTCCCTACACAGCAATCAACACACATTCTGTGTCCTCCCACCCTGGCAGCAGCGGTCCCCCAGGCTGCACTTACTTAGCAACATCTGCACAGACTGCAGAGAGAGTGTGGCAGCTGGCTCCTCTGGGTCTGTCTGCTGCTGAGGCTTGCTGCCTGTGTGTCAGTTTCTGCTGCTGGGCAGGAGGACAGGAGACGCTGAGCACTGGGGTGGGACGGGGCTGCCTGATGACTCCTCGGATCTCTCAGCCAGTGATCCGAGGAGTCTGAAATAACAGACAGTTCAACTGGTTTCACTCTCCTCAGAGGGGTCATCAACCTCACTCCATGCGAGTCGCGACCCCAAGCTGAGATGGCCGCGACCCACTTTGGGGTCACGACTCACAGTTTGAGAATTGCTGCACTAGATGATATGTCACCCGATCCTACTGATCGGGCCGACATATCGTCCACATCGGCCAGTGTGTGCCCACTGTGCACGACCCTGTGCACTCCCACGGGTCGTCCATCGGGGTCGTTCTGTTGGCCTGCATGTAGGGCCGATGGAACGACGCAGATGCCGACGCTGGCATAGTAGATGGAGCATCGTGCAGTATGTATCGACCGTCCAATATATATTGCGTGGTCGGGTGACGCATCACTGGGTAAACACATCGGCAAGTGTGTACCCAGCTGAAGACTGGCAAGGGGATGAGGTATGAAAAGAAGAAGGAGGAGGCAAAAATATGGAGGCTGGTGTAGAGGGTGAAAAGCAATATAGGCAGATAATAAGGCTGTGCACACTAAAATATTTAGCTTAGTGAAGGGGGGAATAAAGGAAGTTATGCAGGTAGAGAGTGAGGACAAAGACACCCCCATAAATTGGGCTTTTTTTTATTGGGCTTTTTATGATTGGTTTGGGCTTGTTCTTTACTTATTGGTTGCTTATTTTTCATTTCAGAGTTGAGTTCCCGCAAAGGCATACATTTGTTTAGCTTGAGGGAATCCTGCAGAGTGGCATAAGTTAGAAGTGAAGAGTTGGGCACAGTGAGGATTTTCTCTGCAAAGCACAGTGTAACAGGGGGTGTCTAGCTTTGCAGAGAAGTGCAAAAAGCAAATATCAATTTGTGGTGCAAGATTATTGAAATGAGATGTAGGAATGGAGAAGGCACATGTTTAGGCAGAGCTGGTTTCCTCATGTACGCTTAATCTCTTCTGTACAGAGCCGGCCCTAACCAATTTGGTGCCCTAGGCAAGATTTTGTCTGGTGCCCCCAGCAGAAAATCCCAGGTTCTCCCCTCACAGCACCCATCTCAGCACACTGCTGTAACTAAAGAGAAAACGGACAGGTTTTAAGTGAAAGTTCATAATACTCCCACCTCAGAAGGCATTCTACAGGGCAAATTCTCCCCTCACAGCACTCCTCTTCCCTCATTGCACAGCACTCCTCACCCATCACAGCACCTGTCACCCAGCACAGTACCCCCGACAGCACAGATTACAGCACCCATCACGCCTCACCCAGTACAGTACCTCTCTCCCAGTACAGCAACCCTCACAGCACAGATTATAGTACAGCACCTCTTGCCCAGCACAGATTACAGCACAGCACCCATCACCCCTCACGCAGTACAGTACCCCTCTCCCAGCACCCGTCACCAATGCACAGATTACAGTACAGCACCCCTCACAGCACAGATTACAGTACAGCACCCCTCAGCACAGATTATAGTACAGCACCTCTCGCCCAGCACAGATTACAGCACAGCACCCATCACCCCTCACCCAGTACAGCACCCTTCTCCCAGCACCCGTCACCCAGCACAGATTACAGCACAGCACTCATCATCCCTCAGCCAGCACAGCACTCCTCACCCAGCAGTCAGCACCCATCACTCACAGCACAGGCATACCCCCACACCCACCTACCCCCCATATGTCTTTATCTCCCCTCTCCAATAGCAGTGTCATCAGCCCCCACTCCCCATATGTATCTGTCTCCCATTCCCCCATAGCAGTAACTATTATCAGCTCCCTGAGCCCCTACTCCCCATAAGTCTTTGTCTCCCCCTCCCATAGCAGTGTCATCAGCCCCTACTCCCCATATGTGTCTGCTTCCCCTCATCCAGCTCCTACCTTTATGCTGTGTGGTGGGGCAGGGTCTAGCAGCAGCTCCGCGGGTGATGCCAGGCTTCTCCTGTGCACAGCTAGATCCCCTTCCGTCCTCCTCTGCACTCTGCGGCAGCTGTAACAGTGAAAGTGAAAGTAAACACTTCCTGCCTGTGTGAGAAGTGTCCTCCTGCTGCTGCCTCCTGACTGGCCGCACCGAGCCAGCTCAAAGAGAAAAAATCTACATCTGGCCCTGGGCTTGGGATGCCCCTAGGCATTCCAGTTGCCCCTAGGCATTTGCCTATAATGCCTATGCCTAGGGCCGGCCCTGCTTCTGTACATCCATGTTGCACTTTGTGGAAGTCCTTTTCAAGGTACACTCACAAGTTTCACATGCAGTAATAATAATCCCAATGTCATCTCATGATTAATTTAAGCATAAAGGAATCTAAACCGGATTTTAGGGAAGAAGGCTGGATAAAGTGGTAGGAGGGTGGATTTTGTTGTGATGTCACTCTCTGGCCCAGTACGCTCCTGCAGATAAAACCAGGCATCAGAGAGTAGGTTGTGTTCATCCATCAGTGCAGAACAAAGGCATTGTGCATTGCGCTGTGAGAGCACATTGCTAATGAGGCCTTGTGTCAACTTGGACATAAGTTTCTGCATGGATGAATGTTCCCTCAGCTATGGTTTACTACCCTGTATCTCTTCATTGTTTTGTCTTTCCAGAATTATCAGCAGATTCGCTTGTCCTGATTGAGGACTCTGCACATTTGGGTCTCTACAGTGATCGGACTACACTGCATCGGCTCATGGAGGAAGAGGGTGTGTTGAAATAGTTTCCCGACAGCCAACTGTGCAGTAAAAATGTGCATGCGAATACCTTTGACCAGAAAATTATTTCAGTTCTTAGGGCAATGTGAACAAGAGAGAGGGCAGATGATGTGATACAATCGCTAGAGGGCGTGCTCACTTCTTTCCTGTATTGTGTCAATAAACCAATATTCATGAGAATGCACCCCTTCAGTCCATTGCAAGCCTCCATAGCAATCCCTAGTAACATATGCCGTTCTTCCCGAAACACCTCGCCAAGTGTGCAATGATGCATGCTTATTATCTGTCATTTCCAGCTATCATTGGAATAGATCCCTCTGTCTTATGTGGCAAATATGAGAGATGTTCATGGTGGTGAATATCGGAAATGCTGTATAATACGTATGTGCATGTGAGGGAGAAATACCAGGCAATAGTCTGCAAGCCAGAGTGTACTGGAAGAGGGAATAAGGACCTCAGTCTAATGCAACTCTTACTGCTACGCTTCTGGTATTGCAATATCATCTGCTGACATGTGCTGTGCCGCTGGTAGTGTGACATCATCAGCTGACGTGTCCTGTACGTCTCTATTATATCATATCGTTTTCTTTTTTTTTTTTTATAGAAAAGTCCAGAAATCTTTACTTTAATTTCTTTCCTCAGGAAAAGCACACCTGGAGAACGGGCACCCCGAGCTCCAGCATCAGATTATGCTGTGGAAAGGCGATCTGAAGGGGACGCTGCAGTTGGCCGCAGAGAGGGGAGAGCTTACAGACCAGCTGGTGGCGCTATCTCCTATGGGTAGGTAAGAGGAATGTAAATTCTGGTGAGATTCTCACACTCAGTGGCGTAACTAGGGCAGGGCGAGGGGGGTTCGTGCCCTGGGCACCGTTGGACCGGCGGGCCACGGCACCGGCCGGCCCGCCCTAGATAGCCAGTGTAGCGCCGACCGCAATGAGTGCGGTCAGCGTTACACATTTGCACAGGACCGGCACTAGGCTTCCAGCGCCGGTCCTGTGCTGCACGCCTGAGCCCGTTCCCTCCCCCTGAGCGCTTGCCCAATAGCGCCAGGAGGCGGGATCAGGCTGTGCATAACACACGCATCGCCTCCAGCGCTGGCGACGATGCGTGTGTTAAATAGCAGCCAATGAGAGTCAGATAGACTCTCATTGACTGCTGCAGCACCCACTGCAGGAGCCGGACTTCTGTCCGGCTCCTGCAGTGGGTAATGGGACTGACGTCATGACGTCAGTCCCATAATGCTGAGCGCGCCAGCCCGGGCAGACTGGAGGGCGGGAGCGGCATCGCGGACAGGAGCAGGAGCAGCGTGGAATCAGTTAAGTATATTTTTATATATATTTATTTATTTTTAAACCTATCTGCTCAACGGGGGAGGGGTTGGCTACTACTGGGGGGGACCTCTACTGGGGGTGCCATTGGGAGGACCTATACTGGGGGGGGGCTACTCTACTGGGGACTACTACTTGGGGGGGGGACTACAACTGGGGGCATTCTAAAAGGGGCCTAGTATTACTAGAGGCACTGCACTCGGGGGACCACTACTGGGGGCAATAATAGGAAGGGCCACTACAGGGACCACTGGATAGGGGGGGGGTCACTACTGGGAGCCTGCATCAGGGGGACCACTACTGGGGGCACTGCATGGGAGGGGGGGGACACTACTGCTGGGGGCACTATATAAGGGGCTTACTGCTAGGGGCACTGCGGGGACCACTACAGGGGGCACTAGATAGGGGGGATCACTACAGGGTGCCTGCATAAGGGGACCACTACTGGGAAAACTGCATGGGGGGGACTACTGCTGGGGGCACTATATAAAAGGGCACTGCATAAGGGGATACCGCTACTGGGCGCACTGCATTGTGGGGACTGCGACTGGGGGCACTGCATAAGGGGGAACACTACGTGGGGCACTGCATTTGGGGGGGCCACTACTGGGGGTACTGAGTAAGGGGAACTAATTGGGGGCTGTATAAGAGGGACCACTACTGGGGATACTGTATAAGGGGCAGTACTATGGGCCTGCATGAGAGGGACCACAACTGCATACTGGGGGTACTGTATAAGGGGTACTACTGGGGTTAAGGTGCATATGGATAGGAATGTTCAGTTTGAAAATAAAGGGGTGTGTCATGTTGACACGCCCCATTTTTAAGTGACCACGCCCATTTTTTGCCACGCGCGCCTTCGGCGGGCGCACATGGGGGGGCTCCCTTTTCAAATTTGCCCTGGGCTCCAAATACCCTAGTTACGCCACTGCTCACACTACAAATGATTATGTGCCTTCTCTGGGATCGTTTTATATCAATCTTCTAGGGAATTGGTGCTTTGTCAAAAAAGGTCATTAGTATGTATAATGCACAAGAGAACACATTTACTATTAGTATTGGTATTAGTATTGCTCCGCCTACTTGTCAGCAGCATGTTGGCTTTTTTTTTTTTTTGCAATACGGAGACATAGATCAGGAGTTATGTTTAACTCCTGGAAGTGCTGTCAAATAACATTGCCACTAACTTCCCTGCTTTCGCTCCATTTCCTGCAAAAGGAGGAGGGAACATGATAAGGTCATAGTATTAAAATGGACATAATCATGACATAGCACTAGAACTGACATAATCACGACATAACACTAGAGCTGACATAGCACTAGAACTGACATAATCAGGACATAACACTAGAGCTGACATAGCACTAGAACTGACATACCGTATATACTCGAGTATAAGTCGACCCGAATATAAGCCGAGGTACCTACTTTTACCCAAAAAAACTGGGAAAACTTACTGACTCGAGTATAAGCCTAGTGTGGGAAATGGCAACAGCTGGTAGTGCCCCCAGTAGTAATTCCCCCTGGTTGTGCCCCCAGTAGTAATCCCCCCCTGGTAGTGCCCCCAGTGGTAATCCCCCCCTGGTAGTGCCTCCAGTAGTAACCCCCCCCTGGTAGTACCCCCAGTAGTAATCCCCCCCTGGTAGTACCCCCAGTAGTAATCCCGCCTTTTAGTGCCCCCTGTAGTAATCCCCCCTTTTAGTGCCCCCTGTAGTAATCCCCCCTGGTAGTGCCCCCTGTAGTAATCCCCCCCTGGTAGTGCCCCCTGTAGTAATCCCCCCCTGGTAGTTCCCCCAGTGGTATTCCCCCCTTTTAGTGCCCCCTGTAGTAATCGCCCCCTGATAATGCCCCCTGGTAGTGCCCCCTGTAGTCATCGCCCCCTGGTAGTGCCCCCTGCAGTCATCGCCCCCTGGTAGTGCCCCCTGTAGTCCCCCCCCCCCCCCCTAAGTAGAGAGAGATGTGATAACAATAAAAAAAAATAAACACTTACCTGAAACTCCCGCTCATGGTCCCGCCGCTGTCCGCTCCTGGTCCCGCCGCTGTCCGCTCCTCCGGCCGCTTTGCATGGGAGAGACGTCGTCATGACGACGTGTCTCCCATCACCCACTGCGGGAGCCGGAAGATGGCTCCCGCAGTGGGAGCAGCAGCAGCCGCTGAGAGTGACTCTCAGCGGCTGCTGATTACAGCAAACACATAGCTGCCGGCTCCGGCGGCTATGTGTTTGGCAGTGTGTAGCGCTGACCGAACTCCGTCCGGTCAGCGCTACACTTGACTCGAGTATAAGCCGAGGGGGACTTTTTCAGCACATTTTTTGTGCTGAAAAACTCGGCTTATACTCGAGTATATACGGTAATCAGGACATAGCACTAGAACAGATATAATCAGGACATAGCACTAGAACAGACATAATCAGGACATAACACTAGAACTGACATAATCAGGACAGAACAGTAGAGCTGACATAATCAGGTCATAACACTAGAGCTGACATAATCAGGACATAGCACTAGAGCTGACATAATCAGGACATAACACTAGAGCTGACATAGCACTAGAACTGACATAATCAGGACATAGCACTAGAGCTGACATAATCAGGACATAGCACTAGAACTGACATAATCAGGACATAGCACTAGAGCCGACATAATCAGGACATAGCACTAGAGCCGACATAATCAGGACATAGCACTAGAGCTGACATAATCAGGACATAGCACTAGAGCTGACATAATCAGAACATAGCACTAGAACTGACATAATCAGGACATAGCACTAGAACTGACATAATCATGACATAACACAGGAACTGACATAGCACTAGAACTGACATGATCAGGACATAGCACTAGAACAGACTTAATCAGGACATAACACTAGAGCTGACATAATCAGGACATAGCACTAGAACAGACATAATCGAAGCAATTGCCAGGAGAAAAATGGTCTTAAACGTCAGCCACTTGAGCTCCACCGACTCAAGCGGCTCAAAAGGAGGACCCTGCAAGACCCTCAGTACCACCGTCAAGTCCCACGGAGCCACCGGAGGCACGAAGGGAGGCTGGATCCTGAGAACACCTTGGAAAAAGGTGTAAACATCTGGCAGTGTAGCAATCCGTCGCTGAAACCACACGGACAAAGCAGACACATGAACCTTCAGAGAGGCCAGGCGTAAGCCGAGGTCCAAACCCGATTGAAGAAATTCCAAGATTCTGGAAACCCGGAACACCTGCGGATCATAGTTTCTGGATTCACACCACTGAAAATAAGTGCGCCACACCCTGTGGTAAATCCGCGCGGAAGCAGGCTTGCGTGCCCTAAGCATGGTACCAATCACTGAACTGGAGAAACCCCTAGACCTCAAGACGGCTGTCTCAAGAGCCACGCCGTCAAAGACAGCCGACCCAGATCCGGGTAAAGGCAGGGCCCCTGAGACAACAGGTCCTGACGCTGAGGAAGAAGGTACGGAGCGTCGATGGAGAGGCACCTCAGATCGGAGTACCAAGGACGTCTGGGCCACGCCGGAGCCACCAGCACGAGCGTGCCGCCGTCCTGCTTGAATTTCCGCAGAACCCGAGGAAGTAAGGATATCGGAGGAAACGGATACGCCAGGTGAAACGTCCATTTCACCGACAGAGCGTCTACCAGACAGGCGCCTGCGTCTCTTGTCCTTGACCCGTAAACGGGCAACTTGTGATTGTGACGGGAGGCCATCAAGTCCAGCTCCGGCAGCCCCCACCTGTCCACGAGTAGCTGAAACACCTCTGGGTGAAGCGACCATTCCCCGGGATGCACATCGTGACGGCTGAGGAAGTCCGCCTCCCAATTGAGGACTCCGGGAATGAAGACTGCCGAGATCGCTGGAACGTGACACTCCGCCCAAGCAAGAATGCGAGACACCTCCGACATTGCTGCCCGACTGCGAGTTCCCCCTTGGTGGTTGATGTACGCCACCGTGGTGGCGTTGTCGGGCTGCACCTGAACCGCCCTTCCGTGAAGAGCGGGGCCGGACGACTGCAGGGCCCTGTACACAGCCCGCAGTTCCAGGATGTTGATGGGGAGAAGTGCTTCTTCCGCGGACCAACGACCCTGAAGCGATAATGAGCCGGTCACTGCCCCCCAACCCCGAAGACTGGCATCCGTCGTGAGCAGGACCCAGTCCGGGATCCAAAAGGGGCGCCCCTCGACCAGATGCGCCGTCTGAAGCCACCAAGCCAAAGACTGCCGAACCTCCGCGGACAACACCAGCATCTGAGAGCGGATCCGGTGAGGTAACCCGTTCCATTCCGATAGAATCAGCCCCTGCAGGGGCCGGGAATGGAACTGGGCAAATTCCACCATGTCGAATGTCGACACCATGGACCCCAGAACTCTCATAGCTGAATGGACCGACAGGCGGCAACTGCTCAGGCAACTGTGTATCCGCAGCTGCAGGGAGGAGACCTTCTCTGGAGTCAGGAAAATCCGCTGCTGACGAGAATCCAGCAGGGCTCCCAAATGAGCCATCCGCTGTGATGGAATCAGGGAGGACTTCTTCCAGTTTATCAACCACCCGTGTGCTTGAAGACAAGCAATGGTCAGGTGGAGATGTCGAAGAAGCACCTCCGGGGAGCTCGCCAGCAGCAGAAGATCGTCCAGGTACGGCAACAGACGTAGACCCTGACCCCGAAGGTGGGCAGCCATAACCGCCATCACCTTGGTGAACACCCTCGGAGCCGTGGAAAGGCCAAAAGGCAACGCCCGAAATTGGTAGTGATGGTTCAGGATAGCAAACCTCAGATACCGCTGATGTGCCGGTGCTATGGGCACATGGAGATAGGCGTCCTGGATATCGAGGGAGACCATATAATCCCCGGGTTCCATCGCCAGAATGATGGAACGTAACGTTTCCATCCTGAACCTGGGAACTCTGAGGTATCTGTTCAGAGACTTCAAATTCAGGATAGGGCGATGAGAACCATTGGGTTTCTGTACCAGAAACAGAGTAGAATAGTACCCCGTCCCGCGCTGAGACTGCGGAACGGGAACAATGACCCCTGCTTGTAGCAAGGATTCTATAGCTACCTGAATCTGACCAGCTTTGGTCTTGTCCAGAGAAGGACTCGTACAGAAAAACTGGTGGGGCGGCCTGAACCGAAAAGACAGGGCGTACCCCTGAGAGACTACTTCCCGAACCCAGGCATCCGTGGTGGTATTGTGCCAACACTGGGCGAATTGGAGAAGTCGGCCTCCCACTCTGGGGTCCCCCAGAGAGAGGCCCGTCCCATCAGGCAGCAGGCTTATCCTCCTGCTTGGAAGAAGGGCGCCGAGCACTCCATGCCTGCTTCTTGGGCTTGGGTGCGGCCTTGGTCGCCGAATGTCTCGGGAAGGACTGGCCCTTGGCCTTACCCTGAACCCGAAAGGACCGAAAGGCAGAGCTCCTCACTTTAGCCGGCGCAGAGGCCGAAGGGAGAAAAGCCGACTTGGACTTAGCCAAAGTATCCACTATTCTGTCCAAATCCGGACCAAATAGTAAATCACCATTAAAAGGCAAGGCCTCCAGACCCTTTTTTGAATCTGCATCAGCCCTCCAGGACCTCAGCCACAGGGAGCGCCGAGCAGACACCGCTGCAGCCGACACCCTAGAAGTGAGCAGGCTGGCATCCAAAGACGCTTCCCCAATATAGGAAGCTGCATCCCGCATCTGTCCCACTAACGCTCTCTGGATATCCGGAGCCTCATCAGGAAAGGTATCCTCCAAGGCATTGGCCCATGCCTCAATGGCTTTAGCCACCCAGGAGATAGCCATGGACGGGCGAGCCACCGCCCCGGAAAGAGAATAAATGGACTTTAAACAAGTCTCCACCTTCCTGTCCGTGGGATCCTTCAAAGAGGAGATAGACGGCAATGGCAGCGTTGCGCTTTTGATCAAGCGGGTAACGTGGGAATCCACCGCCGGCGGAGTTTCCCATTTCCTGCAATGAGCTTCAGGAAAAGGATAGTTCGCCGCCAACCTCTTCTGTGGATGGAACCTCTTACTGGGTAATTGCCAGGCCGCCGCCATATGATCCGATAATTGATCAGACAGGGGGAACACAGTTGAGGTCATCTTGGCCTTTTTAAAATTAGGAAACTTCGACCTAGGAGCCGGCGCATCATCCTCAACATGTAGGATAGCCCGCACCGCCCTAACTAAGGCTGGAACATTAATGGAGGACTTAGCTTCCACCTCCTGCCCCATGACATCAGAGTCAGAGTCCTCATGGATTTCTCCATCATCTGAGGACACTTCCGAGTCCGACAACTGCGCAGCTAGTGAACTCACAACCGGACGTTTAGACACCCTTGGTGGCACATCACCTTGCAACATGGACTGAAACGCCGAGGATGAAGCCGCCAGACTCTGTACGGAGCTGGATAGAACATCCACCCAAGGCGGAGGAGCCGTCGGAGCAAAACTCTGCAAAGGCACTACAGACTGACGCGTCCCTGGGGAAGACTGCACATACACAGGCAGTCCCGAGTAAGGACCCACAGTCTGGGCCCCGGGGGAAGACCGCAACATTTGTGGAACCCTCGGGGAATGGGGGATGGTGGGCTGCGGTAACGCCCTAGAAGGGACCGCTGATGGGACCGATAACCGGTCCGCAATAGACGCCAGCACCTGTGAAAACATCGCCCAAGGAGGGTCCTGTGATGCAGGGGGGTTGGAGGGGCCCGGTACCAGCTGGCACCGCCCGCACAGACCATCCTGAGATAAGTCCTCCCCATCAACTCCAGCAGCACAACGTCTGCAGGAAAATAGCACAGGAGCCACAGAGCGCTCAGTCTCCTCATCAGACATGATACCGTAAATCACAAGAAATAGGTATCACCAGAGGAATTACGGTTTTAACACCCGCGCACTCACCAGTATGCGACACAACAGCCCAGATATGGTACTGTGTAGCACACAACAGTATGTGACTGACCCCACAAATACGTGTTTTATATAAGTGAGGGTCTCAGAAAAACGCCCTTCCCCCACACACCTGCCGGGCCGTAGGAGAAGGAAAGGGATAGTTATAAGCTGACAGTAAGGAGAATAAGTCACAGACAGGCAGCACTAGCAATAGTCACATACAATGCAGAAAAGTTAGTACTCACTGCACCTTCCGCTACAATCAACCGCCCAGATTCAGTGTCTGGGAGGGCTATAGCGCTGTGTACACTGTCCTTTTGCAGGGGAGAGGTACACAGGGGGACCGGTCCACTTGATACCGCCTGGGAGTCTGCGATGTGCCAGTAAAGATGGCCGCCGGAGACCTCAGAGGAGGAGTGGCCGAGAGATAAGAGCAGCTCAGCGACGCCAGACTCCTAGTTGAAAGGCGCGCTGAGCTGAGGGGAGGAGCCGCTAGACAGGGAAGGCTGCCTCCCCTGGCTAGCAATTAACCCCCGGGTTGCCGGTCCCGCTACCAGCCTGATACCCTGGTGGTCTAGCGTACACGCGGGGTATTCCTCAATTGAGGGGGAGCCCGCCGCCGCCGCTAGCGCCTCCGGTCTGTCCCCAGAGATCGGAGGCTTCTGACTGCATTGAAGTATCCGCGGCCCGCCGCACGCGGCGACCCGCGGCTTACCTGATCCCCGTCGCGTCCGGCAGCAGTCAAGGGAGTCCCCAGAGCCCGGCTAGTACAGGCTCTGGGGTCCCGCCGCGATCCCCAGAGCTGTACTGGCGTCGCGGCGCCAGCGGGGAGAAGGAGCGGCAGCGTGGACGTCCTAAAGGACAGTCTGATGCTGCCGCTCTAACAGTGTAAAAAAAGTAGAAAAAAATAAAAAATTTCTCTTTTAAAATAAAGCTTAGGGGCTGCTCCTGCAGCCCCACTGCGACAGGGTGACCCGACTCCGGCCGGGCACCAACTAAAACTGAGGTGCCTGTGGCCGGGGCGGGGTATAGAGGAGGATGGACCCAAGTGCATCCTGGGAGCAGCAAAGCTTTAACTGCGTGGTGCCCGTGGATCCAGATCCAGCTATACCCCAAGGTCAACCCTGTGGACCCCCTATGGACCCTGAAGTAGAAAACCTGGTAATGTATGGGAGCAAATGACAGTCGTCCATTTGCTCACAAACACTGGAAAATAGCCAGTAATAGTTGTTCAGACAAATTGGTTAAAACACACAGATGTAACCAATTTGAACAAATTTTTTTGTCTTTTTTTCAGTGTTTAAAACCGTATGATCGACTGTCATTTGCTCCCATACATTACCAGGTTTTCATACCAACCAGCCAGATTGGACAGATATCTGACAGATAATTGTATAGTGTTTGCCCAGCTTAAGTCTGTGCTGATTAATTTGATATGTGACGCTTGTATATCTGTGTGCTCCTGAGTCTGTATGTGAACTACAGCAGAACTTGAAATGCAAAAAGCTGCAGCTGCTATATTGTAGCACTTGGTACACAGGTTCAGAGCTTTGCCCTCAGGCACACACAGAGAAATCACTGGCAAAGTGTGTGGCAAGTAGTCAGCGCGTTTGGGGGAGGTAATGGGAGTGGTTCTAAAAACGCAGGTGTCTTCAAGCAGGGGGGGGATGGGTCGTTGGCATATTTTTGCCAACGGACATAATCAGGACATAGCACTAGAACGGTAATATTCCGTAAATAGTAATAAGACTACAGGTCTGCTTTTACCCTTATTCTAACTTTTGAAGTACTTATATTGTTATAGTTGTCCTCCCAGAAATAACCATGCTTTGCTTGATTTCCGGCCTCTTCTCTATAGCTGGATACAAGGTCTGGGTTTCGGCAGTTGAAGCCTTTGCCAAACAGCTTTGTTTCCAGGAACAATATGTGAAAGCGGCTTCTCATCTCCTGTCCATTAACAAAGTTTATGAGGCTGTGCAACTCCTGAGAGGAAACCACTTGTACAGGTGAGTTTGTGTTCATTCATATTCCAGATAAACATGCAGCTTCTCCAGCAGCCATATTGGGCACCTTAGATTAGGGGGAATGGGAAGGCTCAGTGCTGTGACTCTAACTAGCTGGAAAATAATTATTCTGTATTGTACTGTACAGGAAATTACCTCACATTGCACCGTGCCTACCTGTCTGCCAGATTTACCTTCAGCCTCATTACTTTGTCCCCTTAAAAGCCTGAAAACCTGTCTTCCCAAATTTGGTTGCATTTGGCAATTTTCCATTGTTTAGGGCTACATTGGTAACGTGGGTACCTCTATGGTAATGGAGGAAGTTTGCCCAAATTCAACCAAATATAGTAATAATGGAATCTCTAGGGCCAGGCCCTCCAGCTGCTGTGGAACTACAGATTCCAGCATGCTTTGCCAGTTTTGCTATTACGGCATGCTAAAACAGTGACAGGGCATGCTGGGATGTGTAGTTCTACAACATCTGGAGGGCCACATGTTGAGTATATTGCTCAGTCAGGAGTCATTGTACATTGTAGAAGCCATGTTTTCTCTCCAGAGATTATTTATCAACATTTTTATTTCTATAGCGCCAGAATAATTCATAGTGCTTTGCAATTGGGGACAAGCCATAATAAGGCAAGTCTGAGTATTAACATACAGTACAGACAAAGCTGTAAGAAGGTTTAGCTTACATGCTGTAGGGATCACTCTGGAAGCCAGATGAATTGGTAAGAGAATTAGGGGGTCAGTGAATGAATAGAATAAAGCTCACTGTGGTGACTCCGTACCATTACGTGGGAGGCTATGGAGACCTTTCCTGATCATTCGTATACAGATAGTTACTTTCAGTTGACCACTGTTCTACTTTGACAGCTAGGCCAAGCTCAGATCAAACAATAATAGGTCCACGTTTCCATGCGTTTAAGTGGATTTGCAAAATCTGAGCCAGGGTGACACTACATCGTTCCCTTGGAGTGGGGCAGTGCCAGCATTGCTCCCCTGGGAGGGAGGTTGGGGTAGTCCCGGCAGCGCTCCACTGAGGGGGGAGAGTGGTTTTGGGGCAGTGCTAGGGGGCAGTAGCACACAGATGTACAAATGTTCCACGTCTAATTGATCAACATAAGCTAGCTATGTAGTTTTGCCGGTGACCAGCCACACAGCCCATATGAAGCCAGGTGCGTCAGGGCGGGCGCCCTGTGGACCCTATGGACTTCGTAGAAACAGAGATAACAAAGGTAAGTTCTTACCATATCTCTTGTTTTCTACTTCAGGGTCCATAGGGGGTCCACAGGGTTGACCTTGTGGATGTCCCAAAGCAGTTCAACCAAGGGTGGGGACGCTCCTCTGCTGAGAGGAGAATCCGTTGCCAAAAAGGAAGCATCCTGAGAGGCAAAGGAAACCAATGCCTAGAACCTTAAGAAAGGTGTGGACAGAAGACCACGTGGCCACCTAGTAAGGCAACACAGCCAAGGCGCCACAGCGAGCCGCCCACGATGGTTACATGGCCCGAGAAAAAACAAGCATCAACAACAGAAAGGCCTACCCAAGGGAGGCCCCTGAAGAAGACATACGAGGCCATCCAGCCAACATCTGGCTATAGGCCAGCCATCCTTTCCTGTTAAAACCAGAAATCTCAGACCACCAATAAGGAGTCCGATTCCCGTAAGGAACATGAACGGATCACATAAATCCACAGAGGCCGGACCACAGTCAATGAGGCCACACCAGCCGAGAGGACTGGGGACTGAACGGCCGTACCATAAGTTCCAGAATAATATGGAACCTAAAAATCACTAAGAAGAAACACAGGGTGAGAGCAACTCACACCCTGACATGATGCCCTCCAGAAGAGGGATCCACATGAGAACGCTCCCAATTCCGACACTCACCTGGGTGATATAAACACCCTGAGAGAAAGAGAGAGCCTAAGCAATAGACCATGTAATGGCTATCACAACCAGCGGTTCCATAGACCGTCCCCGGAGGGAACGAAGAACCGCTACTAACTCCCAAGGAGTCCCTAGGGAGGACAAATGGAGGAATAATCCAGAAAACACTCCAAAGGATGAACTGGATACCAGAGCGGAGCAATTCCATATCTTAATCATACTGACAGTGTAGAGATCTGCACTGACAGGAAGGCCAGGCCGAGGGTGCAACCCAAGCCAGCCGGAAGGAATGCCAGAATATCAGGAAATCCTGGACACCGGAGGATTGTATCGACAGGTACAATACCATAAAAATTATGGCTGCCACAGTTTGTGGTAGGTCCCAGCAAAAGCTGATCCATGTGCTCTAATCATTCCAACAATTACAAAGCCAGGGAAGCCGTAAGACCACTGTAGGGGACGCAGTCAAAGACAAGCGACCCAGGTCCAAGGCAAAACCAAGGACCCTGAGATAACAGGTCCGGGCAGTGAAGCAGCAGGAATGGAGTATCGATGGAGAGACTCCGAAAATCCAAGTACCCCTGACATCTGGGGCAATCAGGAGCCACCAGCAAGAAAGCATCTCCGTCTCGATTGAAACACTTCCCACGAGGAAGAAGGGAGATCGGAGAACACAGGTACTCAAATTGGAAGGACCACTTCACCGACAAAGAGTCACTGAAGGTTGCTTCAGAATCCCCAGAGTTGGACTGTAACACCATAGTGTGATAAACTCAGAAGGCCAGGAGGGTCACCTCAGGGGGGCCCCCCTGCTCACCAGGAGATGAAACCTCTCTTGGGGAAGAGACTAGTCCCCGGGATGCACTTTGTGACGGCTGAGGACTTGATATGAACGCTGCCGAGATGGTCGGGAGGAGACCCTCGGACTATGTCCGAATGTGTGACATACCTGTCATTGCCACCCAACGAACAGTGTTGCTAAAAAGGAAGCCACTGCCCTGACCCTGCTGGACTGAACTTTTTCAGGTTCACCGGGAAACAAGAGTTATGCCAGAGTGAAGGCCCAAGACAGGTTAAAGTTCCAACAAGTTAATTGACAGGGTGGAATCGACAGACGTCCAACTGCACTGAAATGGATGCGAACCAGACACTGTCCGTAGCCAAGAATACCCTGGACGAGATGACCATAGCCACCCGGAAAGGGACCGACTTGCCTCCGGAGAGAGCATCATCATTTGAACAGTGATCCGACAGAAAAAACTCGTTCCATCTGGAGATAAGCCAATTATGGAAAGGCTGGAATGGAACTGAGCCCATTCCACCCTTCCAAAGGCAGACACCGAATAGTGGACCATGCATCCCAGAGTGTAAAGACATATGTCGACTGCGTAGACATCCATGTACTCCTAATGGAAGAGTGGAGATGCCGTCTTACGCCCGAAGAATTCTCAGATTCTGAGAATCCAGCAGGGCTCCTAGGTGAAGAATACCCAGAGAGGGATGCAGGGAGGACTTTTTCCCCGTTGATTAAACGTCTGCACCCTGAAGAAGCCACGGTCATCCTGACCTGGCTATAGAGAACCCCGGCAATCCTGCTAAGAGCAATAGGCCGTCCAGGTACAGGAGCATTGGGATATACTGAACAGGAGAACTGTCAGAAAATCCAAAACGCTGGTAAACCCCTGTGGGGCTGAGGACAGTCCCAACAGGCAGAGCCCGAAAAATGTAAGTGCTGTGATACAGCAAACCTCAGTCCATGCTGAGGCAAGGTCTCTGTAAGTACCCGTAGGCACGCCTCCTGTATATCTAGTGATACCATAAAGTCTCCAGGTTCCAAACATAGTATGATGGAGCCTAGGGATTGCCTCCTGAGCCCAGGTAGCTTTAGGAACTGGTTCAGGGAAGTGAGACAGAGAATAGGCCAAAGAGGACCATTCAGCCACCGCACCAGAAAGAAAGCAGAACAACCAGTCCCTCGCTGAGAAAGTGGGGATGGCCTAATGAGCTCCGCTTACCGCAACAACTGTATAGCTTTCTGGATTTGTAAGGCCCTGTTCGGGTCTGAATAAGGGCCTGCGTACCATCACCTGGAAAGAGTCCACCTGAGCAAAGAGAGGGCGTACCCTCCTACCCACGTAGCCACGGCAACTTGACACTAGTACCGGGCGAACTGAGAAAATCGCCATCTCCCAGTGGTAGGCCTGTCTCGTCAGGCTGAAGAGATATCCGTAGGTTCAGAAGCAGGATCGGCTGGCAGTCCAGGCCTGCTCGGTACTGGATATATCGGCCCTCGTAGAGGCCGACAGTCTATGAAGTAACAGACCTTTAGGCTGACCCAGAGGACAAAAAGACTTAACAGACTTCGTCTGAGGCCTTGTAGTGGGCATAGCTGAAGGCGGTAAACTTGTCGTTAGTAATACTGCCAATGTTACTACAATCCTGTCAAGGTCAGGACCAAACAAGATCTACCCTATAGATGGTATCTGCACCTCTGCATTCCCAGAGCGCAGCCATAGGGTATTACGGAGGATACAGTCGCAGTCGGAACTCTGAAAGTTAGGAGACTGATATCCAATATAGGCATTTCCACCTATGACAACTGCATATATTACGTGAGCGACCAAATACATTTGAACCCCAGACGTGTTGGAGGGGAAAAAACATTACAAATGCATCAGCTCAGTATGCAATAGTATTAACCAACCATGCTATAACCATGGTAGGATGGGTAACAAGCCCTGAAAGCGAGTATACTGACTTCAGGCAGAGTTACCCCCTACGGATCCGAAGAATCCGACCACGCAGGAATGGGAGGCGTCAACGTCTGAAATTAAACGAGTAACACGCCCATCCACCCCAGGAGGGGCTCGTGATGACCCCCAGGGAATTTGGGACAGGAGGCCAAACACTGTTGCAATACCTCGTATCTGACAACAGCCAGAGTCCCGCCATGCGATCCACCCGCTAGTCAGCAACAGGGAACCCGAAGGCATGTAAGACTGAGGGTGTATGATACAAGTGCAGGTCAACATTCACTCTAACCAGAATGGACCTGCTACCAGCCCCAAAGCAGGGATAATAATACCTGAAATAGGCTTCCCCCCGTGTAAGAGGGAAAGAGCCCAAAACAGTATCCAGTTCACGGCAGAGCCAACTGGGAAGTAACCACAGAGCGTCAACCACGCCAATTTGCGTTTCGTAGAAAACGACATCCACCTAGGGTGGCTGTGGTAATCCCTGCAAGGGGAATGACAGACTGTTGTGGCACCAGGGGGAATTCATATTCTGCGAAAAAAACCCTGCAGGGAGCGATAGTCTGTGTCACAGGGGAAGAGTGCAAGAAACTGCGAGATACCCTGAGATGAAAAAGGGGCAGTATGGTGAAGTAACCCCAAGTGAGGTACAACAATGGGGCCCGCCCGGCGATCCGCAATTGAGAGGATCCAGAGAAAACAAACCGCCCAATGGGGTCGTGAAAGGGGCCGGCACCAGATGACGCCACATACAGAACCCTTTATGAAACAAATCCTCCGCACTAACACCTGCAGCACATGGCTTGCAGGATAGTAAAAATGGGTGCAGTATAATGCTCTATCTCCTGGTCAAACATATCTGACCAATCTTGGCGGAAATATCAAGCAGCGCTATACTGGTCCTGACTGATGCCAAAATTAGCCGCAGGGACTCATTTTCAGCGTATGCAACACACAGTTCCAACTAAAATGTGGCAACGTGCAGCACGCAACAGTATGTGACAAACCTCACAAATATTAACGAGTATATAAATGTGAGGTCTCAGAACCACCCTAAGTACAGCTGTATTAGGGCAGATAAAGAAAAGGGATAGATATACACTGACAGGTGAGAGAATTAAGTACAGACAGTCAGCACTAGCATAAGTCACATACAATGCAGATATACACATATATACATAAACATGTCATATAATATACTGCACTATTACACTGCATGCAACTTACCCAGATTCAGTGTCTGGGAAGGCTACAGCGCTGTGTACACTGACCTGATGGTGAGGTACGCAGGGGGACTGGACTCACTGCCATCTCCAGAGATTTCTGCTGCACCCCAAGAAAATGGCCGCTGGAGACCTCAGAAAAAGCGTGGCACGCGGAGGAAGCAGCTCAGCGACGCCAGACTACACATACTGAAAGGAGCGCTGAGCTGAGGGGAGGAGCCGCTGTAACAGGGAAGGCTGCCTCCCCTGGCCGGCTATTAACCCCCGGGACGCCGGCTCCCTGCACCGATCAGTAAGTCCCTGGTGGTCTAGTGGACACACGGGGTATGGGAGGGCCCGCCGCCACTGCCGGCGCTTCCGGTCTGTCCCCAGAGACCGGAGGCACAGGACTGCATATTAAATGCGCGGATCACCGCAAGCGGTGACCCGCGCCTTACCTGCTCCTCGTGGATCCGGCAGCAGTCCTGGGCGCCCGCAGAGTACGGCTAGTACAGACTCTGGGGTCCCGCTGAGATCCCCAGATCTGTACTGGCGTCTCAGCGCCGGTGGGGTGACGGAGCGGCAGCTTAGACGTCCTATGGACAGTCCGACGCTGCCGCTCTAAAAGTCCAAAGTAAAAAATAAAAAACTCTGTTCTTTGAAAAAATATATAGCTTAGGGGCTGCTAATCAGCTCCCCACTGCACTAAACGGTGACCCGACTCCGGCCGGGCACCAACTTAAACTGAGGTGCCTCTGGCTGGGGGGCGGGGTTATAGGGAGAGTGGACCCAAGTGCATCCTGGGAGCTAAAAGCTTTAACTGTGTAGTGCCCGGATTTGGTTCCCAACCTATACCCCAAGGTCAACCCTGTGGACCCCCTATGGACCCTGAAGTAGAAACATCTGTACCACATTAGTTCCAATGGAACACTGCCCCTAGTGTTGAAATTGTGAAGCAATTGGAAGACTACTATACACATAGAATGGGATGATTAGGGTTTGCCTCGGTTCTGTTCAGTTATACTTGTTTCTTTGGGAGGTTATTTTTGTTGTTTTTTTTATTTTCTCGCACCCATTTGGAGATGGTGGAAGTGAATTGTCTAAAATTAGAGGCTTTAGTGAGTAACCCCCAAATTTTCTCTCTGACCCATCCGTCTAGCTCATCATACATGTAAGTTTATATGTAATGGCTGGAATGTGAATGTTTGCTATGTCCTAATTTCCGTGGTTATTTGTTTGTTGCAGAGAAGCCATTGTTGTGGCTAAATCTCGTCTGCTCCCAGATGACCCAGTTCTCCAGGAGCTGTACACCAGCTGGGCCACAGTACTGGAACAGGACGGCCACTTCTCCATGGCTGCTAAGTGGTAAGTACCTGTAAGGGACCTTAGGTTGTACATACTACATGGAATTCCCTCCCTCGTATAACAAGACTTTTCCTAAAGCCTCCAAACCCTCAAGTGTTGCCTAAACCTAAGTCATCTTCTTAACCTCCCTAGGCTAAACTAGCCGATTACCACTGATTTACCCAAAACTTGCATGTATTCTTCTGTAATCAAACCCCCCTCTGGTTCCCAATCCAACATTAATGGTTGACTATTCTCTGTACTTTCTCAGTTACTTAGGGGCATCCTCTCCATACGATGCAGCTAAAGTCCTTGCCAAGAAGGGGGACCTACTGTCTCTGAGCACTGCAGCTGAACTTGCGTTAATTGCAGGAGAAAAGAGCCTGGCGGCTTCGTTCGCCCTACGATGTGCACAGGAACACGTAGCTGCTAAGAACTGGGTCGGGGCCCAGCAGTCTCTGCAGCAGCACCCTAGCCTACTGGTGAGCAGCGCTATTGGCCAGTTACATTCACGCTCTCGGTCTGTCGCTACATTGCAGGTCACTGACAACGTAGAGGAGACAATAGATATGATAGGGAGTTGGGCCACTAGAACGTCTTCACATACAAGGTTCTAAGCCCAGTTCACCACCAAGTTGTGTCATAACTGTGCCACAGGTGAATGTTTATAGTATGTCACACTGGTCCTGGGGCATTTGTACACTGCAATCAGAGTTCTTATTCACGTCTTACTATGTTTAGGTGTAATTTCCTCATCAGACCTGCCTGTATGTCCACATATAGTGTATTTCACTCCTACCTGGATGACCCATTGTAAAAACACATTCCATATAAAACAACTCTGTTTCCCTGATTTGCATTACCTAATGTTCCCCGATGTGATCACCCATGCTTTCGCCAGTTAATGATCCATTCACTGGGGATTGGCATTGTGTGTTTTGATTGTTCTCAGTACACCTGTATTGTTAGCTGTACTCATTACTGGAGAACAGATCATTAGCCGACCGAGGTGGATGTGAGTACAGCAAGGTCCTGCAGGGTTCTCGGACCCCTCAACCTCAGTTATGTTAGTCAAGTGGAGGTGAGTTGTTTTCTAAAGGCTTTAAACTTTAAGTCACAGTTTATTATAGAAGAAAACCACTGTTCATGATTTTGACACGTGATACACTTGTTTTACAGGGACAGAGGCTGGTTTTCTGTACTAGTGAACTACTGTTTAATCACCTAGAAGAGAAGACTCCAGTAGATTGGAAGACACAGTCTGCGCCATGTTTTCATGACTGGATGGTGATCGGCAGCAGGGAACCGTTCCTTAGTAACCTCGCTGGCCTCTGGCAGAGAGAGTATGGAGTCTGCACAGCAGACCAGTATACAGAGGCCTATCAGCAACTTTGTGCATCGGAAGCCCCTCCAATCACTACCAACACCAGCCCCAGGCAGGTAATGGATCGCTTCCTGCACCATCCCATAATATGTTATTCACCAAAATATAAACTAGGAAACAATTAGGAGCTATTACATATATAAATGAAAGAAAATGATTAGTTCACAATAAAACAAACTGTGGACAAGAACAGAACACACCTGTTGTTCCCAAAGAAATACAAACCAAAAGTTATATATTAAATATCAATTAAAATAATCTGCTCTGTGTAAACACTGGCTGTATATAAATATTTAGCTCTGCAGTATGTAAAGAAAATGGCACAATTTTATGAAAAATATATAAATACATTTATTTCATAGTATTTAACCAATAGAATCAATAAGTTAACACAGATCATATGAATTATAAAAACATTTAAATATATCACTGGACCTTAATATATGGAGAGATTCTGATGGGCTGATAAATGAGTAAGCGTTTTGTCCACTGTAAATTATGCTGAGACACAGACAATATTACTAGCCAGGGAATATTATTCAAAGTAAGCTGCCTACAAAGGTGCATGTGGATGGATCTGGTGGTGTAGAAGGAGCATGTGGATGGATCTGGTGGTATAGAAGGAGCATGTGGATGGATCTGGTGGTGTAGAAGGAGCATGTGGATGGATCTGGTAGTGTAGAAGGAGCATGTGGAGGGATCTGGTACTGTAGAAGGGGCATGTGGAGGGATCTGGTAGTATAGAAGGGGCATGTGGAGGGATCTGGTGGTGTAGAAGGAGCATGTGGAGGGATCTGGTACTGTAGAGGGGCATGTGGATGGATCTGGTAGTGTAGAAGGTGCATGTGGAGGGATCTAGTCGTGTAGAAGGGGCATGTGGAGGGATCTGGTAGTGTAGAAGGGGCATGTGGAGGGATCTAGTAGTGTAGAAGGGGCATGTGGATGGATCTGGTAGTGTAGAAGGGGCATGTGGGTGGATCTAGTAGTGCAGAAGGGGCATGTGGAGGGATCTGGTGGTGTAGAAGGAGCATGTGGAGGGATCTGGTGGTGTTGAAAGGGCATGTGGAGGGATCTGGTACTGTAGAAAGGGCATGTGGAGGGATCTGGTAGTGTAGAAGGGGCATGTGGAGGGATCTGGTGGTGTAGAAGGGGCATGTGGATGGATCTGGTAGTGTAGAAGGGGCATGTGGAGGGATCTAGTAGTGCATAAGGGGCACATGGAGGGATCTGGTGGTGTAGAAGGGGCATGTGGAGGGATCTGGTAGTGTGGTAGTGTAGAAGGGGCATGTGGAGGGATCTGGTGGTGTAGAAGGGGCACGTGGAGGGATCTGGTGGTGTAGAAGGGGCACGTGGAGGGATCTGGTGGTGTAGAAGGGGCACGTGGATGGATCTGGTAGTGTAGAAGGGGCATGTGGAGGGATCTAGTAGTGCAGAAGGGGTCACATGGAGGGATCTGATGGTGTAGAAGGGGCATGTGGAGGGATCTGGTAGTGTGGTAGTGTAGAAGGAGCATGTGGAGGGATCTGGTGGTGTTGAAAGGGCATGTGGAGGGATCTGGTACTGTAGAAAGGGCATGTGAAGGGATCTGGTAGTGTAGAAGGGGCATGTGGAGGGATCTGGTGGTGTAGAAGGGGCATGTGGATGGATCTGGTAGTGTAGAAGGGGCATGTGGAGGGATCTAGTAGTGCATAAGGGGCACATGGAGGGATCTGGTGGTGTAGAAGGGGCATGTGGAGGGATCTGGTAGTGTGGTAGTGTAGAAGGGGCATGTGGAGGGATCTGGTGGTGTAGAAGGGGCACGTGGAGGGATCTGGTGGTGTAGAAGGGGCATGTGGATGGATCTGGTAGTGTAGAAGGGGCATGTGGAGGGATCTAGTAGTGCATAAGGGGCACATGGAGGGATCTGATGGTGTAGAAGGGGCATGTGGAGGGATCTGGTAGTGTGGTAGTGTAGAAGGGGCATGTGGAGGGATCTGGTGGTGTAGAAGGGGCACGTGGAGGGATCTAGTGGTGTAGAAGGGGCATGTAGATGGGGCGGTTAAATGCTAAAATTCTGATTAGACCCAGAAAAAGGTAGGACCCTCTTCCTTTTTTTTTTTTAATAAATGACGGATTCCTCAAAACCGCATAGTTATAAACTTGGTGCAATCACAGAGACACCAGCCCCCTTCCCTGTATATATTTCTAGGCTAAAATTGGAGTCGTGCCTGAAAAGTTTGATTAATGAAATTTAGCACTTTGTACCAGAACTTTTTAATTTTTGGACACGACCAACAATGATTGTTTCAACGGGAATAATAACAGAAAGAGATGTTTATCTAGCATAATTGGCATTGGGGTGAGGGTGGAATTGCTGTTGTGGCTTTTTGTTATACATTCAGTATCTATCTTTGCAGATTCTGTTAGAAATGTTCATCCTCTGTAATGACATAAATATTCCCATTTCTTGTCATACACAGCTGCTGCTGTACATCTCCCAGGAGGTGGCGCTGTCTGCTCTAAGCTACCTCTTAAAGAGTTGGGATGAGGCGGCACCTGCATTGCTCCGAGCCCTTTACTGCTGTCATCAGGCCGGACAATTTACATTAATGCAAGAAATTTCCCAACTGCTGCTTCCAAATGGTAAGTACTGGGAAGTACAGGATTATGTGTCTGCGGCGTGGTCCGCTGTAATAAACAACAAAGTGTTCCTATTTGGTAAAAAGCCGATAATTTAATTTTCAGTGTGCCCTTTCGCTGCCATTGACGTCATTTAGCGCCATTTACATACTGCCATCAAAATAGGACCTTCTGGAATTTGTAGTATAGAGTGCTACTTGTTATAGAGAGACTAAATCTAATAAAAGAATACGAGTATTATGGAGTTGTCGGGTCGCTCACTGTCGTAGCCGATATTGCCATTTTTTTTCCCCTGTTCTCTGTATCTGCCATCTATCTCTCCCCCTGATGGCTCGTCTCCCCCTAATCCCCACCGTGCCCTCTCCCACTCTCTTCCCTGCTAGTCCAATATACCGGCACAGTCACGGATCAATATTGCTGATATATCAAAATCGGGATGTGCGTCAGGGAAGGGACCTTCTATCCAGGAGTCACTGTCGGACAGCATTGATGTTTTGCAGGGGATGAGGCAGGCACGCAAGTGTGGTGGGGTCTATGGGGGGGCTGCAGGTTAGCTGTGGTGTCCAGCGAGGGGAGGGATGGAGCTGGGCTTTCCTCTAAGTTTCTACTGCGCATCTGTTAGACACACACCTTACAGCAGTATATAAAGGCTATATTTGTGGTATGTGCATTCCCTGTGGTATCAGAATACACGCGCTACATTAAAGATTCAGGATGCTCAATTGTTTTCATTTTTTTGTTGTTTTTTAGTGTGTTTTGTTCTTGGGGTTTTCTTTTTGTTTCATCCGATGCTGCACGCATGTCTTCTTCCCGTGATAATGGCTTATTTGTTTAGTGTTTATATAGTGTATCATTACCCTTTAGAGCAGCCACTCCAATATAGGTGAATTACCAATCCCCAAAAAAGCAAGTAAGCTCAAACATGGACAAATCTGATAGAGCGCCCAAACTCCAATAGAGACGATATACAATTTGCAACTCTCCATTTGAATAATAGTTTATAGCAGTAAATCTAATCTACCATATAAAAATGGATGATCAGTCCCACATGGAAACCATAAAACAACAATATAGCGTATATGTATATATATTCAGGAATTACACACATAATGATTTCATGTAGAATATCACATTTAGCCAAATGTATCTCTTGTGCACATAATCTAATAGTCACTTTTCTCCTTTCAATGCATCAAAAAGCTTTTGCAATCGAGTTTTTCTTTGAACAGATCCCTGTAGGTCTTCCAAACAATAATGATATATCCGATGTTGGCATATATATGTATATGTCTCCACACTGCCTTGGGATGAGTAAAAGTTTAGGAGTAGATAAAGATGTATAGCTTATAATATGAATATACTGCAGGCTGTTTGTAGTGATCCCAATAGTAAATCACATAATGCAGCTGTGAATCACTGTGTCCAGTCCGGAATCCGTATGAATGACCGCCGGACTTCAGCCCGGCGGTTCAAATCCCAACGCTGGCAGCCCGATGGGTGAAGATCCCGACAGCGCAGGTAAGTATACTATCCCTACCTCTCCCCCCCCCCCCCCAACCTAAACCTAACACTCCCGTGGGGGGTGCCTAACCCTAACCCCTCCTAGTGCCTAAACCTAACCCCCCCTTCCCCTAGCCTAACCTTAATTCCCCCTCGGGTGTCCCTAAACCTCATCCCCCCCATCCCCGGCTAAGTGTATACTCACCCCCCCGACAGAGGATGATCGGTCCGGCGTCGGGATTAACATAGGCGTTGGTATTCCGACGCCTATGTTAAATCTCTTGCCGCGATTAGTGTCGGGATTGATGGCCGCCGGTCTCATAACTACATCCCGTCCAGTCCATATATACAAATTATTTCACATACAGGGCTGTTGATATACTGTGATAGGAGTAACACTCCCATTTACTGCACACACAGTCCTGGTCTTTTGTTACTTGTGCTTATATATGTTTGTACCATCTATACGTTGTATCTGTAAACAGGTATTAGGTTTGTTTTAGTATCCTATCTGCACATATATGTCTTTAAACTGTTCTATTATTAAATAAACACTATACATTTTAAATTGAGATTGCATCCCTCATTTTTACTCATAGGGCTAAAGGATGCGCTTAACGTCCCCCTTCTTTTAGATCTATTCACAAACCCAGTGAGGTTAGTAGTGATCTCACCACGTTTTAAGCAGCAACGTGCTCAGCCCTACACTAAGTGTTCAGAGCAGTCCCACCCTCAGTTATTTACTATGGTTTGTGACCCTATTCAAAATATTTTGCCTATGTTCCATAAAGCGTAGTTTCAAAGGGCGAATAGTGCAGCCCACATACTATAGACCACAATCACACTGTAATAAATGTACCACATAAGTTGTATTACAGTTTACAAAGGTCTTAAGAGGATGTGTCTCCTTCGTGACCGAAGAAGTACAGGATTTGTCTTTATTCTACATAAAGGAGCCTGTAAGACCTCTATTGTAATTACAACAAAAGTTCCCTCCTGGATTAGAAGGCAACCACATCTGTTTCTTTGTTGGCTCAGAGGTAAATAGACTGGGAGCCAAGAAGTTTGAGTTTTTCTACTTCAGGGTCCATAGGGTATCCACAGGATACCTTGGGGGGGGGGGGGGGGTATAGGTGATGACGTCAGGCATCGGGCACCATAGAGTTAAGTTTCAGCCTCCCAGGATGCACTAGGGTCCCCCGAGCCAAGGCATCCCAGTTTAGTTTGGTGCCCGGCCGGAGTCGGATGCACCTGTTAGAGGGGGGCTATGAAGCCCCTGAAGTTTCGTCAATGCAGCTGTGGCTGCACATCTGGAAGTACAGCATGGACAGTCAGTCCTGACGTCCATGCTGTCTTCCCTACACCCCTGCCGGTACCAGAACGCCGGTACTGATTCGGGGATGCTGGTAGGCATCTGGGGTCACAGCTAGCGGTGACCCCAGATGTTTAGGACCATGGCCGGAATCAAGGGGGACAACAGGTAAGCAGCGGGGTCCCGCGGTGGGTCCCCGCTGATACATGGTCCAGAATCCCCAGGCAGGGGGCTCCCTGGGGACTGGCTGCATCGTGGAGCCAGGTTCTAACCTGCGCTTCCACTACCCCCCTGGGACAGCAGGACCGCGGCAGAGCGGTAGCACTGCGGCGTCCCAGGGGTTAAATGCATGCCAGGGGAGCGCGCCTTCCCTGTCTCACAGCCGGCGCCTCCCCCGCTGCACACAGCCCTCTCTGCACTGTGCTGACTGGCCCTGTGTCAGCGCTCCTCCCCCAGGCCGGCCTCCTCTCTGCTCCTCGGTGGCCATCTTTGGAAGAAGCATGGTGAGCGCTGCTGGACGCTGATGAACGGTGGCATCGCGGTCTGGGTCCCCCTGCATACCTCTCCTCCGTTGGATTAAGGTCTGTGTATGCAGCGCTGTGTCCTACCAGGCTCTGAGTCTGCGTAGTTGAGGATCAGCGCTGATAGTGCAGGAATTGATTTCTTTGCATTGTATGTGACCTATGCTAGAGTCTGCTGCCTGTACTTTATTTTCTATCTGTCAGCATTTAACTGTCCCTGTTCTTTCTGCTAAAGCCCTTGCGGTGCGGTGCTTGCAGGGTGGTCTCACACTATACTAACGAGTATCAGTGAGAGGGGTCACATACTTACCATTATGTCTGAAAGTGATTTTCCTCTCCAGCTTTTATGTACTACATGCAAGGTACCTATAGCGGAGGGACTATGTCGGCAGTGTTATTCGTTGACGCGGCCGATTACGGTCACGGCTCCGGTACAGGAGCCGCCCTGGGCTTGTTTTGCCAAAGCGCTTACAACCCTCGTGGGCCAGTTAGCTCCGCAGCCTGCCTTCACTCAGATGGGATTGTCCCAGCAGTCAGTGGTGTCGTCACCCATGCAGGGTTTCCCGAGACAATTGATGGTACCCCACAGTCTCCCTATTTCCCCTCCTCAGGTCTCTCATGAGCCTGCGTGGGTTAATTTGTTAACAAGCTCTGTAGAGCAGTTGTCAGAAGTGTTGCAGGGGGAGTCTGTGATGCGGCCGGTGGCGTCTCTGTCTGCTCCTTATGAGGATGACGACGGGACGTCCGATGATGGGGAGATTCTGGATCTTTCTGACCAGGAACCTCCCCGTCCTAAAGAGTCGGACGCTAAGTCTAAGGTGTATATACCTGGCCTTATTCGTGCAGTCCGTACTGCTTTAGTTATTGAGGATGAGGAGCCTCCGGTATCAAAGTCCAAATACGCCTTTTTCAAGGATGTTAAAGGAGATACCACAGTGTTTCCTCTTTCTACTTCAGGGTCCATAGGGGTCCACAGGGTTGACCTTGGGGTATAGCTGGATCTGGATCCACGGGCACCACGCAGTTAAAGCTTTGCTGCTCCCAGGATGCACTTGGGTCCGTCCTCCTCTATACCCCGCACCCGACCACAGGCACCTCAGTTTTAGTTGGTGCCCGGCCGGAGTCGGGTCACCCTGTCGCAGTGGGGCTGCAGGAGCAGCCCCTAAGCTTTATTTTAAAAGAGAATTTTTTTTTATTTTTTTCTACTTTTTTTTACATTTTTAGAGCGGCAGCATCAGACTGTCCTTTAGGACGTCCACGCTGCCGCTCCTCCCCGCTGGCGCCGCAACGCCAGTACAGCTCTGGGGATCGCGGTGGGACCCCAGAGCCTGTACTAGCCGGGCTCTGGGGACTCCCTTGACTGCTGCCGGACGCGACGGGGATCAGGTAAGCCGCGGGTCGCCGCGTGCGGCGGCCCGCGGATACTTTGTATGCAGTCAGAAGCCTCCGATCTCTGGGGACAGACCGGAGGCGCTAGCGGCGGCGGCGGGCTCCCCCTCAATTGAGGAATACCCCGCGTGTCCGCTAGACCACCAGGGTATCAGGCTGGTAGTTAATTGCTAGCCAGGGGAGGCAGCCTTCCCTGTCTAGCGGCTCCTCCCCTCAGCTCAGCGCGCCTTTCAACTAGCAGTCTGGCGTCGCTGAGCTGCTCTTATCTTACGGCCACTCCTCCTCTGAGGTCTCCGGCGGCCATCTTTACTGGCAGGCATCGCAGACTCCCAAGCGGTATCAAGTGGACCGGTCCCCCTGTGTACTTCTCCCCTGCTAAAGGACAGTGTACACAGCGCTATAGCCCTCCCAGACACTGAATCTGGGCGGTTGATTGTAGCGGAAGGTGCAGTGAGTACTAACTTTTCTGCATTGTATGTGACTATTGCTAGTGCTGCCTGTCTGTGACTTATTCTCCTTGCTGTCAGCTTATAACTATCCCTTTCCTTCTCCTACGGCCCGGCAGGTGTGTGGGGGAAGGGCGTTTTTCTGAGACCCTCACTTATATATATCACGTATTTGTGGGGTCAGTCACATACTGTTGTGTGCTACACAGTACCATATCTGGGCTGTTGTGTCGCATACTGGTGAGTGCGCGGGTGTTAAAACCGTAATTCCTCTGGTGATACGTATTTCTTGTGTATTTACGGTATCATGTCCGATGAGGAGACTGAGCGCCCTGTGGCTCCTGTGCTATTTTCCTGCAGACGCTGTGCTGCTGGAGTTGATGGGGAGGACTTATCTCAGGATGGTCTGTGCGGGCGGTGCCAGCTGGTACCGGGCCCCTCCAACCCCCCTGTGTCACAGGACCCTCCTTGGGCGATGTTTTCACAGGTGCTGGCGTCTATTGCGGACCGTTTATCGGTCCCATCAGCTGTCCCTTCTAGGGCGTTGCCTCAGCCCACCATCCCCCATTCCCCGGGTGTTCCACAAATATTGCGGTCTCCCCCCGGGGCCCAGACTGGGTCCTTACTCGGGACTGCCTGTGTATGTGCAGTCTCCCCCAGTGACGCGTCAGTCTGTAGTGCCTTTGCAGAGTTTTGCTCCGACGGCTCCTCCGCCTTGGGTGGATGTTCTCTCCAGCTCCGTACAGAGTCTGGCGGCTTCATCCTCGGCATTTCAGTCGATGTTGCAAAGTGATGTGCCACCAAGGGCGTCTAAACGTCCGGTTGTGAGTTCACTAGCTGCGCAGTTGTCGGACTCGGAAGTGTCCTCAGATGATGGAGAAATCCATGAGGACTCTGACTCTGATGCCATGGGGCAGGAGGTGGAAGCTAAGTCCTCCATTAATGTTCCAGCCTTAGTTAGGGCGGTGCGGGCTATCCTACATGTTGAGGATGATGCGCCGGCTCCTAGGTCGAAGTTTCCTAATTTTAAAAAGGCCAAGGTGACTTCAACTGTGTTCCCCCTGACTGATCAATTAACGGATCATATGGCGGCGGCCAGGCAATTACCCAGTAAGAGGTTCCATCCACAGAAGAGGTTGGCGCCGAACTATCCTTTTCCCGAAGCTCATTGCAGGAAATGGGAGACTCCGCCGGCGGTGGATTCCCACGTTACCCGCTTGATCAAAAGCGCGACGCTGACATTGCCGTCTATCTCCTCTTTGAAGGATCCCACGGACAGGAAGGTGGAGACTTGTTTAAAGTCCATTTATTCTCTTTCCGGGGCGGTGGCTCGCCCGTCCATGGCTATCTCCTGGGTGGCTAAAGCCATTGAGGCCTGGGCCAATGCCTTGGAGGATACCTTTCCTGATGAGGCTCCGGATATCCAGAGAGCGTTAGTGGGACAGATGCGGGATGCAGCTTCCTATATTGGGGAAGCGTCTTTGGATGCCAGCCTGCTCACTTCTAGGGTGTAGGCTGCAGCGGTGTCTGCTCGGCGCTCCCTGTGGCTGAGGTCCTGGAGGGCTGATGCAGATTCAAAAAAGGGTCTGGAGGCCTTGCCTTTTAATGGTGATTTACTATTTGGTCCGGATTTGGACAAAATAGTGGATACTTTGGCTAAGTCCAAGTCGGCTTTCCTCCCTGCGGCCTCTGCGCCGGCTAAAGTGAGGAGCTCTGCCTTTCGGTCCTTTCGGGTTCAGGGTAAGGCCAAGGGCCAGTCCTTCCCGAGACATTCGGCGACCAAGGCCGCACCCAAGCCCAAGAAGCAGGCATGGAGTGCTCGGCGCCCTTCTTCCAAGCAGGAGGATAAGCCTGCTGCCTGATGGGACGGGCCTCTCTCTGGGGGACCCCAGAGTGGGAGGCTGACTTCTCCAATTCGCCCACGGATGCCTGGGTTCGAGAAGTAGTCTCTCAGGGGCACGCCCTGTCTTTTCGGTTCAGGCCGCCCCACCAGTTTTTCTGCACGAGTCCTTCTCTGGACAAGACCAAAGCTGGTCAGATTCAGGTAGCTATAGAATCCTTGCTACAAGCAGGGGTCATTGTTCCCGTTCCGCAGTCTCAGCGCGGGACGGGGTACTAGTCTCTGAACAGATACCTCAGAGTTCCCAAGTTCAGGATGGAAACGTTACGTTCCATCATTCTGGTCTCCCTCGATATCCAGGACGCCTATCTCCATGTGCCCATAGCACCGGCACATCAGCGGTATCTGAGGTTTGCTATCCTGAACCATCACTACCAATTTCGGGCGTTGCCTTTCGGCCTTTCCACGGCTCTGAGGGTGTTCACCAAGGTGATGGCAGTTATGGCTGCCCACCTTCGGGGTCAGGGTCTACGTCTGTTGCCGTACCTGATCGATCTTCTGCTGCTGGCGAGCTCCCCGGAGGTGCTTCTTCGACATCTCCACCTGACCATTGCTTGTCTTCAAGCACACGGGTGGTTGATAAATTGGAAGAAGTCCTCCCTGATTCCATCACAGCGGATGGTTCATTTGGGAGCCCTGCTGGATTCTCGTCAGCAACGGATTTTTCTGACTCCGGAGAAGGTCTCCTCCCTGCAGCTGCGGATACACAGTTGCCTGAGCAGTTGCCGACTGTCAGTCCATTCGGCTATGAGAGTTCTGGGGTCCATGGTGTCGACATTCGACATGGTGGAATTTGCCCAGTTCCATTCCCGGCCCCTGCAGGGGCTGATTCTATCGGAATGGAACGGGTTACCTCACCAGATCCGCTCTCAGATGCTGGTGTTGTCCCCGGAGGTTTGGCAGTCTTTGGCTTGGTGGCTTCAGACAGCGCATCTGATCGAGGGGCGCCCCTTTTGGATCCCGGACTGGGTCCTGCTCACGACGGATGCCAGTCTCCGGGGTTGGGGGGCAGTGACCGGCTCATTATCGCTTCAGGGTCGTTGGTCCGCGGAAGAAGCACTTCTCCCCATCAACATCCTGGAACTGCGGGCGCGGTATACAGGGCCCTGCAGTCGTCCGGCCCCGCTCTTCACGGAAGGGCGGTTCAGGTGCAGTCCGACAACGCCACCACGGTGGCGTACATCAACCACCAAGGGAGAACTCGCAGTCGGGCAGCAATGTCGGAGGTGTCTCGCATTCTTGTTTGGGCAGAGTGTCACGTTCCAGCGATCTCGGCAGTCTTCATTCCCGGAGTCCTCAATTGGGAGGCGGACTTCCTCAGCCGTCACGACGTGCATCCCGGGGAATGGTCGCTTCACCCAGAGGTGTTTCAGCTACTCGTGGACAGGTGGGGGCTGCCGGAGCTGGACTTGATGGCCTCCCGTCACAATCACAAGTTGCCCGTTTACGGGTCAAGGACAAGAGACGCAGGCGCCTGTCTGGTAGACGCTCTGTCGGTGAAATGGACGTTTCACCTGGCGTATCCGTTTCCTCCGATATCCCTGCTTCCTCGGGTTCTGCGGAAATTCAAGCAGGACGGCGGCACGCTCGTGCTGGTGGCTCCAGCGTGGCCCAGACGTCCTCGGTACTCCGATCTGAGGTGCCTCTCCATCGACGCTCCGTACCTTCTCCCTCAGCGTCGGGACCTGTTGTCTCAAGGGCCCTGCCTTTACCCGGATCTGGGTCGGCTGTCTTTGACGGCGTGGCTCTTGAGACAGCCGTCTTGAGGTCTAGGGGTTTCTCCAGTTCGGTCATTGGTACCATGCTTAGAGCACGCAAGCCTGCTTCCGCGCGGATTTACCACAGGGTGTGGCGCACTTATTTTCAGTGGTGTGAATCCAGAAACTATGATCCGCAGGTGTTCCGGGTTTCCAGAATCTTGGAGTTTCTTCAATCGGGTTTGGACCTCGGCTTACGTCTGGCCTCTCTGAAGGTTCATGTGTCTGCTTTGTCCGTGTGGTTTCAGCGACTGATTGCTACACTGCCAGATGTTCACACCTTTTTCCAAGGTGTTCTCAGGATCCAGCCTCCCTTCGTGCCTCCGGTGGCTCCTTGGGACTTGGCGGTGGTACTCCTTTTGAGCCGCTTGAGTCGGTGGAGCTCAAGTGGCTGACGTTTAAGACCATTTTTCTCCTGGCAATTGCTTCTGCCAGGAGGGTTTCAGAATTGGGGGCGCTTTCCTGTCGCCCTCCTTTTCTGATTTTTCACCAGGACAGGGCGGTGCTCCGCACGCGTCCTGAGTTTTTGCCCAAAGTGGTCTCAAAGTTCCACATTAATCAGGAACTTGTTGTGCCAGCTTTTCAGTCACCTGATCTTTCTGCTGGTGAGGCTTCCTTAGATGTGGTCCGGGCACTTAGAATCTATGTGGACCGGACTGCTTCGGTTAGGAAGTCGGATTCTTTGTTTGTCCTCTTCGGTTTTCACAAGAGGGGTTGGCCTGCCAACAAGCAAACGTTAGCCCGTTGGCTTTGTTCCGTTATTTGTGAGGCTTATGCACAGGAGGGTTTACCTGTGCCAGCCTCTGTTAAGGCTCATTCCACTCGTTCAGTGGGTCCCTCTTGGGCTGCTAGATGTGGTGCCTCCGCTGTTCAGCTGTGTAAGGCGGCTACTTGGTCTTCAATTCAGACGTTTTTGAGGTTCTATGCGTTTGACACCTTCGCCTCTCAGGATGCATCCTTTGGGCGCCGGGTACTCCTTTCAGCACAGGAGCGTCCACGCCCTTAGTTGAACTGCTTTGGGACATCCCCAAGGTCAACCCTGTGGACCCTGAAGTAGAAAACAAGAGATATGGTAAGAACTAACCTTTGTTATCTCTGTTTCTACGAAGTCCATAGGGTCCACAGGTCGCCCGCCCTGACGCACCTGGCTTCAAATGGGCTGTGTGGCTGGTCACCGGTTTTCCGTCTCCCATTTCTGTGAGTATGGTTTCTTGTGTGTTCCAGTCTTCCTTCTCTCTGTTTAGTCTCCTCCTCCGGCCTTAGCTGCTTACCAACTGAGGTGCCTGTGGTCGGGGGCGGGGTATAGAGGAGGACGGACCCAAGTGCATCCTGGGAGCAGCAAAGCTTTAACTGCGTGGTGCCCGTGGATCCAGATCCAGCTATACCCCAAGGTCAACCCTGTGGACCCTATGGACTTCGTAGAAACAGAGATAACAAAGGTAAGTTCTTACCATATCTCTTGTTTTCGGGGCAATTAGTTGACCACCTAGAGGAAGCGTGGAAACAGCCAGGCAAACGATATCAGTCTCAAAGACGTTTAGCAGTGGCGTATCTGTTTGCGGACAATTATTTTGCCAAGTGGGAATCCCCTCCACAGGTGGATTCTCATGTGACGCGCCTTGTCCGTAGTGCCACATTACCCATGCCATCCATGTCCTCCCTTAAGGATGCTACGGACCGCAAGGTGGAGATCTGCCTGAAGTCCGTCTATTCCCTTGCGGGCGGGGCAGCGCGGCCAGCTATGGCCATTTGCTGGGTTGCCAGTGCTATGGAGCGCTGGGCTGATACGTTGGAGGCGTCCTTCGATTCCGACTGTTCGGCTGAGCAGACGGAGTTGATCGTCAATCTCCGGGATTCGGCCACTTATATCAACGAAGCGGCCTTGGATATTAGTACCCTGGCGTCTCGAATTTCTTCGGCAGCGATGGCTGCTCGACGCACCTTGTGGTTGCGATCCTGGAAGGCGGATGCTGATTCCAAAAAGGGTTTGGAGGCGTTGCCTTTTAACGGAGAGGTTCTCTTCGGTCCGGACCTGGACAAGATTGTAGCCACGCTGGCGGCAGCTAAATCGGCATGTCTCCCGTCGGCTGCTGTTCCTTCTGGTTCAGGTACATCGTCCTTTCGGTCTTATAGGGCCCAGGGTAGGCCTAAAGCACAGTCCTTTCCCCGACAGGCTGGCCCCAAGAAATCGGCCAAGCCCCGGAAGCAGGCCTGAAGTACCAGACGTCCGGCCCCTAAGCCAGATGACAAGCCTGCGGCCTGACGGTCCGGGCCTCCCTTTGGGGGATCCCAAAGTGGGAGGCCGCCTGCTGCAGTTTGCCCGGTGTTGGTCGGTCACCACGACACTTGGGTTCTCGAGGTGGTCTCACACGGGTATACCCTCTCCTTCCGGCACAGACCCCCGGCTCGATTCTTCACCACGGGTCTGCCATCAGACCGGAACAAAGCCACGGAGCTGCGGAAGGTCTTGCACACTATGCTCCAGGCTGAAGTTATAGTGCCTGTTCCATTCTCCCAGAGGGGCCAGGGTTTCTATTCCAATCTCTTTTTGGTGCAGAAACCCAATGGGTCGTTTCGTCCGATTCTCAACCTCAAAGCTCTCAACAAGTCTTTGCAGGTGCCGAAGTTTCGGATGGAGACCCTATGGTCCATCATTCTGGCGCTGGAACCTGGGGACTACATGGTGTCATTAGACATACAGGACGCTTACCTGCATGTCCCTATTCTTTTGCGCCATCAGCAGTTCCTCAGGTTTGCAATCCGCAGCGACCACTTGCAGTTGCGGGCGTTACCTTTTGGCCTGGCGACAGCACTACGTGTTTTCACCAAGGTGATGGCGGTCACGGCGGCTTCCCTGCGGCTGCAGGGAGTTTGCATGTTGCCGTACTTGGACGACCTACTCTTAGTGGCAGGATCTCCGGAGCTCCTTCTGCGCCACTTGGACCTGACCATTGCGCTACTGCAATGGCACGGCTGGTTGATAAACTGGCAGAAGTCCACCCTGATCCCGTCTCAGCGGATTCTGCACCTCGGAGCCTTATTGGACTTGGGACAGCAAAGGATCTTTGTGACGGGGGGAAAATATCTCTGCCTTACAGTCGAGGGTGCGCAGTTGTCTGCAGAGCCGCCGGGTGTCTCTGCACTCGGCGATGAGGTTACTGGGCTCCATGGTGTTGGTATTCGACATGGTGGAATATGCCCAGTTTCACTCCAGACCTCTGCAGCACCTGATCCTGTCCAAGTGGAATGGACTGCCTCAGTCTCTAAAATCCCAGACGATAGTGCTCACTCCAGAGGTTCGCCTGTCCCTTGCCTGGTGGTTGCAGACAACCCATCTCAACAAGGGTCGTCCGTTCTGGGTGGCGAATTGGGTCCTGTTGACAACGGATGCCAGTCTTCGGGGCTGGGGGGCAGTTTCGGGTCCACACTTGTTCCAGGGCAGGTGGACTCCGGCAGAAGCAGAGCTTCCAATAAACATCTTGGAACTCCGAGCGGTTTTCAATGCTCTCCAGCAGGCACATCGGGTTCTCCAAGGTCACCCAGTGCAGGTCCAGTCGGACAACGCTACCACCGTGGCCTACATAAACCGGCAAGGAGGAACCCGAAGTCGGGCGGCTCTCGTAGAGGTGTCTTGGATCCTGGTATGGGCGGAGCGCAATCTTCCGGCCATATCAGCGGTCTTCATCCCGGGAGTGCTAAACTGGGAGGCGGACTTTCTCAGTCGCCAGGACGTTCATCCGGGGGAATGGTCCCTGCACCCGGACGTTTTTCAACTGCTGCTGGACAGGTGGGGTCTTCCAGAGATCAACCTCATGGCGTCCCCGCACAACAACAAGTTGCCGGTGTACGGGTCTCGCACAAGAGACGAAGAGGCGTCTCTGGTGGATGCTCTGTCCGTCCGGTGGACGTTCCGGTTTGCTTATCTCTTTCCTCCGGTTTCCCCCCTTCCACGGGTAATCCGTAAATTCAAACAGGAAGGAGGGATGCTCCTGTTGATAGCTCCCGCATGGCCCAGACGGCACTGGTTCTCAGACCTTCAGGGTCTGTCCGTGGACCGTCCTCTGCGGTTACCGCTCCGACCGGACCTTCTGTCACAGGGTCCTTGTCTTCACCTGGACCTGACTCGGCTGTCTTTGACGGCGTGGCTGTTGAGACGGCCATGTTAAGGTCCAGGGGGTTTTCCAGCTCTGTAGTGCGTACCATGCTAAGAGCTCGGAAACCGTCTTCCGCAAGAATATACCATCGCGTGTGGCATACGTTCTTCCAGTGGTGTCGACCGAGAGGTTATGCACCGCGGGAGTTTTGTCTGTCTCGGGTACTCGCCTTCCTGCAAGCGGGACTAGACCATGGGCTTCGCCTTGCTTCTTTGAAGGTGCAGGTTTCGGCCCTGTCTGTCTGGTTTCACCGTAGGATTGCTACAATCCCTGATGTGCACACCTTTATGCAGGGCGTTCTGCGAATTCAGCCGCCTTTTGTTCCACCTGTTGCGCCTTGGGACTTGACTGTGGTCCTGAGGGCTCTCCAAGGACCGCCGTTTGAACCACTGGGTTCAGTGGATCTTAAATGGCTAACAGCTAAGACTGTTTTCCTTCTGGCCATAGCGTCGGCCAGACGTGTTTCTGATTTAGGGGCTCTCTCTTGTAGACCCCCTTTCTTGATTTTTCATGGGAACAGGGCAGTGCTACGCACTAGTCCTGAATTTCTTCCCAAAGTTGTTTCCCAGTTTCATGTTAACGAGGAAATAGTTGTTCCGGCCTTTAACTCACCTGGCCTTTCAGTGGGTGAGGCCACTTTGGATGTTGTGCGGGCCTTAAGGACTTATGTTGACCGCACTTCTTCGTTTCAGAAGTCGGACGCCTTGTTTGTCCTCTATGGCTTCCGTAAAAAGGGTTGGCCTGCTTCAAAGCAAACTTTGGCAGCCTGGATCCGTATGGCTATTTCTGAAGCTTATCTTCATGTAGGCCTGCCGGTTCCTCCTTCTGTGAAGGCTCATTCCACTAGGTCTGTGGGTCCTTCGTGGGCAGCTCGACGTGGTGCCTCTGCAGTCCAGATCAGCAAGGCTGCTACGTGGTCCTCTGTCCATACCTTCGTGAGGTATTACAGGTTTGACACCTTCGCCTCTCAGGATGCTTCCTTCGGGCGGCGGATTCTCCTTTCAGCACAGGAGCGTCCCCACCCTTAAAGGATACTGCTTTGGGACATCCCCAAGGTATCCTGTGGATACCCTATGGACCCTGAAGTAGAAAATATGAGATATGGTAAGAACTTTCCCTTGTTATCTCTATTTCTACGAAGTCCATAGGGTTCCACAGGGCTCCTGCCCTGTCGCACCTGTGCTGCAGATGGGTTTTGCTCTGGTCACCGGTTTTTCCGTCTCCCTCTGGTGAGAATGTGATTCTTGTGTGTGTCCAGATCTTTCTTCTCTCTCTTCCTTCTCCTCCTCCGGCCTATGGCTTGGTACCTAACTGAGATGCCTTGGCTCGGGGGCGGGGTATAGGAGAGGGACCCTAGTGCATCCTGGGAGGCTGAAACTTAACTCTATGGTGCCCGATGCCTGACGTCATCACCTGTACCCCCCCCCCCCCCAAGGTATCCTGTGGAACCCTATGGACTTCGTAGAAATAGAGATAACAAGGGTAAGTTCTTACCATATCTCATATTTTTTGCTTTCTTAAAAATGATCGACGGTTGTGGTTGAAGGGTCTCTTTAAGAAGGGGATCTAATGTAAGGAGTGTATAGTTGTTCTTGATAATTTTAGCAACCCCATTTGATGAGTTATTAAACTTGGATGTAAATACCACAGAGGGATCAAAATATTTGTTCTTAGATTTCATTTTTTTCTTGTTCTTTTTGATCTTGTATCTGTAAAAGAGAATCCCTATCTAAATCCCTGCTTTTCAAAAACACGTTCAATACCAATTCATTCGGATATCCTTCACTTTAATTTGTTTATAATGTCTTTGTATACAGTGTGTAGTATTCCTTACTTGACAGTCACAATAGCTTGTATATTACATAGAAGGCTATTTTGAAAGTTGGATTATTCATGCTGCCATATTTCTGTGGGAACTGCACTCTTCTAATTTAGGAACTTAATGTCTTTAAAATTGTAGTGTTTGCTGCCATTTAATGGAAGGAGAAAAAGAGCTGCTTTGCTTTCAGTACATATAGTACAATATACAGGGATATTTTCTTATTTAGTTGAGCAGTGAAATGTAGTGTTTGGCTCCACCCTCAGAGGTGACAATGTACAAATGATATGTGTGTTCCTACCTGCGGGGGGAGGGTTTCTTTACATGATAACCTCCCCACACACACGACATTAAACCACCCATAACATTAAATCCTTCTCCCACACACATTACATTAATAGTAGTCTTCATTTTAGCACCCTGCACCTGTCACAACCCGTGCAGTTCCTCTTTCCTACCTAGGGTGTTGCTCACTGCTCTGGTGCTTCTAGCACACACTGGTCTGTGTATCAGAAGTTTGCTGCATCAGCAGAGTGTGCTAGAAGCACCAGAGCCACCTTATAAGATCTATAAATCATACTGTGTTGTTGCTAAAGTTGTTCTATCTTCTTTTGTAATCAGGCTGCGATGAGCTGAAAACTAACCTCAATCCTGACAACAAACACAGTTCTGCTGCCTGTGAGAGTCTGCAGGCCTTCATAGCTTATTTATACCTGTATGAGGTATGGTGGAGTGGGCAACCCAGTCCTCCTGTGCTGGAAGTAATGATGGAGACCTCGGCTGGAGGAGATGCAGACCCTGATGCACCAGCAGAAAAGGACACTTCGGGAACTCTGCCTGACTTCGAGGTGCTGTTGTCAGAGCTACATGTCGGCTTCCAGAATGCTCAGCGTGAGATTGCAGATGTACAGCAAGCTCTTAGAGAGATGATACAGCAACATCAGAGGGCCAGGCAGATCCAGGATAACTCTCTGGAGCTAGAGCAAGACTCCAGCCCAAACCCAACTCCAGAGGAACATCCTGACAGCAAGAACCAGGCGTGAGTAGAGCCTCTTGGTGAATAACTATTGCAAGTCTGTCCTAAGTGGTCATTAGTTCACTGTCCACTCTCTGTTTCTGCAGTTATAGCCTCAGTCCAATCTCCCTGACCGAGTTGATGAAGAAGCTTTCCACTGCAAACCACAAACTAGCTGAGTTTCCTGAATATTTAAAGGTGAGAACCCCAGTGTTACAATGTAAATCAATTTTAGTATAACAAACAGCATGGTGACATACATTCGTAATAATTTGTGCAAGAAACCAGCTTCTCGCTGTATTGTAACTGGTGTTATTGTTACTTTTATCGTTAAATGTTAATTAAATCATAAGTGTAAAGAGTTGCATATAGACAGAGGCTCCGCAATCTTCCTTCAGTCTGACATTGCTGAGGTGTAATTTGCAGTCTGTAGCTTACCACATCCATCCATTCACTTCTCACTTATGCTTTTACATAAGGGGACAGGTCTTAATTGCTAAACCTATGGAGTGTGAATTATACCCCTTTTACACTGGCCAAATAACCTGGGTTATTGCTGTGTCAACCCGAGTCGCGGCTCAGTTTAAAAAGGTCCCCGAAAAATAACCTGGTTCCAGTGACCTGGCAATCCAACCCGGGTATCGAGCAGGGCTGGACAATTTGTTTGGTTTTGTGCCCTTCCGCACTACAAATGCAGCGCTCTTGCGGCGGGAGCTACATATGGTATAAAGAGGTAACCAACCTCTCTAATGAGAAGTATTTATATAAGAGAGATACCTTGCACTCAACCTTATAAGTATAGATAATGACAATGTGATTGTGTGTGTGATAATGGGCCAATAATGTTAGGACAACTGTGCGTAAAAATAATATGTAATTTAATGACATTAAAATACACATATATCACAACTGGATATAGGATTGAAGTATTAGCTGATTGTGATTAATTACAGTGGCCGGTAAATGACTATGGTGTCTATTTACTAAGCAGTGTTAGGAGACAGAGTGAAAAGTGATAAGCTGCCAGCCAATCAGCTCCCAACTGTCATTTTTCAAACACAGCCTGTGAGATGACAGTTAGGAGCTGATTGGCTGGCACCTTATCACTTTTCACTCTGTCTCCTAACACTGCTTAGTAAATAGACCCCTTAGTATGTAAAACCACTACAAACACACGGACTGGCACAAGGACGAACTGCAGAGAGGGGGAAAGTGTGATGGTAGTGAACAGACAGAGACAAAAGTGTCTTGGTGATAAGGAGATTGGGGAGAAGGAGGGAGGGATGGAGGAGAGATGTAGGGCAGGTCTCTGATGCTCCCGTGCCTGTTTTAAATGTCCATATTGCAGCAGAAATTGTTGAGAGAATGGCGTCTGCTATAGTTTTTCAGTTTTTGCTTGTGCCGTCTGTCATACTTATAGGTGGCGAGCAGGGTTGGACCCGGGTAAAGTGGCAGTGTAAACGGGTGACCTGGGGCCCGTTTACAGCATAAGTACAGCCAGCTCACCGGCACTTAGAGATAATGTCATCTCCACGCATCGGCAGAAATTTTAACACAGAACTCGTGTGCAGTGTACACAGCCCGACCTGGGATCTGTCCCGGGTTAGAACTGTGGCCCTGATTCAGAGCCGGACGCTCTGACAGAGTGCTCGCTCTGAATCAGGGCCGTCCTTATCTTTTTTTTTAAGAGCGGCCTCCTGCCCGCTCGCATAGCTGTGGGTGACCACCCACAGCTATAGCGAGCGGCCAAAATGTTGGTCGCGATGGTCAAGACCATAGCGACCATCGGGCTTGCGACGAGACCCTTGTGGTAGGGTCTCGTCTGTCGCAAGCCCTGGAGTGCTTTTGGCTCTATCAGAGCCAAAATCACTCCCACTGACATCACTACTGATGTCAGTGGGGCCGGCCCCAGATGGTAGGCGTTCCCATGGGAACGCCTCCGTCTGGGCAGCCATGCCCCCGGCACGCCCACCAAAGGGGGCTTGCTGTCAATCACCATTGACAGCACTCCCCCTTTGGTGCGAGACCCATAATGACGGCTTGGCCGTCGTGCACATGCGCACTTGGCCAACATCGACCCGCTTGCGAGCGCTCAGCGCTCGTGAGCGGGTCTGAATCAGGCCCTGTGTTCCAAATCCCAGGTCAGACCTGGGACTTTGGTGTGAAAGGGGTGTAACCAAGGGGCTGATTCAGAGTTGTACGCAAACCCGATGTTTGAAGCTCTGCACATGCATAGGATCTGTATTGCGCACGTGCAGAGCTTCTTCTGCGAGTTTGCTGAAAGTGCTCGGAAGCCCCATTTTCTAGGTGCGTTGAAGCCAGTGGCTGCGTTCGTGTATGCAGCTTCACTGGCTTCTGCTGCGGAAAAACACTGGCCACCTTAAATAACCTGAGGGTTACTCTGATGGCCAACGTGCACACAGATGATCCGACGCTGCTTGTTTGGACACCGAACCAGATCACAGAAGCCGACAGGAGGCGTTTATTTACACGTGACTCCTCCTGCGGCATTACCATAAATTAGCATTGCTGCTAAAAGCGCACAACTCTGAATCGGGCCCCCTACTGGCTGGAATCTAACACATAAAGCATCCCACCGTTCATCATCACAAACTTCGCCCAATGCCACCTCTCACCTAGTTCTCAGTGTATGTAGTTCGTGTGTCTCTGGCATATAGAGAAGATTAATTACTCTTTGGTGGAAACATTTTATAGGGGTGTGGCCACAAGAACATGTTTTGCTTTTAGTCACGTCTAAATTATAGATGGGTTTAGGACCATTATGCTTGGTTTTGATTTTTTTGACAGGCTTAAACCTTACAGTTTAATAAATTGCTGCGATCTACGGCTAAATGCAGAAAATGTCACCACTGGTGAAAAATAGGAAACCTTGTGCAGGCAACTTGTTAATGTCATGTCTTGGTTGGTATGCGTACCATGTGGTTTTCTTGTCCGGATCATGATTGGCTACTGTTTACTATTTCTCGTACATTTTCCTTCTAGGTGCTGCCATTTCCGGATGTGCTGGAGAGCTGTCTAGTGCTACTTTATCTCCCTCCTCCAAAGCTGACCTCGGATTTGCGGGCACAAGCGATAGACCTGCTGCAGAGGCACGGCTCCGGCTCACCCGATCACCAGAAAGTAGCCAGCAAGTTTCTCCCACCATCTGAAAGTGCAATGCCTGCAGTCTAGCCAGAGCTGCCCTCAATCACTGCTTCCAGCTCTCCAATAGCCATTGCACTAGTGCCGGTGCCCTACACCTGCCTTCTCTTCTACCAGAAGCTGCAAACCACAATCAGCCATTCATCTATCCATTCAGAACAGTACGCTCCACTCAAATACGAATCATTGCTCTAAGTGAGGTTACAGGAGGCACGGTGCATGCAATAGAAAAGATGGCACCTTCCTGACATCCAGATTGTAAACTTTGACCTTATCGCTGGGTACTAGACACTGCCTGTAAATGATCCTAAACATACATGTCACTTATAATGCAGTAAAATGCCAAGGAACCTTTTTGTTCTTTATTTCAAAACTTTGCTTTTTTTTTTTAATTAATGTTCTGTGCTGAGACTGTGCTATATTTCTGCACTTTATATACTGGTGGCACTCAGTGACTGCAACCATTTGGTGGGCTGAACCAGTGTCCCTGTGAAAGCCGCTTATCAGGTCACTGGGAATTACTGTGTGCCTCCATGTCGTCTCTCGCCCGTGTTGCACGGATTGGCTGCATTTTATGAATACAGGATCACCCATAAAATGGCTGCCCGAGAGTGTAGGAGACAGATGCATAAAGGAGATAGTTGGGGGTAAGATTTGGGGGTAATGTGACAGCTTATAAATATGCACGTCTATCAGTCCTCAAAATTCAGACCATTCAAAACTGTTTTTGTTTTTTAAATAGGAAGATGAACCTCAACTGCAAATTGCTCCTATATAAAAGGGTCAGCTTTAGCATTCTGGACGATATGTCCATACACTGACACAACCTATATGTAATATGTTATCTGGATGTTGGTCATTTCTCACTGTAGACTACAAAAGACTCCCTGCTGTGCCCGTCACTAGAATTACAGAAAGAAAGCCTGGCGTGCATAGAAGTAATGTTTCCCCACAATGTTATCGGCCATGCTCAATACAAACTAGCACTTTAGGTTATGCTGTACATTAGTCACCGTTATTCCCAGTACACAGGGTGAGTAATGTAATGTGACATTGACGTTAAGGACTCACATCTGTGTTGTTTGTCATGCGATCATGTGATCTATCTATAATAAAAAGTTGAATATTGCTCCGGTCACCTGCAGTGTGTCCCGGTCACCTATACCTAATCGATTAATGCAGGAGTCCTTTATACAGTGTATCAATTTCTAAGGACTTGTGATGCCTTGTTTATTTACTATACCATGGTTAAAACCGTTTTTGTTTACATAAACATGTAAAAGCATTCCATAGCATGTGTAGTTTTTCCGCACCTACATGTTGCTGGGAGAGTCCAGCATGCTTCCAAGTTGCTAGAAAAATAGTAGTCCTTGTGATTGTAGAGTGATACTATGATCTGCATCTGTCCTCCCCAAAACATAGCGGGGGAGATATATCAAACCTCAGAGAGAGAGAAAGTACCAACCAATCAGACTCTATCATTGTTCAAACACAGCCTGTAAAATTACAATCTGATTGGTTGGTACTTTATCTCTCTTTAAATTTGATACATCTCCCCCAGTCTGTGTACAGTATGTATACAGTATGTATTGCATCAGGTGCATGAATGACACTGTGACCTGTATTGTGTTGTCATTCTAAGGAAGACTCAATTTTGGTATCTAGTTACTATTAATGCCCAAGTAGATTCTTACAACATTTTACTTTGCCGAAGAGAAGGTAGAGAAATGGACAGTGACAAAATACTACAGTGTGTGTCACTACTGTAAGAGCACCCAGCTGTCTCCCGTCTCTCAGAATATCAAACATTATTCTTTCTATTGTACTTGCAAACATTGATACTAGTAATACATATGATTGTTTTGTTTCTTACTATATGCAGGCTGAGAAAATCTAGGTTCACTGTGCTGTCATCTCCATTGTCCTTCCTGCATACTAACATGCACAGGAACAGTCTAGTGCAGAGGTTCCCAAACGCGGTCCTCAAGGCTCCCCAACAGTTCAGGTTTTAGAGAATTATCCATATTTGAGTGCAGGTGGTTAAATCAAATTGGCTGAGGTACTAATTAAGTCACCTGTGCTCAGCCATGGATATCTCTAAAACCTGACCTGTTGGGGAGCCTTGAGGAACGCGTTTGGAAACCTCTGGTCTAGTGTGTAAGGATAAGACGAATACCGATTTTACACCAAAATTCCAGGTCTGACCCGGAGTTGGAACAGAGTTCTAACCCAGATCAGACCCGGAATTTCCCCGGCGCCGACCCACGATATTCCTGAGTTGGCGCCGTTCACACCCGGCTTTTCCTGCGTTGACGTGGACGCTTGGAGATGACGTAATCTACAAGCACTACTGAAGCCGGACCAATCCGCTGGCATGCGGCGCGCTCCAGGTCAGCGTGACCCGGATCACGCTGTTTACACTGCAGGGTTTCACGGGTCATTCCCATATTAAACCCTGCAACTTACCTGGGTGGGATTGCCGGGTCACTCGACCCGGCAATCCAACCCTTTCCCCTTTTACACCAAGGAGCTACCTGGGTTAACCCTGCAATAACCCGGGTTTTAGCTCTGGTGTAAAAGGGATATAACAATATCCTTCCTACTACACCCATAGGTGAAGCACAGCTAATAGATTGTAACGTAGGAGACTGGACATCTCCAGTGGAAGCAGCTGTTTACCACCCTGGGTGTAGAATCCCAACCCCCACTGTACCATCCCATAGTTTTCTAGTTGGGACGTAGCCTTTGATTTGTCGCTTTGGGGTCTCTCCTCAGCCGCATTTCCTCACAATCGGGACAAGGCGCTTGGACACATATAAGGGAATGACTATTATTAATTCAAAATAGAGAAATTAGTAAATAGTGTGCAAATGCAATAAATACTCAACTTACTGTCATGCTTTCATTAGTTTATTGTCAATTAAAAATAATGCAATAAATGTCTTTCGTGACTTCTTAATTCACTGTGTTAGTAGAATCACTGTGTATTTTACATTCTCTAATTTCTAGGTTAGCTTTACTACACCAGATGTAAAATAATCAATTACAATCCATATTACGAACACTAATATTAGGTTTCTGGCAAACCTCTCCTCCACAGGTTCCAATGCTAAATCCTTATCACTTAATGAGTGCTCAGCCTCACTTTGGGTCTCGCCCTCACTTATGCTGGGCATACACTATACAATTATCTGTCAGACATCTGTACAATCTGGATGGTTGCAATGAAAATCTAGTAATGTATGGGAGCAAATGACAATCGCCCATTTGCTCACAAACACTGAAAAACAGACAAAAATTGTCATTCAGACAAATTGGTTAAATTCATTTGATTTAACCAATCATTTTTGTCCAATGTTTAAGACCATATGGTGGATTGTCATTGGCTCCCATACATTACATTACCTGATTTTCATTCCAACCAGACAGATATCTGACAGATAATTGTAGAGTGTATGCCCAACATAAGCGTTTAACATTTTGTTCATGTTTCTTCTGGCCAGGATTAGTATGCTGGTGCTAAAATGTTTGTGGTTATAAGCATTATTTTGGATTGATAATATTACTGTATTTGTCTACGTTCAAAATCTATACAGAATTATATAGTCAGCATTGTTTAGTGGTTTATAGCTTTAGGTAATGTGGCAGGTGACTTTTGTGGTTCCTTGACTGCACTCTTTCCACCACCAGAGGTGACTCATGAAGCATAGGTTAGGGTTGCCACCTCATCCCTTTAATAAGGGACACATGAATTACACAGATTAAATAGCTGGCTGACTTCAGTCTCCATTTCACCTGGTTTAATCAGCCACAGAAATTGTGTCATTCATATATGTCCCTTATTAAATGATGATCTGACTGGTGTGATTATGTATTACCGCCGGCCGCATGGTCATAAAGGTAAGTATTTACTAACCAAACCCAGCCCCCCATAACGGGTGCCTAACCCTAATTCCCCCCCGGGAGCCCTAAAACTAACACACCCCCCCTCCCCCCACGGCTGTCCGCTGCGGCGCCCGGCATCCGCTCGATCGAGATGCCGGGCGGCGCTCTCCCAACGTCGGGCAAATGACAGGCGTCTACATTTAGACGCCTGTCATTCGTCCCTAGTCAGGATAAAGCAGTCTGGAAGCCGGCGGTCGGCATTTAGACCGTCGGCTTCCAGACTACATCCTGATCTGATACCCTATGCAGAGTAGACACTTCTGTTTGAGGAGTATCTGGTGGCCAACCAGCACCAGTTGGAATGGTCGGCCATGGTGAAATCCCAACAATCTGGAGTTAAGAAAAAACAAAAAATTGAATGGCAAACTAATCCTTGTCCCAGTCCCTTTCTAAAATATAGGTGTGGACGACTGGATTATTTACAGTGCTGATTGGCTGTTTAACTTCCTTTAGGGATTGCCTGAGATAGTAAAAATATGCCTGATGACCTCCTGGGGTGCAGCAGAAAAGGGGAATGGCTATAATGCTTATGAAATACAGCTGCTTCCGTTTTGATGTTATCGCCACCAATTAGCATGGATTCCTGGCGAACCATTCCTGATACCAGTCTGTAATTAGAATTAAAAGATAGCTAATCTCATTTCTGCAGGTTTTTTTTTTTTGGTTTTTTTTGGACATTTGTAAGAACTACTTACACTTTATGGCAAATCTTGTATAGGCCCATATGTGAGTAGTGTTTTAAATTTATAGAGCAGTTTTTGTTTTTAACCAAAAAAATTTAATTGTTTTTGGCTATCTTGGTTGGTCTGGTGTTACCAGAGTGGTGTGGGGCTGAGGCCTATCAATGGTAACAGCAAGGGAAACTCATTGCTATAACCCTGTAATGTTCAGGTGGGGAAATGTATTCAGTAGTTTTTGGACATGTAACAAAGTATGTCATTTAAGCCCATGTATTTAAATGGAGGATATGAGGGAAATTTTGTAGGTGTAGATGTGAGGTCCCAAAGAACTTGGGTTGTAATGAGAGCAGTAGGAAAGACCACCTTGTTTACATGAAAAATTAGGTCTCAAGACCTACACAAGATATAGCTGCCACCTTAGAAACCCGTCTGCCCAAACCAACAGGAGAACAACCCCCTTCCATGTGATACCAAATAAAGTAGCATCAGCTGGTGCTGAAATACCACAGATATAGCAGAAACCTGCACATCTAGAGCAAAAGTGAGGGATGTGAAACAGCTTGTATGGACAACTTTGTTCCTTGAATAGGCCACATTTTCAAACTCTGTCCTCAGGGCACCAAACAGTGCATGTTTTCCATGTCTCCTCACAGAAGTTAAAAAATTAACTCTACCTGTGGAACTATTAAAATGTGTCAGTGAGTAATGAATACATCTGTGCACCTGCTAGGTGACCTAGAAAAACGTGACATGTGTGGGGTCCTGAGGACAGAGTTTGAGAATCTCTGCACTAGGCTATGCAAGATTTCTTTCCCTCGATGTGCTGAACAACGGTCTGCAAGGCCCTTAGCATAATTTCAAAAGCCATTAATTTAAAGACGGGGTGCTCAAATCCAGTACCACTAACAGGTCATGTTTCTGGATGTCTTTAATCATGCACAGGTGAGAATCTATTTTGTCCGGTCAGTAATTATCCTACCTGCTTCCACAGACAGAAATCCTCAAAACATGACCTGAAAACTTTAGAAATACTGATTTTAAAGTTTGAACTGTTAGACATTTTTTTATTTTTTTTATTTTAAAGGGGCCAAAGATAGGCGAGATTGATATAGCGACCAGCTCAAATCATGGGCTATTGCTATATCTAGGGAATCCCCTGATCTGCAAATTTGTGAAAAATTCTGGCATAAAGGGACCTAGCCCAGGCATTGTCAACTCAGTAAGTCAGCCTAATGTCCAGCCCTGGAAAGTAGACCATTGGAAGGATACAGCCAAAATGTTCTACCCATTAGAGCAGAGGTTCCTAAACTGTGACCGATTCCAGGAAGGACAGAATGCTCTGTTCCTGGACTTCTTAATTTGATTGCCATCACTTGTGGTGAAACACCTTTCTTATCAATTAACTAGTTCAACACAGTTGAGGGCAAGACGGATGTCCAGAAATGAGCATTTTGTCCCTCCTGGAATGGGTCATGTTGGGAGGTATGCAGTTCAGATTTTAAGGTTATCAATGCTTGACCACAGTTGACTTTATTTAATCACCTGTGCTCAACCAAGGGTAGCTTCAAAAAATCTGAATTGTTGGGAAGCCTTGAGGACTGTGTTTGGGAACCTCTGCATTAGAGGATGCAATATTCCTGCCCCCTGGAATGCAGAGTTACAATTCCCCCAGTGGTTATAAGTCACTACTGTGAAATTGTCTGGCTGGACATTGTTGCTTCACAGTCAGTCTTTCTTGCTGATCAATTTCTTGGAACTCAATGCTGGACTCCCATGCAGTAAATCAGTACATCCTGTAGGATTCTAAAGGGAACAGAGTAGCACAGACAAGTTCTAATATTGGTTGCAGGAGTGCTGCTCCCAGGTCAGGGGGTCTATTCTGGATCCATATTTATCTTGGAGGGAGCACTACAGGTTGTGGATTTAAGTCCTGAATAGTTTGGGTAGGAGATTTAAAGATTAATAGTTCTGAGTTAAGAATGACACCTAGGCAGCAAGAGTGTAGTGTAGGGTTTATTGTCATTGGTCTTGTAAGTCCTAAAGGTTAAGGGCCAAAAGTCTACCTGATAAAATTGTCACAAGGAGACACATTGTCACATTAGATAGGGACTGCCAAATTGGCTAGGACAGAGGTTCCCAAACTCAGTCCTCAAGGGATTATACCAGTCCAGGTTTTAATGATATCCATGGTTGAGTACAGATGGTTAAATCAAATTGACTGAGGTACTAATTAAGTCACCTGTGCTCAAGCATGGTTATCCTTAAAAGCTGGACTGTTAGGGTGCCATGAGGGGTGAGTTTTGGAATCTCTGGGTTAGGGCTTCATCTGCCTCTTTAGTCGTGACTTGCAGGAAACATTCCACAGAAGACTAATCAATGAGGAAGAAATCTTAGTGGGAGAGGAACAATACATGTGCAGGCCTTCACATTTCATCAGAAGGTCCATATTGCACCAAGCCCAGACAGGCTCTCAAACAAACTAGCTATACGAGCCAAGCCCTTCCCCCTATAACAGAGATTCCCAAACTCCACCATTACAGTCCAGATTTTAAGGCTATCCATGCTTGAGCACAGCAGCTCAGTCAATTTGATTTAACCATCCAGGCTCATCCATGGATATCTTTAAAACCTGGACTACAACAGGGGAGTTGGGAACCTCTGCCCTATAAGGTAGGTATACAAGAAATGCAGTCCATTGGTTGGAGATTACATTTTCTCTTGGGTGCAGGTTCTATCGCATGTGGAAGGTAGTATTCAATACTATAGACCAAGCTCTTTATTATGATTTTAATGCATCATTAGTAACAAAGCTATTTGCTGCTGGATTGGGTTATAATATTCAATACCTTTTCCCATCCAGTAAAATCTGCATTTGCAAGAAAATTCCTTCTCCCATGTCTACTAAGAGGATTCTGGATCCCTCACTTTCTCCGATAGGGAGCAGAACTAACAGAACACAGTTTCTGTAGTGAAGGATTCACCACTTCCATAATGTCCACAGACTGTCCAAAGTACCAGATGCACTCTTGCTCAGATACTGCCTGAAAAGATTCAGCCCTTAGGGGTTCCAATGCATAGTGACAGTCTGGCATACCGATAACTGCAGACCACCAAAGTTGGGGTTTCCATAACCCTGGTCTTGCCTGAAAAGGAGGGATTTTGGAAGGTCATGAGTCAGTCTTCTGTATTCTCTGGGAATGCTGGACTGGTGTGCAGCCACTAATATCAAGACTTTTACAGTTAGGCTGCAATTTGGGTTAGGCTTATCGACATTTAGCGCAAAATCCCACTTGTTAACATAATATACCACACCCACTGGACTGACAAGTTTCTGCTATGGCAAACGGTGTCAAGTCTAAAGTACTTTGGAGAGAAACTGTAGAACTGCTATTTGCTTGAGTGTCTCATCCGTGCGGATTATTGGTCATTCCCCCATATTGTGTGAGGCTGTCCTCCAAACAGTGACTGCAGCATATTGCACTGTTAAATATCTTCCACCCCACTAGTGACCAGCACAGAAGCAAAGCAAATGCACCAAGACCATAGAACACCACTACACCGCAAAGTGGACAAATTACATGATTGTTTTAATTGTTATCTACTTCCTTTTTTGCAACAACTAATATTTGGCATAAATAAAAGGCTTAACACTCATGGCCAGGTCGTATATTTGAGAAAGGAACTTAAATCTGTGTTATCGTCAGTATTAAAAGAGAAAAACGCTTTTAGCCTATAAATGCCATAAATATGTCCAATCGGACAATTCCTGTCATTGCACACAAATTCCCTTTCTGAGACGCACAAAAGAAAGGAATGGAAGGATGTCAATGTGATGCAGCATATTAACATAAATGGGGAAGGCTATGCAAACTTCTAAATTCTCAAGCAGAAATCATGGAAGGAAGATAAAGATGGGTACACACTAAACATATCTGCAGATGATAGTTGTTCATGCACACTGAACCACCATCATCTACGTTCAGTGTGTAGGAGGGGGGGGGGGGGCAGGTCCCGCTGGCAGGAGGGGCGGGTCCACCCTCCTCCCCACAGCTGCCGCTGCATGTGTACGGGCAGTTTGCAGACCGCCCGTCCACACTTGACAATGAACAGATATGTCTGCAGACATCTGTCCATAAGCTGTGCAGCACAGCCAATGTGATATGTCTGTGAACGACATCATTCAGACATATCGCGGGAACACACTGGCCAACGGGCAGCAGATATATTGGCCGATCAATTGATCGGCCAATATATCTGTCCGTGTGTACCCATCTTAAGTCATGCAGACATCACAGTCACTGCTGGAATCGCTGCAACAGCCATATAGGATACTGAGGGGTATATTTACTAAAGTGGTTAGTTTTTTTTTTCTTTAGAAATGAAGATGTTGCCTATAGCAATTAATCATATTCTACTTAACATTTAATTAGCGCCTTCAAAATGACAATAGCTAGAATCTGATTGGTTGCTATGGGCAACATCACCACTTCTACAAAACTCACTTTAGTAAATATGCCCCTTTACAGTCTTATGTAGTGTCTCACACCAAGTCAGGCACAATTGTAAAGCAAGTTTGAAGCCATTTACAAGCTGCTTTTTTTTTTTTTTTTTAAGTAATGTTAGTAACAAAAAAATAAGAGATATGGTAAGAACTTACCCTTGTTATCTCTATATCTACGAAGTCCATAGGGTTCCACAGGATACCTTGGGGCATAGGCGATGCGGCAGCAGCACGGGCACCACAGAGTTAAAACTTTAGCCTCCCAGGATTCACTGGGGTCCCTCCTCTATACCCCGCCCCCCAGCCAAGGCCATCAGTTTTGTAACAAGCCACAGGCCGGAGGAGGAGAACAAAGAGAGAGAGAAGAAAGTCTGGAACACAGAAGAATCACATTCTCACTAATAGGAGATGGAAAAACCGGTGACCAGATTAAAGCCCATCTGCAGTACAGGTGCGACAGGGCGGGAGTCATGTGGAACCCTATGGACTTCGTAGAAATAGAGATAACAAGGGTAAGTTCTTACCATATCTCTTATTTTCTACTTTAGGGTCCATAGGGTATCCACAGGATACCTTGGGGATGTCCCAAAGCAGTATCCTTTTAAGGGAGGGGACGCTCCTGTGCTGGAAGGAGAATCTGCCGCCCGAAGGAAGCATCCTGAGGCAAAGGCATGAAATGCATAATACCTGACTAAGGTATGGACAGAAGACCACGTGGCTGCCTTGCAAAGCTGAACAGCTGAGGCACCACGGCGAACTGCCCACGAAGGACCCACAGACCGAGTAGAGTGAGGATTAAGAGAGGTTGAATCAATCCTGCCAAAAGTTTAGTGGCAGGACAACCTTTCTTATGGAAACTAGAGAGGACAAAAAAGGAAGTCCGATTTCCTAAAGGAACTGGTACAATAAACATAAATCCTTAGAGCACGTACTACATCCAAAGAGGCCTCACCAGCAGAGAGGACTGGGGAATTAAAGGCCGGTACTAGGATTTCCTAATTAAATGTTGAAACTAGATACCAACTTAGGTAGAAAACCAGGGCGAGTGCGAAGCCCCGCCCTGTCTCTATGAAAAATCAGAAAAGGAGGACTTGAGAGAACCCCCAAATCTGACAGCCTTCTGGCCGAAGTAATGGACAGAAGAAACAGTCTTAGCTGTAAGCCATTTGAAAGCCACTGAGCCCAAAGGTTTCAATGGCGGTCCTTGGAGAGCCCTCAGGACCAAAGCCAAATCCCAAGGAGCCACTGGCAGGACGAAGGGAGGCTGAAAACGAAGTACACCCTGCATAAAGGTGTGGAGGTGTGTGCTGAAAACTAGACTGACAGGGCAGAAAGTTGCACCTTCAGTGAAGCAAGGTGAAGACCGTGATCTAAGCCCATTTGCAGGAAAGCCAAAACCCTGGATATCCTAAGGACCTGAGGATCAGAACCTCTAGGACGACACCATTCAAAGAAAGTATGCCTCACCCGGTGGTAAATCCCTGCAGAAGAAGGTTTCCGAGCTATGAGCATGATGTTAACAGAGCTGGAAAAACCCATGGACCTTAAGAGGGCTGACTTAACAGCCATGTGGTCAAAGCCAGACGACCTAGGTCCGGGTGCTGGAAAAGACCCTGAGACAACAGGTCTGGATGCAGAGGCAACAGCATCGGGGTGTCGACTGAGAGACCCCGAAGATCTGAGAACCAGTGCCTCCTGACCCACGCTGGAGCTATGAGCAGAAGCGTGTCGCCTTCTTGCTTGAATTTGCGAATAATTCGAGGAAGGGAAAAACGGAGGGAACAGATACGCAAACCTGAAGGTCCACCTGACCAACAGAGCACCCACCAGAAGGGCCTCTCCGTCTTTTGTGATTGAACTGTACACAGGCAGCTTGTTGATGTGTCGGGAGGACATGAGGTCTATTTCTGAAAAAGCCCCATTTGTTCACCAGTTGGTGAAATACTTCCTGGAGAAGAGACCATTCCCCTGGATGCACGTCTTGACGGCTGAGAAAGTCTGCATCCCAGTTGAGGCCTCTTGGCATGAATATTGCCGAATTATGGCAGTGAGGTTGGCCTCTGCCCAAGCTAGAATGCGGGACACTTCTGTCAGAACTGCCCGACTTCGGTTTCCTCACGGGCGGTCTATGTAAGCCACCGTGATGGCGTTGTCTGATTGTACCTGCACGGACCGTCCGTGGAGGACATGTGTTACCTGCTGGAGAAGTTTGAATACTGGCCGAAGTTCCAAGAGATTTATTGGAAATGCAGATTCTGTTGGCATCCACCGTCCCTGAATGAAGTGTGGACCCGTCCCTGCTTCCCAGCCCTGGAGACTGGCACCCGTCATTAGAAGGACCCAGTCCGCAATTGACAAGGGGGGCACCCAGTTTGGATGAGCAGTTCGTAGCCACCAGGCTAGAGACAGACGAACCTCTGGGGAAATCACAATTGTCTGTGTTTTTAACCGATTGGGCAACCCATTCTATCTGTTGAGGATTAGCTGCCGCAGAGGTCTGGAGTGGAACTGGGCATATCCCACCATGTCGAACATCGACACCATGGAGCCCAGTAGCCGCATTGCTGAGTGCACAGACACTTGTCGGGTGTGAAGGCAACTTCTGTAATGCAGAGATATTGTCCTTTGTCACAAAGATCCCCTGGTGTTGAAAGACTAACAGGGCTCCGAAATGGAGCATCCTCAGTGAGGGACCCAGGGAGGACTTCTCTCAGATTATCAGCTAGCCATAATTGTGCAGCACAGATAGTTAGGTGCAGATGGCGCTGAAGGATTTCTGGAGACCCTGCTAACAACAGGAGGTAGTCCAGATAGGACAACAGGCGGACCCCCTGCATTTGAAGGTGGGCCGCCATAACCGCCATGAGCCTGGTAAATACTCGAGGCGCAGTGGCCAGAGTAAAGGACAGTGCCTGAAACAGGAAATGGCGGCTTAGCATTGCAAACCTGAGGAATTGCTGTTGCGCCAAGATAATAGATATATGAAGGTAGGCTTCATAATTGTCCAGAGACACCATGAAATCCCTAGGTCCCATTGCCAATATAATGGAGCGGAGGATCTGTATCCTGAACCGAAGAACCTCAAAGACTCGTTTAGGCACCGAAGGTTTTTGCTGGTAAAACCCATTGGGTTTGTGTACCAGAAAGAGAATCGAGTAATATCCCGTTCCCTGTTGGGATAACGGAACAGGCACTATAACTCCATCCCGGAGCATAGAGTGCAGCTTTTCTGGAGTTCCATGGCCCTGACAGATGGAAGATCTGTAGTGAAAAACCGTCTGGGAGGCCTTCGCCGAAACGAGAGGGCGTACCCCAGAGAGACCACTTCTCTGACCCAAGTGTCCACGGTAGTCAGATACCAGCACTGGGCGAACTGAAGAAGCCGGCCTCACACTTTGGGGTCCCCCAAGGGGAGGCCTTAGGCTGAAGGCTTAGCGTCCAACCTGGGAGTAGGACGGCTTGTGCTCTAAGCCTGCTTGTTCGGCCTGGCAGATTTTCTGGTTGTTGACTGCCGAGGAAAGGACTGCACTTTGGACTTACCCTGGGCCCCAGAGGCCCGAAAGGACGAAGCACCAGACCCTGATGGGATCGGAGCTGATGGCAGACACGCAGACTTAGCTGCTGCCAGAGTCGCCACAATGTTGTCCAAATCAGAGCCAAAAAGGACCTGTGCATTAAAGGGCAAGCATTCCAAACCCACTTCGGAATCTGCATCCGCTTTCCAAGAGCGCAACTCTAGGGTGTGGCGAACTGCTATGACTGGCGAGGAGATTCTGGAAACGGCTGCCTCATTAAAATACGTGGCTGAGTCTCTGGGATTGCCTACCCACTTCACCAGTTCAGGCGACGAGTCAGAGTCCAGAGACAATTACAAATTATCTGCCCAGCGCTCCATGGCTGTGGTCACCTAGCACACGGCCATAGCCGGTCTGGACGCCCCTCCAGCAAGGATTTTAGGCATATTTCAACCTAATGATCCGTGGCATGCTTGAAGGAGGCATGGAGGGCCTGGTAACGTAGTACTCCACACTAGGCGTGTGACATGAGAATCCTCCTGCGGAGGAGTCTCCCACTTGGGAAAAATAATTAATCGCCAAGGGGTTTTAGTTTTGGCCACAGGGGGGTCGACATCTTCAATAAACAAGACCGCATGGCCTGCCCGTATAAGGCTTGGTATATATGTTTTTGACTTCGACTTCTGGTCTGAAAGGTCAAAAAATTTCACTGTCATCAAATGTCATGACAATCATCATGCAGAACATTCTGAGACACTACAGACCGCTTAACAGACTGCAAAGATGACTCCTCCTGTAACACGACCGATAGGTGCTGTACCGAAATGGTCGTGGACCCACACACGCAGGCTCATGCGAGACCTAGGTGGGCGAGAGCAGGAGACACTGGGGACCACTCAGCTTTCTGGGGAACCCCTATATGGGTGAGGACCCAACCAACTGCCGTGATAACCCCTATGGGGCAACGCAGGGGGTGTAGCAAGCCGACCCAAGCCCAACAAGGCCAGGGTGTTCCTGTACAGGAGCAGACACAGTAACTGGGCGTGATATTAGAAAACACGCCCTGCATAAACTCCCAGTGTTACATTACCCTCCGCTATTAGTACATTACAAGTGGTACACTTTAGCAGTAGGGGAAAATCACGTTCACACTCAGACATGATGAGTGTATGTGACTTTCCAAATGTGACAAATAAACACATTTATAGTGAGGCAATGACGACCCTGCAGCACTGCACCGGAAGGGCTTAGCAGAGGAAAAACAGGGATAGAAAATATGGCTGACAGTCAGAAGTGAAAGTACAGGCAGACAGCGCTAGCATTGAGTCACATACAATGCAGAAATAACTTCCTGCACTACCAGCGCTGAAATCAACTACACACACAGAGCCTGGTAGGAAACAGCGCAGCATACACTGACCTTAACGTTGCTTGAAGGAGAGGTATGCAGGGGGACCCGAACCACACAGCCACCAGCATCAGCGTCCAGCAGCACTTGCACATTATTAATAAAATGGCCGCCGAGAAGCAGAGAGGAGGCGGGCACCGGGGGAGGAACGCTGAACACAGCCCGCCAGACCGCTGTGGAAAGGCACTGTGCAGCGGGGGAGGCGCCGGCTGTAAACAGGGAAGGCGTGCTCCCCTGGCATGCATTTAACCCCAGGGACGCCGGACGTTTTCCGCTCAGTCGCGGCCCGCTGTCCCTGGCTTGTGGAAGCGCAGGTTAATACCTGGCTCCACTCGCAAGCCAGTCCCCAGGGAGCCCCCTGCCTGTCTTCCGGCGGGTACCCTCCGCGGGACCCGCCGCTTACCTGGTCCCCTTAGATCCGGCCACAGTCCGGGTGGCCCGGGGTCACCGCTAGCCGTGACCCCAGACCCCCACCAGTATCCCCAGATCGGTACCGGCGTTCTGGTACCGGCGGGGTGAAGGAGCGACAGCATGGACGTCTACGTCTGTACAGACTGTCCATGCTGTACTGCTCTAGATGTGCAGCCACAGCTGCTTTTGGAAGTCTTCAGGGGCTGTAACAGCCCCACTCTGCTACATGTGCTCCGAATCCTGGCCGGGCACCGAAAAAACTGATGGCCTTGGCTGGGGGGCAGGGTATAGAGGAGGGATCCCAGTGCATCCTGGGAGGCTAAAGTTTTAACTCTGTGGTGCCCGTGCTGCTGCCGCATCGCCTATACCCCAAGGTATCCTGTGGATACCCTATGGACCCTAAAGTAGAAAAACAGATTGCACTAAAAATGCATTGGGAAAGTCTAATAAAATAGATTTAAACACACAACAGGCTTAATATTTTGGCGAGAACAAGCTCTATGAACAAAAACATACATAATGCTCGGCAGGAAATCTGCTTCAGTAGTTGTATTGTGGGTTTGCAGAGCTGTAACGTTAAGATACTTTAGCACTTTCAAGTTGTTCCAAGCTGTATTGTCCCCATTCAGCCTTAAATATGGGCAATTCAATTAAATGTGACGTTAAATAGCGTCAGGATGGAGTTCCCGAAGCTATTGAATTGGCCGCGCTGTTAACCCACGACTAGAGAATTTCTGCTAGCGCCCTCCTGAGGTGCGAGCAGAAGTCCAACTAAAGTCAGGTCGCAGTGCTGGTTTCCGGCATAGCGCGTGCGCTAACAGCATCACGGTCGGCGCTTAAGGCTGAGAATGTATGTTGCCGCGACTAAACACCAGGCATTAGGTGCCGTAACCTGCATCTCCGACTTTAGGGCAGGGTGTGATGGGGACAATTGAATAACTCTGGGCACTCGTTCCCGGTGCTATTTAACATCGCATTTCATTGAATTGTCCCCAAAGAAAGCTTCACTTATTAGACAAACTGTTTTACTTTTCACCCAATTTCGTAGATCTCTCTTTTGCAGGTGGCTAAAATACTTTGATCATTCACATTAGACACCATGGGGTTTATTTATATAAAAAAAAAAAAAAAAGTTATTTTCTATGAGTTTTGAAATGGTATTTAAAGCACCGATTTTTTTTTTTTTTTTTTTTACAGAGTATTGCCTTAAAAATGAAAAATTTATTCTTTTGCTGATGTAAGTGCCGATTACTGTATTTTTTTTTTTTTAAATCAACAGCTTGGAAAAAATGCAGATTCAAATAAAATAAAAAAAACCTTGTATGTGGCCCAGGAGCCACGGCTGTGGAATGCTGGTATTATGGGAGTACTGCAATCTTCCCTCAGCATGGCAGAGGGTTGTTACCAAAAAAAAAAAACCTACGAAAAAACACAAATGCTACATGACCTCGCTAATTGTTATCTGTATCAGGAGAAAATAAAAAAAATTAGGATGATGCCATCTTGGAAACAGAAGGACTGGCAGCTGTTTAAACCACAGGCAAGGCAAAACAAATCTCTTGACTAAAAAAACAAAACCAAAAGAAACATCTTTATTTTACAAATTTAAAAACATAAATAATATTTACACATGTTTTAAATTCCAGCGTACAACAATAGAACATAGATTACAAAAATTTGCTGGGTAAAACCTCAAGACTTACAGCAAACATTTTTTTTCCAATGCTTTCAGCTATTATTCATTACCTTTTATTATTTTATACAGGGAAATTACTGGAACTGGAACAGTGTTTGTTCTCATTATAGCGGCTTTGAATTTAATATAAATAGTAGAAGATAATTCCCATATTAAAAAGATCTGAAACCATATTTTCAGGCTATAAAATGGAAGTTGGGAGCCAGGCTTTGCAAAACAAAAATCTCGCCAATAAAAACGCAGTTCTTAATATTTATGATCGAGCTAGACCGAAGAAATACAATTAATCGTATTCACCAACAGAAGTTGCTTTTTTTTCGTCTCTTTTTAAGTCATTTGAGAAAGTTATCTGCACTTTGCTCAGAAAGTGAATTTGTGACTGGCAGACATAGAAAGATCTTTTCCCTGTGGAAAATGTACACGCAGCAGAGGCAGCCATTTTGTAGGCTATTTCAAAATACATGCTAATGCCATCTACTAATTTCACTAGGATCATCAATGATGTGTGAGGTACTACGTACTCCATGCCTCAGTGATGTCAATTTGCACCTAGTGGATTCTCACCAACATTGGTACTTCCTACACTACTTCTGCATCCACTGTGTTTAGTCAGAGGCTTACATATAGTCAAGTTCAATGACAATGTACCAACTGGAAGGGGTCACAAAAACCCAACTCAAAACTTCATGTTGATTCAGAAAAAATTATTTCATATCGGAAGTCTACTCGTAGACAGGTGGCTTACACGGAGAATACATAAACATCTTAACTTCATGTTCTATCCATTGCCAATTGTGCAATTCTAAAATAATGGCTAAAAAAAAAAAAAAAAGCAATATCTATAGTATTAGCCACATCTACTCAGACTTGTCCAGCTCTCTCCTCGTAGAGTCCATAATTGCTCCGTGGTAAGACAATATTAAAGGTGCTTCGTTTAGCAGGAGCTGAACCAATGAGGACAAACACTAACCTGCTCCAGAAAAACTGCTAATCTCACAGTGTTGAGTGTAACATTGAGTCCACATTGAAAGCAAAGGAAAAGTCTGCAATTGCACAAGGACGATCGGAGCGCGGAGTTCCCACGTAATTGGTCACCTGTAGAAGAGTGGTCATTGGTGGTCTGACAGATTCATTTTTTTTTGTTGTTTTACTTTTTTTAAGATGCTGACATTTTGCAGTAAAAGTTTTAAAACAAAGAAAATGCAACATACTGGACAGAATATTCATGCACACAGTCACTCCCTTACGCTCTTTTACTTTACAGCTGGTTCCAAAAACGGTCATGTGGAAGCTGTGTGGCTGAACGGAGTAGGTCATCTCTGCTTAACATATAGAGCATTAGGAAGATGGTGTAGCGCATTGTCAGAGGTAGAATGACGAGTGAAGGTCCTCTCATTGCTGTCCGTTGTTGATGAGAGACATGATGCTAATTTTCTCCTCTGCTTCCTCGCTGGACTTTGGGGCCACTCCTGTTCCCAGCCCATAAAGGCGTCCACAATATTTGGCATCGTCAATGTGGTCCTCAAAAAACAGCTGTTAAAAGAAGCAAGGACGGCAGCTTATTTTCACACCACAAGCTGAAAACACAGTCGGGTGATCCCAGTGCGGTGTATACCGAGTAAGGTTTCTAAATCTGACATAGTTATAGACACAATATAATGGGAACCATTGCCTCATGCTACTAGGCGTGAAGTGCCACAGAGAGCTCAGTAGATCCTAGTAAATTAATAGGCTTTTTAAAATAAACTAGTCACCCAAAATATTAAAGGGAACCTTTGTAAAACACGGTCATAAATTTCCCCGTAATTGCAGCACCATTATCATTGCAGAATGGTTGCCAAGAAAGTGGGCACATGGAGGTATAATTGAAAAGCAAACATACAGATGTGTCCTCATACATCTATCCTCCTTGCGTGCTAAACAGCCATTCTAATCGCGCCATGCCGTGGCGTGACTTGGTAGCGCTGAGCGTATTTTAAGCAACTTTTTACCTTCAAATGAGTCTTATTCACACAGTGATGTGAATAGCTAGCACAAGCAGCTTCTGCTGATTAAAATTATATGCAGCGTGTTCTCTGTGCGTCTGCGGGTGTATCTGCATGTGAAATGCTACGATACAGTGTTACAGCCACTGACACTGCAGATACACCCACAAACGCACAGATACACCAGCAGAGAACATAGGCATTCTGCATATAATTTTAATCAGCAGAAGCTGCCTGTACTAGCTAGTCGCATCACTGTGTAAATAAGACGCATTTGGAGGTAAAAAGTCGCACGAAAGACACTCGGTGCTACCGAGTCACACGGAGCTCCCGCATTATGTGTGGTGCGACTTGTAGCACATGGAGGATAGATGTATGTGGACACTATTTAGAACTGTTGAATCAAAAAGCATGAACTTACGACAATGGATTAATTTTATATGTTTAATAAAAAGATTTTTTTCTAACTGTATTACAGTAAACCTTTTGTCTCCATTTCTTAAATAAAGGCACCACTACTTTGCACATCTATGACCAGACCCACTGTCTTCGCATTGATCTTTGTCAGTTTTACACAGGAATAATTATTATTAGGGTAAAACCAGACTTTTTATGCTTATTACAGTGGTTCCCAAATTGTGTGCCGTGGCACCCTTGGGTGTCTCAGGGCACTTGCAGGGGTGCCTCAAGTTGGTGGTTTAGTACCAAAGAAAATAATTTTTAGTCAGTGTGATAGACAAAAACAGTGGACAAATAGCCCTGTCAACCATCACATAACAGAACCTACGGGTGACATATATATAAGCACAGTTTACTTCATTTAATTTTTGCCGAATTTCTCAGAAAGAAACGCTTGGCCCAGGGGTGCCGTGGAAAACATGCTGATACTCTAGGGCACCGTGATTTGAAAGAATTTGGGAACCACTGGCTTATTAGGTTTGGTAAAATACTGACAAACAATACTCCATGCCACACGTGAGCTCTTCCTTCCGAAAAAAGCCCAAATTTCCCCTCCCTAAGCTCCATCGTTGAGAATGTCTGGTTTATCTATATAATGGCATACATATCATGTATTCCCCCTAACATACTGAACACATCCGCAGCCATAAAAACCACCTAGCGTGACCACCATGGATCTTCCTCCCCATTCTCTCATGGCCTCTGAGAAGACAGACGATAACTCCTCTATGATGTATAATATTTTGTACTCTGCTCTGTCTCCCCCCTTTCCGAATACCATTCCAATTACAGACTATTTTTAATAATAAAAAAAGTAGTTACCGAAAAGTCATCTAAAACTGGGTACACACTGGGCGATATACTGGCTGTTCAATAGACCGGCCAATATATTGCCAGTGCGTCGCCAGGGGGGAGTGTATCTCCGATATGTCTGTACTGCATTGTTCACAGACATCGCGTTGGCTGTGTAGTACAGCCGATTGTCGCTATATCTGCAGATATATCGGCGTATCTGGCTGTGTGTATAGGTGGTCCACCCGTACACTTGCTGCATGGACTGACATCACAGCTGGTCAGGCAAATTCAAGGGCCGACCCACCTATGACGTCAGGATGAGCGGCTGATCGGTAAGTGTGTATACTTATCTGAATCGGCCGCTCCGTGAGCGAGTCAGCCATCAAGTCGATCAAGTGTGTACCCAGCTTTAGAATGAGGTCCCCTTTATACACAAAGCTCACCTCTTTCATTCGGAAGAAAGCCATGCCAGTCAGCAGGGAGTCAGAACCTGCTTGATGCTGCCTACCAATCCTTTGGAGGTCCAATTGATCAGCAACCTCCTGCAAACCACCCTGTACAGTCAATCAAAAAAATAAAGGGAAAAAGCACTTATGAAGCAGGTGTTCTGAAATATGTGCACACAGAGGGAACTCTCATTTACTGAAATCCCTCTGCATTCGGCTAAGCTTCAGAAGGGCTACTATTGGCTGCTACATCTAAACCCATAATTAATCTCGTCTGCCGGGACCTGAGAGAGCAGACATTAAGCTAAACGAAGTGGACCAACAAGCTGGACACTTTCCTCTAAGTGAATACCAAAGGAGGACATCCCAGGATGTTAAGATTACTGTTAGTAGTACCGTATGGTGTTGTATATTCATCGCTTATATATGAATGATAATGAATGTTGAGCATACGGTCACATCGAAATTGGAAGTTAGAACTCTAGCTATAGGTCTATGATAGTGTACAGTCTTGGCTTGATTCTATTAGTGTACATTGAATTTTTATTCAGTAGTTTAAATGTTTGCATGTGCTTTTTCAACAATGTTATTAGGTCAGTAGACATGTATAGATTATTCTGAGAGTCAAAGGATTTCTTTTGGTGTTACGCAGCCACAATTGTTGTTATATTTTTTTAACCTGTAGCTAGAAAGCTTACACCAACCCAGCAAGCACCTCTAAACCCCCCTCTCTAGAAGGAGATCTTTGCTTTGGCTCATACAGTACTTGGAAGCCCATTTTTGCCCGAACTAAACTGCAAGCAATCTTCATATGACGGCGGGTTGATGTGAAAGACTGGCAGGAGGAACAAACGCGATGACCCTGGCTCCAGTCTAACCAGCTGCCAGATTCACTATCAACCTACAGCCCAGTCAGTTTCAGGCAGTAATCCATTCCACCTTGCCGTTTTTAGAGATGTGGATTTCTGGCAGCTCAAGTCAGGTGACGATGGGGTATGGTGCAAGTGATTTAATGAGGAAAGCCAAGTTAAGAAAGGGGTGAGGGTGTTGTTGGAATGGGAACATACACTTTAAGCCACGGGTAATGTATTGCTACCTGATTACAGTGGAGCCGGTCTTTAACCATTTAGAACTTTCAGCAGATACTAACAGATTCCGTACATTTCTAGTCCAGACATTTTAAAAACACCACATCTATGTGGCTGCAATTCTTTGCATTATATGAAATACACCTCACCTTCAGATTCTTGCAGCTCTTCATCAAATATTTGACATCGTAGATTGATGGGAAGAAGAGATTCAAAATATGGAAGAACTCATGTTCCTCCTCCGGCAGCCGTGAGTCTGTTAGAAGTTTCACCATATATCCAAAATCATACCCACTGCATAAGCCAAAAACAAACAACATCCTTACATAGCAGGACTGATCTCAGTATTACACACCGTCCCCGTTCAATGGATGTCCTATTAGGCAACAACCCGAAAAGTCCTAAAATGTTTGACACCCTTTTTTTAATCTGTAAATTTTATTTATTAGACAAGACATGTGTAACCATAACACAATATGTAAGTATAGAAAAAGTATAGGAGATACAGTAGTTTTGGAAAGATAAGCAGTTACTGGGCAGTGTCACATATGATTTGGATTGCTGCTCCCTCCTGGACCAGAAAACAACAGCGTAGTAAAGCAATGATACAGAAGTGCCCTCATACATCTAGCCTCAATACACCATGCACAGTGAGACGCCTAGCATGAACAAGTCGCCAGGTCCCGTGCGAATCTGCTTGCGCCAATCTACTTTTTCACCCGAAAATTGTCTTAGTAGCAATGCGATGCGACTAAGAAGCACCAGGAGACTTTGCTGATCAGTTTGATATGCGTAACATGTATATCTGTGTGCGACTGAGTCTATAAATTAAGCACAACGGATCTTGGCATGGAAAAAAGCCACGACCGCTGCAAAGTAGCACTTCGTATACAGCAGGGATGGGGAACCTCAGGCCCGGGGACCGTATAAGGCCCCCGGAATCATTTGGTCTGGCCCTTGGAGTATTTTGCTGCTAGCCTCATCTGGCTAGCAGGGTGCCTAGAATGGCACCCTACAGTCAGAATCTATGCAGCAGTGCCGCCTGGAACGTCCTTCGGACGCTTCAGACGTTCACACCGCTGCCCTTACAGCTGTAATCACTGGCAATTGTGGCCCCATCCCTGTGTGACATCACACGGAGAGGACATGGCCTGCATCAGGCCCGCGAAAAATAATATATATATCAAAATGGCCCTCGGCAGAAAAAAGGTTCCCCACCCCTGGTATACAGACTCAGTCGAACACAGATATAAAAGTGTTGCATGTCAAATTAATCGGTGCAGTCTCCTGGTGCGTCTTAGTCATATCACATTGAAATGCGAAGACGACACATTTTGGGGCAAAAAAGAAACTTGAGAGGGGCTGTATGGCGTGACTGCAGCAGCAATGTATGAGGACACATTTGCACATTGGGTCACCTGAACAACAGAACGCTGTTACTGTCACACCCTAGCAATTCTGAATCCTATAAACCTCACCTGTGGAATGAGAGCCACTTTACATTGTCACACAGAACCACCCCAGAGGTCATAAGCAGCTCAGCAAACGTCAGGGTGTCGATACCCTCCTCCTCATGCTTCTGGAACTGAAGCCCGGAATTTGCCAAAAGATCAATCGAGTCTTGAGAATACATATCTTCTCTGCAAGGACACAAAATAAAAACAAAATGAAAATTAAAAATACCTTTATGCGGAGCATACCTCAAATCTAATAATACGGGAAGGCACTGGGGAGCAGTCATATACAAAACTTTAATATTGTAATCTGTGCGCGCCATTAGACTCAGCAATATAGCACCTTGTCCAGCCAGCCCACAGGGACAGTTGTTGGGAATATTTCATGTCTACAGATTATAAATAAAATAGAACGCAAAATGTCATACGGAATAGGCAACACATTACTTCTAATGCGGTCCTGCAGATTCTTCATCAAACAAACAAAAAAAAAAACACACACACACACAAAACTCACATAGGGACGAGGTCCAGTATATGGGATAGCGACGATGTTGGAAAGTAGCGATTTGTATTGCCACCTGGATTTGTAACTAATAATTTTCTTACAATAAATGGCTATGGTATTGGTTGTCCAAACTTCGGGCCTGATTCAGAGCCGGACGCTATTAGCGCTCGCTCGTTCAGAAAAAGGGGGTGGCTATTCAAATGAACCGTTCGCTCTCTGCGGTCTGTTGCCGCCTCTATGTCTGAACGAGCGAACAAAACATGCTGACGTTTATTTGAAAAATACGCCCCCTGGCCGCTCGCATCATACGTCATGTCCGCTATTTATTAGATTAATCGAGTACATCGAACAGCGTATGAACTGCTCGCTATTCTTGTGTATATTGCGAGCAGTTCTGACTATAAAACAACCAAGTGACGTGGTCAATAACGCTGCTGTATTAATTATGCACACCCATAAAACGCCCGTTTTGACCTTTAAGCACGCCTGCGTTCTGAATTCCACTCTCCGTTTTCAAGCACCTTCCCCTGTTACCACCCACATATGCCTCCCTCTGTCACTCAAAATAGCAGGCATTCGCTATATAGCGAACAAACGATTTTCGGACGCACTGACTGGTTCGCGCATGCGTATTACAAACCGTACGCATGCGCAGATGGGCGAACATCTCTCGGAACGAGCGTACTGCCGCTTACGAGCGGCTCTGAATGAGGTCCTTTGTTCCATTACAAGCATTCAAACTCACTAAAAAAGTGCTTTAGTCGGGATAACTTTCATTTTAACAGGTGTTTGTGGAATAAAATAAGACGTTCTTGTGGGCTTTGTTTAACGAAGATCCTAATGGCCGCTTTGCCCAGGTGGGATGTAGAAGGCAGAAGTCTACTTTACAAATAATTCCTGCCTGAAGATGTGCCCATTTCTCAAAAACACCCCCTACACCCCAAAGTAGCAGTGTTCCCCAGATGGATTCAGGGAAATGCAGTTCACAGTAAATACCAAAAACAAAAATTAATATAATATAATATATATATGTATAGGTGATGGACGGAACTCCAGGACTGGTATACCAAAATCAAGAAACACTGTCTAATGTGTAGTCAACGTTTCAGAGCATCTCAGCTCTTATCAAGACACAATGAAAAAATAACATGCAACAAACAAACATATATACATACCATAATCACCCTGGTGCTCGTGTCACGCCGACCCGTTCGAGTCCCGATGACGTCATGGGCACGCATAGCGCTGGCGCTCGGTGACTCACAGGGGGGGGGGGGGGCGCATGGATTCCCGTGTATACCATCATTATGGCAACTAGGGAAAGCAGTACAACCATTAAGTAACAGTACGATATCAGGTATCAATAATAATAGGCTATATCCATGATGGGCTTTAAAACGATCACCTAACACTAATGGGCAAGTTGAGTCCCACATCATATCATGTGTATAGAGTATATCAATGCCAAAGGGCAGCATAATCATAAAATCCAAACAGCCAGCTCTATCCGAGCAGCCAAATAACCAGCAAACCTAGTAATTGGAAAATACATACAATAATATCGAGATGAACGCAAAAAAGTGCCCGTAAGTAATCAAAGGACACAATGTATCAAAAAACAGATAAACAGATCACGGCAGAGTAGAACATTACAAAAAACGATTAAAGAAAACAATTCAAAGACAACATTTCAGTCAATTCCAGCGGATGCACGGTTTGCACAGTATGAATCCAATAGGCTTCTTTTTGAAGCAAAATGTGGTCTCTGTCACCTCCTCTCAAGTTGGGGGGCACCCAATCAATCAATCAATCATTTTGTATTTAATGGTGGAGACACTATGATGGAAATCCTTGAAGTGTTTGGCCACAGGCTGGTCCGATCCTCTGCCTTCAATAGCCGCTCTAATGTTGGAGCGGTGCAGTGCCATCCTCTCTTTAAATTGACGAGAAGTTTTGCCCACATAAAGCATGCCACACGGGCACCTGACTACATACACTACAAACTTGCTGGAACATGTCAAGGGATATTTAATAAGGAACTTATTACCAGATCTAGGGTGATAAAATGCATTGCCTGTTTCTAAAAAACTGCATGTGATGCACCCAATACATTTATAATTTCCAGCAGGACGAGTCAAAAAATTAGAAGAAGATGTCTTAGTGAACTGGCTTACATCATTGTGTACCACACTGTCCTTAATATTCCTCCCTCTCTTATAAGAGGTTAAAATGGAAGAACCTTGAAGGACAGGTAATTTTGGGTCATTGGCAACAATTGGCCAGATCTCATTAGCTGAACGTATAAATTGTCTGCTGGTTGTAGTAAATTGCTGGGTCCAAACAACTTTATTGGACCTGTCTTTAGGTCCACGGGGAGTCAACGCCTGGATTCTAGAGACAGCCAATACCTTATCCTTTGCCCTTTTCAGTGTGTTAAGAATTTTCGAGACATGTTGTCAATTTGTAGTATAGCATCACTTCTATCGCTACAGATTCTCAGATTCTGAGAAATTGAGAATACGGAAGTCCCAATTTCAAAGATGCTGGATGATGGCTACTAGCTTGCAAAGTGGTATTACGATCTGTAGGTTTATAGAACAGAGTGGTTTGAAGCTCATATGAATCACTTTGATTGATGGTGACATCCAAGTAGTGGACTGAGCTATAGCTGTACTCAAAAGTAAATTTAATAGCATGTTGTTTGTTGTTAAGGTCAGTCATTAACTGTAAAAATCGTTCCAAAGACCCCGACCACAGGAAAAAGAGGTCATCTATATATCTTGAGTAACCCTTAATATACTGGACAATATTGGGATCTAACAAAAAGAATTCATCTTCGACTCCAAACATATAAATGTTAGCGAAACTAGGCGCTACGCAAGAACCCATAGCACACCCAGTTCGTTGGGTGTATATCTTGCTATCAAATAGGAAAGAGTTCCTGGTCAGGGTGTGTTCTAGAAGGGCCGCAAAAAATCCAGAATCTGGTCCAACATAATCAGGATGGTTACTAATAAAATTCTTAGTGGCTTGAATACCATCCTTCTGCGGTATACTTGTGTACAGACTGCAAACATCAATGGTACACATCAGATGTTGGGTAGGTAAAGGTGATATATTTTGAAGTCTCAGAATAAACGCAGTGGTATCTTTGAGGTACGACTGTTTGGAGCTGAGCAGGGGCTGTAAATAGGAATCCAGGAATTTAGAGATCCCATAATATAATGAATCCCTGGCAGCTATAATCAGTCTGCCAGGAGGAGAACAAGCGTCTTTATGAAGTTTAGGGATTGTATAAAAAGTTGGGATCTTTGGTGACTTGTTTGAGAGCATCCCGGATGATAGGGGAAATAACTTTATTTACAGTTGCTTGATCTAATAATTCACATAATTCTAATTTGAAGTTATTGGTAGGATCTTCTTGCATCAGTTCATAGACTGATTTGTCTGATAATTGTCGGTAACATTATTGTTTGTATGCTGTCAAATCTTGTATAACTATTCCGCCCCCTTGTCAGCGGGGCGCATAACAATGTCCTTGTAACTGCCCAATTGTTGTAATGCTTGGGCTTCATTACGTGCCAAATTTTGATGGATAGACAAATCTGTAGGGGTATACTTAGATATGACATGATCCATGTGATTGGTAAAGCATTTAATGCTCAAATTGGTTGACTGTGGAATAAAAGTAGACTTCTTGTAAACTGGAACAGTCGACGAGATATTTTCTGTTGTACCAAAAAATTATTTCAGCTTTAATCTCCTATCAAATTTAAAGAGGTCTATTTTGTTCTGAAAAGTATTCGCAAAACAAGTAGGGACAAACGATAAACCTTTGTTTAGAACATTAATTTCATCCGTAGTTAAGATCCTAGCCTACAAATTGAAGACTAGGTCTTCCTTGGGTGTGTCTTTTTTTGCCTTCCTCGCCCATTCCCCCCCGCGCATGGTGCGGGTTCTCTGGTTAAATCCAGGGTGGCACGAGTCGCCACCCCTAAAGGGGGCTTCTGACTTGAGATGGAGGTAGCCGTATCTGCACATTCCGTATCACTGGAAGAGATGGCTCCACTAGAGTTATCTGTTTCCAGTGGAAATCTCTTCTGTCTTCTAAATTTAGGGCGTCTATCCCGAGTTTGACCTCTATTATACGCCCAACTATATACCTTACATTCGGCGTAATCACGCGTCACTGTCTGTAATTTAGATTTTTTAAATTGTATTAAGTCAGTGCGGTATTTCTTAATCTGCAAGGTTAATTTATTCAGCCCATCTTGTGACATATCTGACCTGATATTGGCCAGATGTGCCGATTCAAAAGCAGAGATTTTTTCTTTAACTAAAGTCAGCTCTCTCCGTGATTCCTCAATTACTAACAGAATTAAATCGAAGGAGCATTTATTGAGGACGGCAGCCCATGTTTGGAGTCGAAGATGAATTATTTTTGTTAGATCCCAATATTGTCCAGTATATTAAGGGTTACTCAAGATATATAGATGACATCTTTTTCCTGTGGTCGGGGTCTTTGGAACGATTTTTACAGTTGATGACTGACCTTAACAACAAACAACATGCTATTAAATTTACTTTTGAATACAGCTATAGCTCAGTCCACTACTTGGATGTCACCATCAATCAAAGTGATTCATATGAGCTTCAAACCACTCTGTTCTATAAACCTACAGATCGTAATACCACTTTGCAAGCTAGTAGCCATCATCCAGCATCTTTGAAATTGGGACTTCCGTATTCTCAATTTCTCAGAATCTGGAGAATCTGTAGCGATAGAAGTGATGCTATACTACAAATTGACAACATGTCTCGAAAATTCTTAAAACACTGAAAAGGGCAAAGGATAAGGTATTGGCTGTCTCTAGAATCCAGGCGTTGACTCCCCGTGGACCTAAAGACAGGTCCAATAAAGTTGTTTGGACCCAGCAATTTACTACAACCAGCAGACAATTTATACGTTCAGCTAATGAGATCTGGCCAATTGTTGCCAATGACCCAAAATTACCTGTCCTTCAAGGTTCTTCCATTTTAACCTCTTATAAGAGAGGGAGGAATATTAAGGACATTGTGGTACACAATGATGTAAGCCAGTTCACTAAGACATCATCTTCTAATTTTTTGACTCGTCCTGCTGAAAATTATAAATGTATTGGGTGCATCACATGCAGTTTTTTAGAAACAGGCAATGCATTTTATCACCCTAGATCTGGTAATAAGTTCCTTATTAAATATCCCTTGACATGTTCCAGCAAGTTTGTAGTGTATGTAGTCAGGTGCCCGTGTGGCATGCTTTATGTGGGCAAAACTTCTCGTCAATTTAAAGAGAGGATGGCACTGCACCGCTCCAACATTAGAGCGGCTATTGAAGGCAGAGGATCGGACCAGCCTGTGGCCAAACACTTCAAGGATTTCCATCATAGTGTCTCCACCATTAAATACAAAATGATTGATTGGGTGCCCCCCAACTTGAGAGGAGGTGACAGAGACCACATTTTGCTTCAAAAAGAAGCCTATTGGATTCATACTGTGCAAACCGTGCATCCGCTGGAATTGAATGAAATGTTGTCTTTAATCGTTTTTTGTAATGTTCTACTCTGCCGTGATCTGATTATCTGTTTTTTGATACATTGTGTCCTTTGATTACTTACGGGCACTTTTTTGCGTTCATCTCGATATTATTGTATGTATGTATATTATGGTTTCCAATTACTAGGTTTGCTGGTTATTTGGCTGCTCGGATAGAGCTGGCTGTTTGGATTTTATGATTATGCTGCCCTTTGGCATTGATATACTCTATACACATGATATGATGTGGGACTCAACTTGCCCATTAGTGTTAGGTGATCGTTTTAAAGCCCATCATGGATATAGCCTATTATTATTGATACCTGATATCGTACCGTTACTTAATGGTTGTACTGCTTTCCCTAGTTGCCATGGTGATGGTATACACGAGAATCCACGCCCCTCCCCTGTGAGTCACCGAGCGCCAGCGCTATGCGTGCCCATGACGTCATCGGGACTCGAACGGGTCGGCGTGACACGAGCACCAGGGTGATTATGGTATGTATATATGTTTGTTTGTTGCATGTTATCTTTTCATTGTGTCTTGATAAAAGAGCTGAGATGCTCTGAAACGTTGACTACACATTAGACATTGTTTCTTGATTTTGGTATACCAGTCCTGGAGTTCCGTCCATCACCTATACTTAGATTTGAGCTTGTCTCTGGAGAGGAACCCGGGCCAGCTGTAATATTATCCGTCCATGAGTGCCGGTCGTTTCCATTGTTTTTTATATATATAATTTCTCCAACACCCATGCTGGGGAATCAGAGTCAATGCGTCTGTAAATGAAATGTAAACCACCCACAAAGCTGGCATCAGTTGTCACAATAATCCACTCGCTGATAGAGGACATCCCTGAGACAGATCTTATCCATAAATAGGTGGGCTACATAGGACAGCTCAAAAATAGTAATCTGAATATCCAAACAATGATTTACCCGATTTCATCTAGCTCTGACAGATTCTGGAGTGAAAACGAAATTGAGCGAATAGGACAGCTTCTAAGCAGGACACCAAGCTCCCAAGCATTTTCATGCACTGGAAATGAAATACCATATCGCAGGGATAGGCAACGTGTGGCACTCCAGTCACACATCCCAGCATGCCCTGCCATTGTTTAGATGTTAGGGCAGGCTAAAACTGTAGTAAGGCATGCTGGGATATGTAGATTCACTCGTTGCCTACACCTGCTCATCTACTGACAACAGACCTGTCTCTTGACAGCTGCAACTTTCTCCTCTGTCAGAAAAACCCTGTTAGAAACAGTGTCAAACAAAAGACCTTAGAAAGTCATGTCTTTGTCTGCAGCACCAGTTGTAAACGTTCAGAGAAAATACTCGGACGTTATTGTGAAGATTGTTGCGGTATTAGATGCTGTTATCTTTGGAGGGCAAAGTAGCCAGGCCATCATAATCAGGACTCTAAATATTTGTGGGCCTGTGGCAAGTCCGAACGGAACATCTGGGAAGGCAGCGTGCACACTTCCCGAATGGAAATGTTGTGGTTGGCAGTCTTTACGTCTGGGGACGCATGGAACTCCCTCTTCTCCATTCTGTTTATTCATAAAGAAACTGAATATTGCAAAGTTCAAGATGAAGTTCAAGATAGGGTGGAAAAACAGATCAGGCTTTCGGACAAGAAAATAGGATTTTGGCACATACCGGTAAATCCTTTTCTCTGATTCCACAGGGGACACTGGAGGTGCTTACGCTGGGGTATAGAGGCGTGGATAACTGGAGCCGGCACTTTAAATAATTTAGTAGTGTGAAGCTCCTCCCCCTCTATGCCCCATCAGCCCTCAGTTTAGAAAATGAAGACCGAGGGGAGATGGAGAACAAGCGGAGTAGGAAAAGGAGAGAAGAACATACAACATACAGAACAAGCCGAACAGGCAGGCAAAGAGCGCAGAGGTGGGCGTCCAGTGTCCCCTGTGGAATCAGAGAAAAGGATTTACCGGGAGGTACCAAAATCCCATTTTCTCTTTCATCCACTAGGGGACACTGGAGGTGCTTACGCTGGGAACGTCCCAAAGTTTTCCCCACGGGCGGGAGCGCTCTGAGGCCTGCAGAACTAAGCGGCCAAACCGGGATGCCGAAGTAGCAAACATATCAAATTTGTAAAACTTGACAAACATGTGAACTGAAGACTAGGAGGCCGCACGGCACAATTGTGACGTGGAGGCTCCTCTACCGGCCGCCCATGACGCACCCACAGAACGTGTGGAGTGAGCCGAAATGGACGAAGGAGGCAGACGGTCGGCACTAACATAAGCCAGATGAATAGTCAGCCGAATCCAACGTGCCAAAGTCTGCTTAGACGATGGCCAACCCCTCCGAACAGCATCATAGCGGACAAAAAGTGACTCAAACTTAAGGAGGGACGCTGTCCTGGCAACATAGGTGCGGAGAGCCGTAACCACATCCAAGGCAGAAGAACCACCAGAGTCCTCCACCAACGACGGTACCACAATAGGCTGATTGATATGAAAAGCCGACACAATATTGGGAAGGAAGTTCCACCCTATTAGTTCCGCCCTATTAGCATGAAACACAAGGTAAGGTGGCTTATCAGACATAGCCCCCCATTCTGAAGCTCTACGAGCCGAAGCGAGAGCCAGGAGGAGGATCGTCTTCCAAGACAGGTACTTAAGATCAACATCCTCCAAAGGTTCAAACATGGGCGACTGAAGAAACAGAAGCACTAAGTTTAGATCCCAGGGAGCTATTGGAGGTACGAAAGGGGGCTGCGCGCAAGACCCCTTAAAGAACGTCAGCATCTCAGGAATGAAGGCCAATTTCCTTTGAAAGGAAAATGGAAAGGTCACAGACTTGCACCTTTAAGGCTCCTAGACGAAGGTCAGAATCCAGACCTGTCTAAAGGAAAAGCAGAAACCGTGGATAAACTAAAAGTCCTAGACGGAAGACCCCGACCAGAACACCATGAGATATAAGCACGCCAGAAGCGATGATCATGCGCAGCCGAAAACTGGCTTCCTGGCACGTATCATGGTGGGAATAACCGCGTCTGGGATGGCACTGCGTCTTAGGATATCGGTTTAAAGAGCCACCCCGTTAAACGCAGTTGCGCTAAATTGGGGTGGATGAAAAAAAACCCTGATGTAGAAGATCCGGGCGCATAGGAAAGGACCACGGATCGTCTGTCAATAGGGACCGAAGGTCCGAGAACCAACCTCTCCGCAGCCAGTTCTCAGCCACGAGAATTACAGAGGCCGTCTCTTGTTTATCCATTTTTAGAAGACAAGGAAGACGCGGAATCGGAGTGAAAAGGTAAACGAAGTCGTAGATCCACTGACTTGTCAGAGCGGCTACTGCTTCCGTCTGCGGATCTCGAGTTCTTGACACGTATACTGGGAGCTGACAATTCAGTCGTGACGCCATGAGGTTCACCTGAGGACATCCCCATCGATGTATCAGCGCACTGAACACGTCTGGATGAAGCTTCCATTCTGGATATCCTGTCGAGTTAGATAATCTGCCTCCCAGTTGTTCACACCCGGGATGAATACCGCCGACAGGAATACAGACTGGTTCTCGGCCCACCGGAGGATCTGAGTTACTTCTCGCATAGCCATGCGACTCCGAGTTCTTCCTTGGCCGTTGATGAAAACGACTGCCGCCGCGTTGTCGGACTGAACTCTTACCGGATGAGCCCTTAGAAACTCTGTTGCCTCTATCAGAGCATTGTTCGCTCTGAGTTCCAACGCATTTATGGCCCACTTCTGTTCTAGAGGGGACCCTTGATCCTGAAAGTGGTAATCGAGGACTACTGCTCTCCATCCTCGGAGGCTGGCATCCGTAGTTACGATGATACAGTTCCACACTTCGAATCTCCGGCCTGCTAAAAGATTGGTGGATTGCGTCCACCAGAGAAGGCCACTCTGGTAACCGGGCTCAGACGGTTCTGTCGCTGTAGAAGCAGATGAGACCCTGACCCCTGGAGTGAAACCGGCCGAACTGTAGTGCCTCGAAAGCAGCTACCATCTTTCCTAAGAGACGCAGACAAAGAAGCATTGACACCTTCTTTGGTCTGAGGACCAGCTGGACTAACCACCAGATATCTCTGGACTTGTCTGTTGGAAGAAAAAAAAAAATCCTCTGTGATTGATCTGATAGAAGAGATTCCGATGGAGCCTTGAGCAACAGATCATCCAAATAATGGATTATGTTCACTCCTGATGAACAAAGGAGAGCGATCATGACTGACATGAGTTTGGTGAATATACGGGGAGCAGAGGATAACCCGAACGGCAACTGGTAATGATCTTTCAATATGGCAAAGTGCAGAAAAGATTGGTGTGGTTACCATGGGAACATGGAGATAAGCATCCTTGATATCGAGGGATAATAGGAACCCCCCTGGTTCCAAGCTCGCAACAACGGACTGCAGAAATTCCATTTTGAAACGATACATCTTTAGATACAGGTTTAAGGACTTGAGGTTCAAGATGGGTCTGACCGCACCCTCCGGTTTGGGCACTACAAACAGGCTTGAGTAAAACCCCATACCTCGCTGATGCTCCGGAACTAACACAGATGACACTACTAGAGACCTGATAGCCTCCTGTAGAACTTGAAATTCTTGCAAGCGGGCTCCGACCGCAGGAGACCCCAGGTGGGATGGAAAACAGTCATGCCACCTGTTTCTCAGCTGGTTTAGGTTCTGGTCTACGTGCAACCGTGTGTGGACGACCTCTACCTCCTCTCGGTTGCGTAGATGCACCTCTGGCTCTACCATGAAAGGAATGAGGGACTCGAAAGGAATGAAACGAAGGTCCAGTATAAGGTCTTCTGGGATCTGGAGCAGTAGATGGGAGGAAAGAGGACTTACCCCCCCGTTGCCTGAGATATCCACTTGTCCAATTCCAGGCCAAAAAGCATGTCACCCGTGAATGGTAAACCCTCAACCGCACGCTTGGACTCTGCGTCCGCCTGCTAAGCACGCAACCACAGAGCTCTGCATCCTGAAATAGCAGATGCAGATATGCGAGCACTAATCTAATATCCTTAGAAGCTTCTCCCAAGTAAACTGCAGACTCACGGATGTGTTCTGCTAATAGACGTAATTCTGCTCTGGAAGTACCCGAGTCCAAACCTGAATAAACTGGTCAGCCCAGCAAACCACAGCCTTGTTAACCCGGGCGGTAACAAGGGTAGGACTAAGTTGAGCTCCCATTGCGGTATATATAGATCTTAGTGTTGTCTCCAACTTACGATCCAAAGTGTCCTTTAAAACAGTAGCTCCCGCCACCGGAAGTGCTGTTTTCTTAGTGAGACGGGAAACAGACGCATCTACAGGAGGAGGTGTTTCCCACTTCTCAATCATGGATGATGGAAAAGGGGAGCTAGACGGAAAACTACGCCCAGATGCAGAACAGGTGCTATATCTCTGCACCATCTCTGGATACACATTAAATAGTCAGTAGACGTGGGATCTGAACCAAGGTCTTGAAATTTGGAAGTGTCTCCAGGCCACTGATAACTTCTTGTAAAACTTCCTCCAATTCACCCTCTACGGTATCCTCTGTGGCGAGGAATTCTTCGCCCGAATCTTCTGACTGGAGAACAGTCATTAGAGTACGCTTTTGAGACGGGCTTTAGTAGGAAGTGGAGGGTGTAGGCACCACTGTACCCATCACCTGAACCAGGGTGTCTAGAGACATGGTTAAGTCAGCTACCCAGGGAGGTTGAGACCTGCGCGCCTCAGCCAACTCCGATGTTAAATCTGACATAACTCCTACCAGATCAGTGGCCCATGGCGGAGAAGGATAGCTAGTAATCGCCATCTGTGAATCCGTTGTTATACAAGCATCACATAACGTGGACCCAGTGGCATGTGGCTTGGTTTGTTGTTACACTTGGAACAGACAAACAGCCTTTGATAAGCCTTGGTTCTGTTGGACATGGTACACACAGTCACTCAGAGAAACAGCATAAAACAGAAAAGACACAGACATATAAAAACAAGAAGGCTGTGGGACACAGAGGAGGAGAAACCCCCCTCCCACAGATCAGATTCCCCTGCACTTACACCCCAGTTAGTTACAGCCTCTTTACCACGGATGTAATCAGGGGATGTTGTCCTGCAGCACAGGAATGGCAGCAGAGGAATCCAGCCTTCTGCCTCTCTTACACTGCAATCCCCTTTATAGAGATGCAGGATGAGCTGCTGTGTATGAAATAACGGCAGCCCTGCTGTTATACAGTCGCTTGCCATGTAGGGGAGAGAGATCCGCGCTGCCTTTAAGTTCCGCCCCCGTTCTTTATGCCCTAAAGGGCCATCAACCTCCTTACAAGATGGCTTCTGTGGCCATTAACCTAAATAAATAAAATATATGTGTTGCTGGAGCACAGCAAATTGTGACCAGCTCCTAGTAGGCACATTTTCTAAACTGAGGGCTGATGGGGCACAGAGGGGGAGGAGCTTCACACTTCTAAATTATTTAAAGTGCCGGCTCCAGTTATCCACGCCTCTATACCCCAGCGTAAGCACCTCCAGTGTCCCCTAGTGGATGAAAGAGAAACAGGTTGGACTAGAGCCCCAACCCATCCTGTTCTTTTGCCTCCGACTTTAGTAGGAACTGTATGGTCACTTGGAGAGCATGATGTATTGAGTAGTCTCCTGGCACAGGAGTGACAAAGGAGCTTTTGAGAGGAGATCCCATGAGGTTGAGAATGTAACTCCTATTAATGATACCTCCCACCCATATAAAATGGAAGCCATCCACTGCTCCCGAAACAGCAAACAGCCACCCACCACAAATCTATCTGGGTGGGTAAAGTGCTTTTCACAGTTTTGAAACTGAGTGGCCATGACATCTAAACCTGGTCCAAACAGAACTGAACCAGTAAATGCCAGTGCCTACTGAACCTTTTCGGACTCCGTATCCACCATCCAAAACTTAAGCCACAGTGTGCTTTTGGCTGTTATAGCCAAAGCTGAAATTCATGATGAACGAAACAGCCATATTCATAACTTCTTCCTCCAAGGAAGTTAAGTAGTCTTTAGTATTATCAGTTCTGTCCACCATTACCCCGCTTTGCTTGGCCAATCAACTGCCAATACTCGGGATTGCAGCTCCTGCCAATACACAAATTGATTTAACCTTACACTCAGGTACATCTATCTCTTGGAAATTGAGTATTTGGCAGGTGGTCAGCACCAAATCATCTACACCTTGTTTTGTAGAAGGCTCCTGCTTCCAACCAGATATGTCCTCAAAGAGTGAGCCAGAATCTACAAAGGTTAGATTCATCCTGAAAATGAGCCCATGCAGAAGCAGATTGCATGCAGGATTTAGGTGAAGATGCCTCACAGACGGTCCTGTGAGGATGCCATTAAGTTCAATCCCTTTTGCATGGACGTGACCCAAGTGAGTTCTGAAAACTGCACCTGAGACACCAATTGGTCAAAAACTTTTTTCTTTTTTTTTTTTATCCAGTTCCTGCTCTCCTTGTAATCACAATCATTCACAGTTGGAAAGGATGTAGCCTAGATAGCAGAAGTAATAGCAAGTTGATGTAAGGGACACACTGCAGTAATGCCAAATTTTTTCACTTCATAATTCAGCCGATAGAGCCAGGCATTCTACATTTATTGATTTCTTATCAATACTGGTCATATTTTGGTGAATTTTTAAGAAACCATTAAACTAATTGGTACCATGCAAATGAAAAGTAAAGCAAACATGGTGCTTACTTAATAAAATAATACAATGTTAACTAAACTGCAGTAACCCATAGCAACCAGATTCTGCTCCCCATTGTTTTTTCTTGCAAAGTTTAAGAATTGACAAATGTCGTAGTTGGCTTGTGTTACACTGTATTTGGGGATATAGCACTTAGTAATTAAAGAAGTCCGAGGTGAGCTCATATTTCAGAGTTTACAAAACTTACGTGAGGTTAAACTTGAAGTTGAACTGCCATGTGTTAGTACCGGGTGGGTATTCCCCCTTCTCATTCATGAAGGTGAGCCCCAGTTGTATAATCTTTAGAAGATCCACATTGCAGCGCAGCAGCTGGTACTGATAGTCTATAGTGCTTCTAAACTCCCCGATCGGCCTCACGACTACACCAGGAAACTCTGTGTCCTATAGAAACAAAGAAATATAGATAAACATTCTTGCAGGCATATTATCTTCCTAATGTCCCTGTCTCAATAAAAAGGTCAGAGGAAATCACTAATTGTTTACTTTTATAGATTTATGTCAAAAAAAAAAAAAAAAATAATCAATAAACCAAGAATCTCTAGCGACCCTGAGGAGTTGCATCTATCCAGTTTTTGGTCAGTATCTTTACATAATTCTAAAGTCAGTTTCTTGATTTTCTTGTTAGGCTACATAACCAAAACACACACACACACAGACCCAAAACAACCAGTGCGTTGTTGGTACATTTAGGGGTCAAATCGATTACGTGCGAGTTGGGTCCTGCAAACCGCTTTCACAGAGAATTTGCACTGCAAATAGCATTTTGCCAGCAAATTTGCGTTTTTTGTGTGCATCCCCTTGAGCAGGCGAAGAGGAAGGGAAAATCTTTATTTTAAAACTAAAAATGTCAGGACCTCTGGTACACCCCTCCCAATTAATAATTAGGCATTTGGAGGGTTTAAATAAAGACATCAAATTTCAGATGAATTTCTCTAAACAGCTCAATAATGGGCTAAAATATGTGAGACAGGTACATAGATGTGTAAATGATGCGGGACAGGTACGTGGAGGTGTAAATAGTATTAATTCTAGCACCCCGCACCTGTCACAAACAGTGTAGATCCTCTTTCTTGTCTGGGGTGTCGCTCACTGCACTGGGGCATCTAGAGCACACTGGTCTGTATCTCAGCAGGTTGTTGCATCAGCGGTGTGTGGTAGAAGCACCAGAGCAGAGTGCGACACCTCAGGCAGGAAAGAACAACTATATGGGTTGTGATAGGTGCAGGTTGCTAGAATGAACACTATATAAATTATGCGGACAGTTACGTGGAGGTGTAAATTATGTGGGACAGGAACATGGAGTTGTAAATTATGTGGGACAGGAACATGGCGTTATTGTATTGACAGGAGAGGGGTTTTTTGATCTTGCAGATAAAAGGTAAAAAGTGTTTATTCTAGGGATGTGCAGGCTCGGATAGGTTCGAGTTTGCACGTGGAGTTCGGATTTTTCCCTCCAAAAAAACGGAACTCAGAAAGAGGCAAAACGTCATCTTACATGGACGAACATCATCATTCCTGGACTTTTGTCTGGGGTGCACGCATTAATGCGAAGTATGTGAGTTTCATGAAACTAACTTGCACCTAACTGAATTGACTCCTTAGAGATTCTAGCTCAGTGATTTTCAACCTTTTTCAACTCAAGGCACACTACGCAAGATTTTAAAATTGCCAAGGCACACCATCCGGCAATACGGCGTGCGTGACCTATGAAAAAACATATATATTGGCTACAACACCCATCACATTGCTCCCCACAGGAGAAAAAACAACCTTGGCTGGCCCCCACAGAAACAAGCAAAAAAAAAACAAACACATTGGTCCCACTGAAAAAAAAAAAAACCCTAGCTGGTCCCCACAGAGAAATATCATTGACCAACAAAAAAACAAAAACATGTCCCTCACATACTGTAGGAGTGGGCGAGAGTGTGGGCACATCCGTATAGTGTTCCCGCAGGTACTCATGGGTAGGGCATCCTCTGAGAACACCGAAGGCCAAAAATGGGGCGTGGAGGAGCGGGGAGGGTGTGTGTCCTTGTGACACGCTTCCAATTCATCACGCTTTGGGGCCTGCCCAGCACTTCTCTCCTCTCACGGTGAATTGATGCATCTGTTGAACCGGCAGTGATCGGTCACTGCAACTTTTCACACCCACGGGACACTGCAGCCCACGGGTGAGGAAGGCACAGGGCAGGCTGTTTTAGAGGTGCGCTGCTTAAGCAGCCTAGTGGGAACACTAGGGGAGCTGGAACACTGGGGATCTCCCAAAGTTGCCACTACAAGAGAGTACACTGAGAAGCTAGAGTTGCATATTTGGATGCACAAGTGTTGAATTTAGTAAATGAGTGCGACAAAGCATTGGTCTGTTTAGATGATGGCCAATGACTCTTGCGGGCATTAGAGGACCAAGATACATTGTTCATTAAAACAATGACCACAACCAGAGAGTGAAGAGAGCCCTCTTCTTCCGGAGATTTACTGGTCTAAAGCTGGCATCGCAACGTTCAGATTGATGAAACTTGGAGACCACTTTGGGTTGAAATTAAGGTTTAATACGTAAAACAAGTCTGACTTCATGAAAGATGAGAAAAGGAGACCTAAAAGACAAGAGTCCCCAACATTACTCCATGTAATAAGGTCAGTATTTCCAATAAAAGCACCAATTTTCTCTGAATGAAAACCAATAGGGTGCATCAGGAGGAAAAGGTAAATCAGGCAGAAGTCCCAAGGTATCGACATGGCATCTACCAAGAACATCATTGTATCCCTCTTCCTGGAGTTCAAGCTCTCAACCTTGTGGTTCAATTTATAGGCCACCATGTAGACATCTGGTTGACAATCTCCCAACAATCTGGTGGAACACTTGCAAGTGAAGGGACTGCCTGCTGAAGAAATGCTTCCCACTTCTCCACCCCTGAATCTGCTTGTTTTCCTTGTGGTCAGGGAACCACTGGTGCCTCCCTGATTGAGCTATGCCACTGCCACTGGATTAACAGCTCTTCCTTGCAAAAACTAGTATTTAAAGACCCTGGAAATAGCACTAAATGGCAACTGACCCCAGGGATGGTGCCAATCCAAGGTCCATTCCAAAATGTTGAACTGCCACCGCTCAACCACTAGAGGAGTGACTTGGAGGCATTCTGATTAAACTTTCTCATCAGATGATGAAGAGATTTGTTCCATTTTGAAATAGGTCTCATCTGGAAATTCATTTAGTAAAATTACAGTACCTTGAAGGTGAAGGCCATCTTGCTTAGAACTTTCATGCAAAAGTAAACCAATATCAGACTGTAAGCTATAAGTGACTTTGCAAGTCCGTGTAAGGAGAGGATTTACATTTGTGGGAAGAATACCCTCTGTTTACGGATGTTGAACAGCAATCAACGGTAGATCAACTGCTGTGGAGAAGTCTGGTAGGTTCTGTAGTAGTTAGGCACCCCCCCGGGAGGGTTAGGGTTAGGCTAGGGGGAGGAGGACTTAGGGTTAGGCAGCGGGGAAGGGGGGGGGTTAGGTTTAGGCACTTAGAGGGGGTTTTAGGGTTAGGCGCAGGGGGGGGGTTAGGGTAAGGCACCCCTAAGGAGAGTTAGGGGGGTTAGGTTAGTAAGTACTTACCTAGGGACGATCGGGATTTCCAGCGCTGTCGGGCTGCCGCTGCCGGGATCTCTCCAGCTGTCTGCCTCGTGCTGCCGGGAATTCAACTGCTGGCCATGCGGCCGGCGGTATTTCATACCGCTTCCGGATCAGAGACCAGGAGGAACATATTGTCCACAAAAAGTGCTATTTCACACTCATAGAAGGATGTATCTTGTTGCAAGGCAACAGCCAGAAGTTCCAGAGCTTCTGCAATTAATAACAGTGATAATAGACATCCTTGTTTGATGCCCCGCTCTATATAAAAATGTGCAGATACAAAATGATTGGCTAGTACCTGCATCTGAGGCTTAGTATATAGTAGAAGAAAAGTTTGTATAAAAGAATCTGGAAATCCATACTGGGTTAGAGATTCACACAAATGGTCCCAGATTACTAAATCAAAAGCTTTCTCAGCATCTAAAGATGTTGTGGGGGAATCCTTTAAGGATTGTATAACATATAATATTCGTGACAGAATCAATAACGTAGAGTAATATGAAGAAATTCTCCACTATATCCATCAGGGCCGGGTCTTTTACCGGGCGGAGGCCAGCTTTTGCCTTGCAGACCACCGCAGGAGTAAAAGGGCATTGTAACCCTTTCACATGCTTATTAGATATATTAGTTAATGTAAATTATATCCAAAAACATTTTTATTACATTTAGATCAGCGGTCGCCAATCCGTCGCTCGCGAGTGATGGGTGGCTCGCGGCTATAATGCAAGTAGCTCGTGGGGGCAGCCGGGCTGTAGCGCGCTTGCATTGAGTGGAGTAACGAGACGAGAGCTCGCCTTACGGCGAGTAGGGAAGCGCAACGGTGGCTTACCTTACGGCAAGTGGGGAAGCGGGACGGGAGCGCGCTTTATAGCATGTGGGGAAGGGCGATGGGGGCGCGCTTTACGGCAAGCCGCGCATAGGACAGCATGCGTGGCCAGAGTCAGTGCATGATAGGCACTGCTAGCAGGCTCGCCGCATATATAAAAAAAGAGCAGTTCTGTTTGTATATTACCAGCGCTGACTGTGTGTGTCAGCAGCGCTGTCTATGTGTATTACCAGTGCTGACTACATTTGTTAGCAGCGCTGACTGTGTCCACCAGCCATAATACAGCCAAGTACATCACAATAGGTACAGATTGATTCTGCCTGCACAAATAAGCCAGCAGCACCCTTTTCCCCACTGGTCACTGTCCACGAGCATCACAACTGAGCACGTCAAAATGTTTTTAGTTTGACTATATTACATTAGTGACTCTATATTACACATATATCCCACCAAAATCATCAGTACTGTTCTTTTAGTTGTATTGTGTTGTTCAGTAAAATGACTGGGAACAAAAAGCAAAAGACTTATCATCCTGAATGGGAAAAGGATTATTTTTTCATAGAAGTTAAAGGTAAATGTGTTTGCTTATTGTGCAGCATAAGTGTTTCAGTGGGAAAAAAGTGTAATGTCGAAAGACACTTCAAAACCAACCATCCCAAAATTGATCAGGAATTCCCCATAGGGAGTAATTTAAGAAAAGAAAAAGTGAAACAATTATAAAATCAACTAACTGGGCAGCAATCTGCTTTCACTAAAATTAGGAACAAAAACACATCTGCCACTCTTGCTTCTTTTCGAGTGGCCCAAATAATTGCTAAGCACAAAAAACCATTTGAAGATGGAGAAATTATTAAAGAAACTTTCTTGGAAGCAGCAGATGCGTTATTTGAAAGATGTAAAAATAAATCTGACATAATTTCCGCCATAAAGAGTACACACCTCTCTCAGACAATACTGTTATGAGGCGAGTTGAGGTTATGTCAGATGACTTTGTCAGTCAACTAAAATATGATCTGAACGAGTGCTGCTATTTTTCTGTCTAGCTGGATGAGTCCATTGACGCAACTGACATGTCACAGTTGGCTACATTTGTAAGGATGGTATTTAATAATTTTAGTGTTAAGGAAGAACTTTTGAAAATAATTCCATTGAAAGAACGTACAAGAGGCGAAGATCTTTTTGCAGAGCTCACAAAGTATTTTTCTTCAGAAAAAATCCCTCTTCACAAACTTGTTTGTATTACCACAGAAGGAGCTCCAGCATTTACAGGTGTTAATAATGGACTTTTAGCACTGTGTAACAAGAACCCCAGCTTTCCGAAGTTTATATCGTATCACTGCATTATTCACCAACAGTCACTGTGTGCAAAGTTTCTAAAAGAAAACGAAATTATGAAGCTTGTTATTAAAATTGTCAGTCTAATTAGAGCCCATGCTCTCCAAAGACGGCTTTTTAAAGCTTTTGCTGAAGAACTGGATTGCCAGTACGGAGATCTTTTGTTACATTCAGAAGTGCGTTGGCTAAGCAAGGGCAAAGTCCTTCGCCGTTTCAGAGAAGTATTGCCTGCCATCATCTTATTTTTTTTGCAAGAACGTGGTGAAAACTTCCCTCAACTTAAAAATCCTGAGTGGAAACAGAATTTTGCATTTTTGGTCGACATAAGTGAGAGACTGAATGAACTGAATCTTCAATTGCAGGGTAAAGACAAGGATATTAGCCAGATGATATCGGACATTCAGGCATTTTGCCACAAACTTGAGTTTTGGGAGAGGAATCTCCACAAAGGTGATGTCAAACATTTCCCTTGTTTGAGGGAAGAAATTTAAAAAAAGAGGAAAATCCAAGTCCTTCATGTGAAAATCATATTGAAATAATTTCCCACCTAATAGCAGAGTTCAAGTGGCGTTTCACTGATTTTAAAACAATTGAGCCCCTTGTTCACTTTCTTTCTTTCCCTTTTATGGAAGTTGACATAGAAAATATCTCCAGTTTTATTGAACAACTCTTTCAGGAAGATATACCATCAACAGAAATGGAGATTGTAACACTGCAAAGTGACCTTTCAGTGAAAAGTATTGCCTCCGGGACCACAATTTCAAACAGCCTTTGGCCTCTTCTACCGAAAGATAAATATCAGATACTGCTTCGAGTGGCACTTTGTGTGAAATCTTATTTCTGCTCGACTTATTTGTGCGAGTCTTCATTTTCCACAATGAAGATAGTGAAGAGCAAATACAGGAACAGGATGACTAGTGAACATGTTGACAGTTGTGTCAGGATGGGAGTTTCAGGTTACCAGCCGAACTTTAAAACAATCTTGGAAAATTTGGAGTGCCAGCCATCTCATTAAAAATTGTCTGTTCTTTATTTACAAATTGCAACTATGAGACTATTTACTAAGCTTTGGATGGAGATAAAGTAAGGTGAATGGAGATAAAGTCCCAGCCAACCAGCTCCCAAGTGCCATGCCACAGGCTGTGTTTGAAAAATCGCAAGAGCTGATTGGCTGGCACTTTATCTCTGTTCACTTTCTCTCCATTCAAAGCTTAGTAAACATACATCTTTATGACTGTAATAATACACTGTTGTTTTTCAATAAAAAAATGTGGTTATTAGCCAGATTTTAGCTTTCAAAACGTTTCATTTTCTCAAGTAGCTCCCACCCCAATCAAGGTTGGAGACCACTGATTTAGATCATCCTGAGTGTATAGCGTTTGATAAAACTCTTCTAATACCTTAATATGCTAGTACTAAAAGAGTAACTTTAAATAGCTCCGGAAACTCCTTACCGGGGCTATTCAGCATCGAGCTGAATTGAATCGCCCCCCCCTCCCATTACTAGAAGTCTGTTATATTCCCCTTTAGCTACACTTTGCGGAAACCATGTTTTTCTTCTCCCATTCTTACACAACATTTTGTTTACAACTTCTGCTCATAAAGGGTATTTTTTCTATCAAATACATACGGAGCAGAGGGCGAAGAGGGTAAATAGATGCTGCGCACCACATCTGTTCAAATGCGGACAGAGCTTGGGAGCAGCCCAACACCTCAATGAGTGCTGGGCACACTCCTCAAAGTGATTTAGAAGGGGGCGTTCTGGCCCCTCCCCAAGGGGGCGATTCAATTGATCTGCATGTTAATAGCGCCGGGATGTTGGTCCCGGAGCTATTCAATTCTAGTCTGACAATAAATCACTTAAGTCAGAGAATGCCGGTTCTCGCGACTAAAGCAGGGTGTTTAGTCGTGAGAACCGTCATTTTCTGACTAAAGTGCTGTCCGCGCCGCACTAAGCCAGAAAACAGCCTTGTGGCCGGCACTTTAATCAGATTTCTCCTCGCACCTTCAGGAGGGCGGGAGAAGAAATCACTTAGTCGCCCTAACAGCACGCTGAATTGAATAGCTCCCGGAGCTCCCTCCCGGCGATATCAACAGCACCCCGAATGGAATCATCCCCCAAGAGACCACACCACCTTTATGGGCACGCACATGTCCCTTCAGCATACGCAGATGTGCCCTCTCATGATTGGCCACCTGCCCAATCAACAAACTGGAGTGAACACTAGATATTTATAAAAATAGGTATTCGGAACATAACAGGCTTTAATTTAATATACTACATGACTAGATTTAAAAGAAGTCAACCTTTCAAAGTCACAGGCACAAATACTTAAAAATAGATTTCCACAAAAAATATACTTTCAACATAATGTAAATACATGTATTCCAATATTGCTATACAGAGACTTCGGTAAAACGTAGCCACACAAGAGATACAACCTATTGCGACTGCAGGAGACGTAAATTTAGAGACTATTTACCTAATTAGTATGCTCTCTTTATTGTTGCTTTCACTTCACTAAATGTTTGCTTTATTCGATTAGAAGGAACAACAAAATTAAATAAACACATGTTACTTACATTTAGCTTTACAAGGAAATATCACTCATTTAGAATGTTTACTAACATTTTATGTTTATTTTAACTTTTCATTTTTTTCCACCTTACTTCACAAATCCACAATTGACAGAGTCCTCAGGCTGATGAAGTTTTTCTTTTTTTAATAAGGAATACAAATAGTGATAAAGTAGCCCATTCAGTAAGCCATTCAGCAGAGCTACATTAGTATCCAACTCGCTGCGAGTAGCAGTGCTGGATACGCTGCCCTCAGTGAATTCCCGCCGGCTGCAGAGAAGAGCAGCCACCGGGTGTATGCAATCAAAGCCGCTCGCTGTCTCCAGTGGGTTCCCAGCTGCTGCAGAGAGGAGCAGCTCCAGGGGACATATAAATACAGCAGAGCCACGACCCTCCAAGTGTACCAGATAATCAAATATCGATTCGCCCATATATCGAAAATGCATTTTTTTTCCCACAATTTTATTTTCTCTTATCAACTACAGGTTGAGTCTCCCATATCCAAATATTCCGAAATACGGAATAATTTTGGCATGACTGAGATAATAAAACCTTTGATTTTTGATGGTTCAATGTACAAAAACTTTGTCTAAGGCACAAATTATTAAAAATATGGTATAAAATTACCTTCAGGCTGTGTGTATAGGGTGTAAATGAAACATAAATTTATTTCATGTATGTACACAAACTTTGCTTGAGCCACAAAATTAATGAAAATATTCTATAAAATTACCTGCAGGCTGTGTGTATAAGGTGTATATAACACATAAATGCATTCTGTGTGTATATTTGGGTCCCATTCCCAAGATATTTCATTATGAAATGCAATTATTCCAAAATACGGAATATTCCGTTATCCAAAATACCCCTGGTCCCAAGCATTTTGGATATGGGAGACTCAACCTGTATATTATTGTACAAGCTAATTTTATGCATTATTTTGATTTTTGCCATCGCTGGTGGGCACAGATACTGCACAATCGATGGCAGCCCCCAAATTTAAGAAAACATCGTCAACCATGTTGGATAAGTATTAAATAGATGTTCCTGACCTAATTCAATCATTAAAAAAAAAAAAAAACTACAAACTCTTGAGCGGTTATTAGAAAAAATCATTAGCCATTTAAGTTGAGAAGGGGCTTTTCTCAATTTATTGTATTAAAAGGTTTACACTGGAGATATTAAAAGGAACACATTTGTAAAAGAGGCCATGCAACCCTTTATTCTTATTAAAATGATCTTGTTCCAGAAAATGAAATCGGTACCTAAATTTGCAGTCAGCAAGAGATGCTATCAACCCACCCCGAACTCTCCCACCACCCTGTACAAGCTTTTGCCCCACAAGTCAGACATCTTGCCACCAAATCCATGTGCTCCTCCATTATACAAGTACCCTTTAGTTAAAGAGAAAAAAAAAAGAAGCAGCATTTTTTCACTTTTACAGCTGATTAACTGGAGATCTGGGTGGAAAGAAAGTAGACAAATTGAAGTATACCAAATGGAGAGCTCTGCACACTGACATACTAGCATACACACATTTACTATATAAAGTCCTAGGACAAGAATAATTTTACACATTTCTCAATTACGGATTACATTACTCAAATGCAAAAGGTAAAATAATACAGTACATAAAGTAGAGAGAAGGGCAGAAAGGACTTTTTTTGGGGGGGGGGCACACTTTTGGAGAAACAACTAGGATAAATCCACTGAGGATATAATGGCTTAATACTCAACCTTGACTGTATACATCTGAAAAATAATCTTTCAAGAAATAACCACTAAAGATTATTAACTTTTAGAAAGTAAAATAATACTGTAATGGTGCCTACACACTTAGCGACGTACACACGATACCACAATGTGTACGATATCTCTTGAAACTCCTCCCTGGCAGCTCTGCACACGATTTGGTGTTTAAAGTGTCCAATTTACAAACGATCTATCGTGCATCCAGACTTTTTCCAGGGCATAATGTCCCAGATTGGCAGATCTGATGCGATGTGCGACCAGCGGGGCATATTTTACACGGTCATTCCGATGCGTCGGAATCGGCCAGATCGGGTAAAATATCGCCAATTGTGTAGGCACCATAAGACATCCTTTGAATTTATTGTTACAAAGCTTTCAACCTGGTCAACCGAAGCATAAAGTATTACTTAAAAGACAGAGTGCAATAGATCCAATAGTTTCTTAAAAGACCAATACTACAGACAACCCACTGACAGACAGACATGTGGAGGGCTTTATAAGCTATTTTTTTTACAGTTTTTAACTGCCAGATCAGATCTGCAATGAATAACATAAAAAGATTGGTCAGAAATATCAGCGCAGGCTAGATATAGCTATTAATGTTCCTTTAAAATCCATTTAACAGATTTATCTTAATTATGACCATCAGCTCCTTAACTTGCTCGACATGCTACAGCAGGACTGCAATGCTGCTCACTTACAACATGACCTTCACCAAACTAACTGTGTGAGGGCTCCAAAGCCATTATATTAAAACTGGACTCTATAGGATTAGATCTGATAGTCTATGATAGAAATTTGGGTTGCATTATAAGCTTCATTGACCCATCATTTGACTAGAAAGTACAGGCAGCAATATGAAGTGCTGCTGCATGGTCCTGAAGAAGAGTGATAGGAGGCCACAATGTATGGGGGTAATTTAAGTCAGAATGTTTGTGACAGTACCTTTTTTTCTCTCTATACATAAAAATACAGCTCATTGATTCAATACACCCCCCGATTTATCGATTACTCAGTAAAGGAGTAATCGACACGTGTGTTTTGCACAGAATACGTGTGTTTTGCACAAAAATTAGGCCACCTGCTGTGACTTGCAGGTGCAGCATCCCCCGCGAAGCCACACCCTCTAATTTCGGTTATGCGGCTGTGCAGTGCACAAAGGTCTCTCTTCCTGAGGTAAAGAAGTTGGGAGGTGTGCCAACAGCCGGATAGTGTGTGATCTCTGGAAATAAACGAGTTACGCCGCAAGGTCACGAGGTGCTCGTAGTGATATCAGAAACATGCCCAATGCAGTTATAAAACCAATATATCAACACATACACAGTGGAAGAATTCCGGTGGTCAAATTGTATTGTGATACTGTGAACACTTGAACGCATGTAAAGTGGTCTCGTAAATGGCTCCCAGGAATGGGGTATCAGTCGAAAACCGATCTGCCATAGTCGCTTTGGGAAATGCAGGGCACAGTTTGCGTGAGATTGCTTACCTGGAGAAGGTTTCTCTTTGTGGCTTGCAGTGTACCCTCAAGAGATACGCCATAAGCAACAGTGTACGTGATCGCCCACAACCTGGACAACCTGAGTGACCACAAAACAGGAGGACAAATTTATCAGAGTGTGTTCCAAACGGGACAGATTCCAAACAGCTCATCAGAGCGGTGCTGCTCTGACAGAAACGTGGAAGAAAAGTCAAGAAAATCGTGACTGTCAAATGCCATGTAGCCGGTGGCTTAAAGGGATTTGTTGCTTAGGCCCATTGATACAAAAAAAAAGAGGGCAAAAAAGCACAGGCGCTAGATAACTCGTCAGTGGAAGAAGGTTCTTTTCACAGACAAATCAAAGTTTGAGGCTTTGGGTCCAAGAGGCATAAGTTCGGTCGTCAAGTAGCAGGTGAGAGCATGTTTCCTGCTTGCATTCAGCCCCTAGGTGGTCTAAATATTAATATAGATCTGATTTATTTTTTTTATAATAATCCTTTTTTTTATAATAGTGTTTGTTTAAAAATAGTATATTTTTCAAATTTTAATTTAAAATTTATATTTATGAATTTTAAATACTATTTTAGTATTTACAAGCAACACAATTTACAATTCATTACATAAGATTATATAAATACTAGTGGCACCTGATTAAGGAAAACAAACAAAAAAAAAAAAAACACCTTTTTAACTCTGAAGAGATACCCTTTAAGATTGCCATATAGCCATGTGATTACCACTTTTTGTATAAGTTGCTTCTGGTTTTTAATTAATTCAGTTAAGCTTTTTAGTACATAAGGAAGTATCCCCAACCACTTAGTCATCCGTAAAAGAGTGCAACATATGTACGAAACTTGTTGGAGACTTCAAAGTGTAGTGCACTGTCAGGAGCTTCAAGTCCTGCTCACCACCCGCCAGAGTGACATCATCAGCCGCAGCCCAATGCGTTAACACGTGGTGAGGCGCTCTAAGCCCGTTTGCAGCATGAGCTGCATTCTACAGCCGATTACGCCAACAGTAGCTGTGAACTGTCTACGACCGGTCTGGTCCACAATCGGAAGAAAGAAGACAGCTACAAGGTAAGGAAAGCTAAGGATAACACATTCCAACGCCTCCACAACAGAATACCATCTTGGACGGCTTCTTAAAAAACAGGGGTTGCAGCTCTACTCCCAATTATCTAAAAAAAACAAACTGTAAAAGAAATATATTTTATAAACCATTTAACAAATAATTCCCTTAGCAGATGCTACTAATTTTTAGATGCTCATATTGTTGTTTTATTCTGCATTCAGCTCAGAGTTAAGCAAGGAGGAGGTTTCATTATGGTCTGAGGATGTTTCCGAGATAGTGGGATGGTGACTCCATAAAAATCAAAGGAATCATTGACTCCAAACGCTACCACAACATCCTAGTGCGCCATGCCATCCCTTCTGGCACCCGCCTTATTGGTCGTGGTTTCACACTACAGCAAGATAACGATCCAAAACATACCTCCAGTTTTTGCAAAAAGTTCAGTCAAAACAATGACGGGTGCTGAAACACATGGTTTGGCCACTCCAGAGTCCTGATTGCAATAAAATTTAAATCCTTTGTGATCATCAGGTGTGATCGAGATGTGCAAATAAGCCAAAACCACATTGGGAATTGCCACAAGACAAGTGAGCTGCAACTTTAGATAAGTTAACCAACAAAATTCCCCACGTTTGTACTGTGTGATCGCCGCTAAGGGTGGATACTTTGAAGAGAGAATAATTTACGGAATTCAAAACTCAATTTTATTTGTAAACAATGTGCATGAGTATTTGCCAAAATAAATATATATTCATCACAAACTAGCGTCTTTTTGTTCATTACTTTCTGAAAAATCGACGATTTGGGTGGTGTATTGAAATTAATGAGCTGTAGTGTATTATGCTTTTTCGCACACTGTGAAAGCTCCATAGCCGTACAATTTCAAGACGTACACATCTAGGCTGTTAGTTCACTCATGGCATAACTAAGCATTTGTACGTATGCTAAGAGGTGTGAGGTGTGTGGACATAATTGCGGGCTATGCTGAGTTGTGTGCGCACAGTGATCAGTCTAGTTCCAGACGAATCTTTTGCTGCAGGTTAAGCGAGTATGGATAATGATGGCTATTTCCACAAGAGGATGTATAGGGACAGTGCAGTCACATAGAAGCATACAACCATGCATACAGGAGAACATCCCCATTCAGTTCTGTGCAACTGCAATTGTGGCCAACTTGTGTGCAGCTCTGCATCAGATCCATCGACTATCTTAACAGTTAAGAAAGTAGTGCACCGATCAAGAAGCAGTGCTTATCTATGCGCGCCGAATGCGCGTGTCCAAAAAGGAAGTGTGGTCTCTCATGGAGGGCCGTGCCCAGCACTCAGGTAGATGCTGGGCTGCCAACAAGCCCTACCCTCACTATGAATAGATGCCGTGGGCCCGCCGGCATCAGGCTTTGATCAGCAGGACGCCTCCATATGGGCAGGGCAACGTGCCACGCTGAAACAGTGTCCGAAACAGCGGGATCACTACACTCTGCTGGACGAAGCCCATTATGCTGCAAATTCCCCCAAAAAATAAACATACACCCTCTTCTATTATTAATATGCATGATTCCAACATGCATGAAAGCAGCTGAGGTTAAAGGTTATGCATGAACGGAATAGAAAACAAAAAGTCAAGTTTAACAAGCTAAAAAAAAAAAAAAAAAAAACGTCTACACTCACCATTGCTATGTATCCATAGGTGCGGACAAGCTCTCTGATTTTTCGCATCTCCTCCTCCAGGTTGATTGCCCAAACCTCACATATCACTTGGCTATTGTCCACAACAGCGGCTGGCATCGTGAACGAATGCAGTTTAACTGCAGGTCGATCAGTTCTAAGGATAGATGCAAGAAGAGGCTTGTCCCGGATTGAGGGGGATTAGCACACCTGTGAGTTTAAGAGAAAAAGTTACTATAACCATGCTTATAGAGCAGCTTTTCTATTCAGAAATGCATTTATACACACATTCATGGAAGCCACCATATTGTGCTCATCACAGACGTTCTTAATATTCCACAAAACAGCAGTACCATTTACACGGTTGTTTAAATTCAGTTTCACATCACAATGCTTTTACTAGCTGTGTTTTGCTAGTGAGATGATTGCCCTTTAAAATTTTGGACATAAACGCGATCAGAAGCACCAGGTTTTAGAACAAGACATATAGTTAATAAACCCCTTAGCAAGGGGGCAATGTAGGTCAACCCTGGCATGCCAACATGCGAATAGGGCTATATAACAGTAGCATCAGCATTACGTCAAACATGATGGTAGTGAATTATTAGCATGCCGAGGTTCCACCGAACAGTGTCCACATTCTGATTGACAACATTTTGAACGTCAAAATAATGTACTGAAGTCCCCAGGAGAAATGATATTCCAGTTATAACTTCTGGTCATTAAAAAGAACATAGCACATCAATGGCACCGCTGATAATATAACATTGTCTTCCACAGTCTGTGGGGTCCTGCATAATCCTAATCAACACATTGCTTATTAATAAACTTAAACTTAAAGCATACATAGAGAAGACAGCCATAATAGAATATATTGTAAAGCCCAGCAGAATACGCTGTCACTATATAAATAATTATTATCGCTTACTCCAATCTGGTTCTGTTTACAAACATCAGGTCTGATCACTTCAGCATTAACCTATAGTAAGTTATAGCACTAACTATATGCAGTTACTAAAAGAAAGCAATATATGGTCACAGTAGTATATATATATATATATATATATAGTTATATACACACACACTAAATAAATATAACTACATCTCCTCATAGACATCAGGCTTATGTAACCTGTGAATCTCCAGCTGAGGCAGGTACAAGTCCCAATATGATCTACGTCAGCTGCTAAGGGGTGCTGGGACTTGTAGTTCTGTGTGTTATGTGGCATGCACTGATGAGTCAGGCTGAGAAGGGTCTCCCTGACCACACAAACATATACAAAGACAAAGGACACTGTGACATGACACCGGGGAGGAAGGTGCCAGCAGCAGGCAGGCATCACTGTAACACTGCCCCCTCCCTATCACTGGCTCTGCCCTCCTCCAGGTGAGCCTTATACACAAGGCCTTGTGAGCCCCGGCCTCTTGTCACTCACCTCCCGGGCTGTGTGCCGTAGTGCCGGGCAGCAGCAGGCCGCACAGACGGTCTCTCAGTAACAGTCAGCGGCTGCTGGTGCGGTACCTGTGTAGCACGGCGCTCTCTATGGTACCTTCTTCTTCTCAGCTCACAGCCGCTCCCGGCTCCTCGTCTCTATGGTGTTGGAGGACAAGCAAAGAAACCCGCGCTCCCAGCAGCCGTGATGGACGAATATCGCGCATGCGTACTGCAGCGCTCACCTCACTGACTGGGGTAATCCTGCGCTTGTCACATTTGCCAGCAGTAGTACAGACTGTACTGTGACTGTGTAATGGGTATTGCTTAGGGACAGCCTTCCTGTCTGGGATATAGACTGCACTTCCCAGAAATGTATAGTTGTCATTCTCAAATATGTAAACTGGCCAGGCTTGTTTAATAGGAACAGCCCATAAATAACTTGTATTGCATGTATTGTGTTCTGTCAGCAGATTCACCCTTTGAGGGGGACAAGAGGAGGTGGCATAACTGGTATAGATATTATAAGCCTAATATTGTAAAGTGCTGTACTCTACACTATATATTTTTTAAATTGTTTTTATTAGTTTCTTTTTTTTTTAAACAAGTTTGGACAAGAGAGGTGGTTTAAGAGAGGAAGGGACCCGTGTGCAGGCCCCCAGCGGTGCAGTAGCCTCTGGCATTGTGCCGAAGTCTACCGCGCAAGCGCAGGTTTCCAGGAATTTGGCGCCCACTCCGCGTTTCCGGGACATCTCTACTGCGCATGCACGAATCACTGGAAAATTCCCTCGGTACCCATTTTCCCTGTGACTTCTGTAGCCAGTGCTGGGCAGACGGAGCGGTAAGTATATATGTATGGATGCAGGGTGTGTGGGCCCATCTGGACCCAGGGGCCTGTGTGCACCCATTATAGATACGCCCCTGGGGAACAGAAAAAAGAAAGGGAAACATAGGGGGCATGTGTTGCACTTTAGAAAAATCACAGTTAATCGAAATCAGAATATAAGGGTCATAGATGGCGGAACACAACAACAGGCAATATACAGGATAGGATAACAGCAACGGGCGTAATGAAGGCTACACTATATATTTTTTATATGTAATAGTTCAAATAAATATCTTACACAGGGGGCCAGGGCAGTTCACAGCAGCAACTGTCCAGTCTGGCACAGGAGGCAGGCAAATCACAAACCTTATTTAAATGATCCCTCAGTGGCTGGAATCAGAACACACGGCTCTTCTCTCCCACCATGCTCCTCCCAGGCCGCAGCACATGACCACTCTCGGCTTCCATCATTTGGGTGTCACCCTTCATATGGTGTCACCCCGAGTTGTCTGCACCCCCCCCCCCAGTGATACTCCTGCAGGTAGCAACCAATCCGATTCTATCATTTTATAGAAACAATTAGATTAATAGCTAGAATCTGGTTGCTATCAGCAACCCCTCCACACGTCTTCTTTGTAGGTTTGATAAGTCCCTCTGTCAGTGTTTTCAAAAATGATCTAGCTTCTACTTGAAACATGATCATGTCATAATGGATATTATTTAAGTTACTAGTAAAATGGACCCAGCATATGCCAGGTCACCTCATCCCCTGTACATCCCTCCCTGTTATTTTTACTGGCCTTTCTCTCCTGGTAATCTCCATATCTGTTGTTGCAATGGGTGCCATTGGAGGGGAGAAGGGGTGCTTTCACTGCAAATGACGGAGATGCGACAGCCCATCCTTGATTATTATACAGGTAATAGTATCATAATAACCTGGAGTTGTCCTCAGGGCCGGTGCTAGACTTCTAGGCAACCCCCTGTACTCATTTAGCCCCTCAGGTGAAAATGACTTTGCACAGATGGAGTGGCGGATAAGTTTTGTGATATATATATATATATATATATATCAGAAGTATGTATATATACGCACACATATATATATATACACACAGTATATATAGATATTATATATGTATATACACACAGTATCAGGGGTGTAACTAGAACTTTTTGGACCCCATAGCAACATTTTTAAGGGGCCCCCCTAACTTACGTCTCACACAATACCCACAGTAGTAGTTCCCCTAAAACACTAAATGCCCATTGTAATGGTGCCCCTTATGCAATGCCCCCTGTAGTAATGCCTCTGGTAACAATGCCCCCTGGGCATAATGCCCCCAGTAGTAATGCTCCCTGCAGTGCCCCAGTAGTAATGCCCCTTGAAGTGCCCCCAGTAGTAAGGGCCCCTGCAGTGCTCTCAGCTGTAGTGTTCCCAATAGAGCCCCCAGTAGTAAGTCCCCTGTAGTGCCCCCAATAGTAAGACCCTGGTAGTGCCCCCAGTAGTAAGGCCGCTGTAATGCTCCCATATGATGCCCCAAGTAGCAAGGCCCCTGTAATGCCCCCTGTAGTATGCCACCCCCCCGCGCACACACACAAAAAAAAAAACAATACTTACCTTAAACCCCGCTCCAGTGCCTGCTTCCGTCTGACCCTGGCGCCCACTCCTCGGAGCTATGGGAGTGACGTCAATGCAGAATTTTCCATCTTCCAGGCTGACAACCGGCTTTATTGGTATGGCAGCATATAGGTTCTGGTAGAATAGGTATGGATGGTCGGCGGACGGGATGCCGGCAGTCAGAAGACCGACAGTGGCATCCCGATCTGTAAAATCTCGACAGGGTCTGGTAAGTATACTTACCCTCTCCCTGTCTCTCCTAACTCTCCCCCCAGTGGTGCCTAACCCTAACCTCCTCCCCGGTGGTGCCTAACCTTCCTCCAGTGGTGCTTAACCATAACCCTCTTTCCCGCACCCTAACACTCATGGGGTGGTACCTAACCCTAACCTCCCCCAGGTGGTGCCTAACCCTATCCCCCCCTTCCCACACCCTAACCCTCATGGGGTGGTGCCTAACCCTAACCTCCCCCCGGTGGTGCCTAACCCTATCCCCCCCCTCCCTGAAGTCTAACCCTAACTTTCCCCCTGCAGTGCCTAACTCTAATCTCCCCCCAGGGGTGCCTAACCCCCTCCATCCCCGCTAAGACGCATACTTACCTTCGAGATGCCGGCAGTCAGGATGCCGTCATAGGTATCTTTATCCTGTTCAGGATAGCAGCGTCGGCATCTTCATCATCTTTGGGATTCCGGCGTAGGTATGTCAACGTCCGGCATCCCGTCCGCCGGCATCGTGACTATATCCCAGCTCTGATACCTAACTTCAACTGAGAGGATAAAGCATTTAGTTCCAACGTGCCACCAACTCTGCATAATGGGGTTAGCTGATTAGAGCATCAATAACAATTACGTGTTTTACCAATTTGCACAATGCTGGATCTTCTCCGGTTATTCTTGGACATGCTCCATGGTATCATTATTATTATTAGAAAGGATTTATACAGCTTGTCTGGTCATTTGACGTTCAAGTTAAATTCAAAGACCTGACTTGTATATTAGGTCTACTGCCAACAATACCCTTTCACAGGACCAGAGCTTTCATCACTAACAACTTTGCCAAAATCCCAGTTTATGCATGTAGAGTAAATGCCAATACTTTTGTTTCTGAGAGCCCTGGGAATTTTTTTTTTTTTTATCGCTGTCAAGCACAACAATAGAAAATCTTTTTTACCACAATTAATTAAATCAATACCGGTTGAGTCTCCCATATCCAAAATGCTTGGAACCAGGGTATTTTGGATCTAGGATTTTTCCTTATTTTGGAATATTTGCATACCATAATGAGATTGTCACGATCAGGGCTGACCGGCTGCCGAGATCGCAGTCCTTACCGTTCCGGGCGCTCTGGCATGGCGTCTCCGGTGGGGGGCAGGGACCTGGAGAGCAGCGCTGGGTACTGTGAGCCTCCGCAGGCTAAGGGCTTCCATCTGGAGGAAGGTGAGAGAGGTTGAGTCTGACAGTGCTTCTGCACACTGGCCACTGGGCGCGGCCATCTTGGATTTGGGTCACATGTTGATTTGGGCCAATCAGGTAACAGCCTGGGCTAGGGAGGCTAGCAGCCAATCCTGCACTACCTGAGAGTACTAAAATGCTGTCAAGAGGCTCCTTAGTTGCCAGTGCAACGTCTATCACAGCGTATGCTGTGAGCTAGTTCTCTGTGCTCCCTTGCTCCTTAAAAGTGCCATTGCTCCAGTGTGTTCCTGCAGATTCACCTCTCAGCCTTGGTGCGGTTCTGCTCCTGTTACTACCTGTCTCCTGACACTGGCTACCCGTTGTTTACCCAGCCAACCCCGGTTCTCCGAGTGCCGCCAGTGTCTCCCAGCCTGTCTCACCCCTTTGTGTAAACCATTCCTTCATGAGTCATACTCCCCTAAGGCCGGCTGCTTTCAAGTACCAGCAAACGAACCCTCACTCGCCATCCGACTCCACTCCGGGTCCAGGTGCACGCCAAGCCGTGACAGAGATATCTTGGGAATGGGACCCAAATCTAAACACAATGCATTTATGTTTCATATTCGCCTTATACACACAGCCTGAAGGTATTTTATACAATATTGTTAATAATTTTGTGCATGTTTGTCTACATACACAAAATTAATTTATGTTTCATATACACCAAGGACCTCATTCAGATCCGCTCGCAAGATGCGATCGCTCGCTGTCAAAAATGGGCCGGATATTGTAATGAAGTGCTCGCACTGCGTCTCGTAAGGACGCCCACTATGTTTTAGCGAGCTACGGCAAAGTGCGCTCGCAAATGTCTAAAGACGCTCCTTTGCCAAATTCTGTATTTCAGAATATTCTGTATTTCAGAATATTTGGATACGGGAGACTCAACCTGTTAAAAGCAACACTCAGCTTTCTGCAACACTGACCGGCAGTTTAAAGATTAGTTATCAAATTCCACAGGCACACTGGAACTCCTCAAAAGATTTAAGACGTTTTGATATATAAACCCCATAAATTATTTGCTCTTAAGAGAGTTAAGATATTAGGTTCTTCTTCCTTGTTGAAGTATACGCCTACTAATGCATTAGGTGGGGATGTAGTCTGGAAGCCGACGGTCTAAATGCCGACTACCGGCTTCCAGACTCTCTAATCCCGGAGTGGTACTAATGACAGGCGTCGAAAACTCGCCTGTTATTAACCATACTTCGGAAGACCGACACCCGGTATACCGAACGAAAGTAAGCCGGGCGCGGACATCCGCTGGGGGGGGGGGGGGGGGAGGTTTATGTTTATGGTTAGGAACCCCCCCGGGAGGGTTAGGTTTAGGCTAGGAAGAGGGGGGTTAGGCCGGCGGTAATACCTACTACACCCATTAGGTGTACCAAAATGGTTGTTGCCTGGCTAGTAAAAATGGGATTTAATGCTAATCAGATTTGCAGGGCAGAATCATAGCAGAGATAGGAAGACAGGTATTTTTATCCAGAAAAGTGGCAAACATACTGCATGGAACCCCACAGTGCAGCTAGTGGTTAAGAATGCAAGCTTGCGAGCAGGGCCCTCTTACCTCTGTCTGTCTGTTATTACCCACTCTTGTTTTATTACTATTTGTTCCCAATTGTAAAGCGCAACAGAATATGATGGCGTTATATAAGTGATTGTTAATAAAAACTATATATTGGTGGACATATCTTTTAAGGTGAAATTGGATCCAACAAAGGGTCGTATTCAATTAGAGGCGAAAAGCCATAATCGGCGAAAAAGTTTTGTGTATTGCCACTTTTCGTCTGGTCGGAACTTATCTCCAAATTCAATTCCAGACGGATTTCGCCTAAGCGGAAACTCAATGCAATGTAATAGGTGAAAAAGATTTGCCTATGAGTAGCAGGTGAAAAGAAGTGCAAAATCTTTAGTTTGGGGTACAAAATTGGGGAAACGACCCAGAACCATTGGTACAGTCCCCCAAAGGACAAATCTGGCAATAAAAAAAACCCTAAGAACACCCCAAAAAAGTACTTTCATTTTAGGGGTGAAAAAGTGGGGGGACAAGCATAAAAACTAGCAAAATAGACTTCTTGGGGGGCTGCAGGGATGGGTCAGGTGTTTTTGGGACTGCTGATACATGTAGCAGGTGTGTTTTTTAAATTTTTAAAAAGTTCAGTTTAAAAACATTAAAATATGCTAGCACCCATTTTCAAGTACCCCAAATTTGACTGGATTTATTTTCACCAAAAAATACTGCTTCATGCCATTCTTCACCACTTTTGCAAAGAAGCTAATAAGAAGCAATTTAAACTACTTAAGCACCCCAAACACTTTTATTAGGGGTATTAGTACACATGTACATTGATTCCCTATGTTAGTGCATCTTTTTTTGGGGTACAGACTGATTTCCCCACTTCTGACAGTACTTTCCGCCTGTTCTGCATTTGCCACTTTCCATTTTCATGTGGTTTGGAATTGAATAGGGCGAAAAGCGGGACGCGCATGAAAATTTTTCGCCTCTGAAACAGGAGAAGGAGGCGGAAAGTCGGACAGGCCAAACCTTTCCGACTTTTTGCCTCTAATTGAATACAACCCCGAGTATGTGTTAAGCACCAAACATAAAAAGGGTGAGTTTCAGGGACTAAATAGCCCTCACTGTGCAACAATTTGAAAGTGTAGTGCATTTAACCCTGCGAATACAGGTAACCCTATGCTATTCACATAATTTTATAAATCTGACTCCCAATATATTGTATACTTTATCATATGTCATCTTATATATAAAATTCATTGGTCTGTTTGTTTGCTTATTTGTGTGTTTGTATGTTGCATTCAGACACCCCTGCACCAATTGGGATGAAACCAATGCGAGGTGGTCTAGTTGGTTCCTGTCCAGGTTTTAGGGAGGTTAGAGTCCCGGTCGGATCTGCTGTTGGTATACTCTGGGTAGAACTTTGATCCGGGGAGCCTGTTCTGAGCCTTCCAGTGGATGGATTTGGACGAAAACTTAGAGTGATAACATTGGATCCCAGAAGACATACTAGGGGGTTGAGGTCCCGATTGGACCTCCCGTTGGTGTACACTGGGCAAAACTTTGACCCAGGGAGCCTGTACTGGGCATTCTACTGGATGGATTTGGACGACATCACATAATTTGGACAAAAACTTCACAGAGTGGTAACATTGGTTCCCATAAGATGTACTAGGGGATTGAGGTCTCTGTCGGACCTCTTGTTGGTGTACGTTGGGTGGAACTTTGACCCGGAGAGCCTGTTTTGGGCCTTCCACTGGATGAATTTAGATGAAAACCTCACAGAGGAATGGCAATTGGTCTGTGATGCCTAATGGAGTGGTTCAGGTCCTGGTCGGATCTCATGGTAGAGTGCCCTGGACAGAACTTTGACCCAGGGACCCTATTCTGGGCCTTCCACTGGATGGTTTCGGACGACATTAAATAATTTGTACGAAAACTTCACAGAGTGGTAACATTGGATACCAGAAGAAATACTAGCGTGTTGAGGTCCCGGTCAGACCTCCCGTTGGTGTACGCTGGGCAGAACTTTGACCCGGGGAGCCTGTTCTGGGCCTTCCAGTGGATGGCTCTGTATGAAAACTTCACAGAGGAGTGGTAATTGGTCTGGGATGCCTAATGGAGTGGTTGGGGTCCCAGTTGGACGTCATGGTGGCATGCGCCCGGCAGAACTTTGACCCAGGGAGCCTGTTGTGGGCCTTCCACTGGATGGATTTGGACGACATCACATAATAAAACTTAATAACTTGAAGATTTAAACTTCAGCTAGTTGTGAATAAATACATGAGAAGTAAATTATAAAAATGCTAACATGGATTCACCAATTATACAATGTTTATCAGCAAGCCACCTTTATTATCATATTCAAATTCTTGGTTTCTTAGAAAAAATTTGGAGGCGATAGAAGCATCTAAAGTTGCAAGAAGTTTATTAGATACAGTATCTGGATATATTAGAGCCTGATAAGTTAAATTGCAAATACAGTATGGTTTAAGCTATTGTCACCCAGATCCTTCCTGTTTTATTCCCCACTGAACATGACCCGCAGGCAGTGGCGGCGCTGGATGAGATATTTTACCAGTGCTTCCAGTAAACCCCCTGTGTGTGCTGAAGTTGTGCACACCTGAAAAGGGGGCGGGGTCATGTGGCCCCGCAGCACACCTCGGTTCAACACTCTAGGGGTATGCCCAGCACTCCCGGAGATGCCGGGTGGCCCCCAGAGACTCTCCCTGCGCTGCTAGTTCCGCCTCAGTGACCGGGAGCCGGGCGCTGCACTGTTATGTTCGTGTGCAGCGCCCAGACACTGAGGAGGAGCCAGCATTTTAGTAACACCCCCTCGGACGGTGACACTCAGTACGGTCTGCACCCCCCTAGTGACGCCACTATTTGCAGGCTTAATGCTGCCCATCCACTAGCAGACTTGTCTCTGAAAGATCAAAAGATCTTCACAAATCGTTCATCAATTCCTGATGATCGTTATCGTTCATCTGCATAAACGATTGCACAAAATGACCAAAGACCATAGACCAACGATTATACATATTAGGGGTGTGCACCGGCCACTTTTCGTGTTTTGGTTTTGGATCTGGATCTTTCTTCGTGTTTTGGATCTGGATTGGTTTTGCCAAAACCACCCTTCCGTGTTTTGGGTTCTGGGTTTTGTGTTTTGGATCTGTATTTTTTTTTAAAAAAAGCATAAAAACAGCTAAAATCACAGAATTTGTGGGTTTTTCTGCTCCTATGCTATTATTAACCTCAATAACCTTCATTTCCACTCATTTCCAGTCTATTCTGAACACCTCACACCTCACAATATTGTTTTTATGGCCAAAAGGTTGCACTGAGGTAGCTGGATGACTATGCTAAGCGACACGAGTGGGCGGCACAAACACGTGGCCCATCTAGGAGTGACACTGCAGTGGCAGACAGGATGGCAGTTTGAAAAACTAGGCCCCAAACAGTACATACTGCAAAGAAAAAAAAGAGGTGCAAGATGGAATTGTCCTTGGGCCCTCCCACCCACCCTTATGTTGTATAAATAGGACATGCACACTGTGGCTGAAATGATTGGTTCGTTTGGGCCCCCACAAAACAAGCTGGCAATTAATGTGTCCCTGCACAAACTGGTTCTACGGAGGCAAGATGTCGTCCTCATCCTCCTCATCCACCGATTCCTTGGATAAAACAGGAAAAAGGGATTTAGGTGACCCTGGACTGCTTACGGTCTGAGCCAAAGTTTCTGAACTTGACAGTAACTTTTTATGAATGCGCTGCAGGTGCCGTATAAGGGAGGATGTTCCTAGGTGGTTAACGTCCCTACCCCTACTTATTTCACCTTTACATATGGTACATATGGCAAGACAGTTGTTGTCCGGATTTGGATAGAAATATTGCCAGACCAAAGAGGTGGAATGTTTGGTCTTCTGCCCAGGCATGACCGTGATGGGCTTTTTCATCCCACGGACAACAACTGTCTCCCCCGGAGCCTGATTTAAACTAACCACATCACCATCAGAATCCTCCTCGCCAACTTCCTCCTCAGTGCCAGCTACACCAGTATCCTCATCCTGTTGTACTTCAACAGTGACATCTTCAATTTGCATATCAGCAAGTGGACTGTGGGTGCTCCTTTCAGCACTTGCAGGGGGCGTGCAAATGGTGGAAAGAGCCACCTCTTCCCGTCCAGTGCTGGGAAGGTCAGGCATCGCAACCGCCACCACACTTGGACTCTCCTTGGAGATTTGTGATATCTTCTTAGAACGCACAGTTCTTCGCTGTGCTTTTGCCAGCTTAACGTTTGATTTTTTTAGCGGGAGGAGGGCTTCCATCGTCATGTGAAGCTGAACCACTAGTCATGAACATAGGGAAAGACCTTAGCCGTTCCTTGCCACTCCGTGTCGTAAATGGCTTATTGGCAAGTTTACGTTTCTCTTCAGATGATTTAAATGTTTTTTTCAAGGTCATTTTCCTGAACTTTGTCATTTGGGATTGTATGTGCCCTCTACTATGACATTGGGCATCGGCCTTAGCAGACGACGTTGATGGCATGTTATCGTCTATGTCATGACTAGTGGCAGCAGCTTCAGCACTAGGAGGAAGTGGTTCTTGATCTTTCCCTATTTTATTTTTATCGGAGAAAGTTTGGTCCTCCATTTATGTTATATTGATACATACGTGCGGCTAAGGCGCACACAAACACAGAAAGGAATTTTTTATTTTTGTTGGAGACTAGTGCACTTTGTGGGTTACACCACCCTTTAAGAAATGAGCCAGCCGGCCCTTTACTTATGGGACACAGGCGCACGCTTGGCACTACTTTGTTGATGCACGTGCGGCTACTGCGCACACAATTCACAAACACAGAAAATATTTTTTTATTTGGTTTGGACTGGAGTGTACTTTGGGGGTTACAGCACCCTTTAACGGTCAAGCCAGCCAGCCCTTTACTTATGACACAGGCGCACGCTTGGCACTACTTTGTTGATGCACATGCGGCTATTGCGCACACAATTCACAAACACAAAAAATATAATTTTTTTAGCACTTGGGGGGAGCACCCCTGATGGACAGAGCACCCCCTGGACAACACTACAGCACCCCTTTAGGACTGGGACACTGCACAGGACTTTGGAGTGGACACATCCCCTATGGAGAACTGACTGCACAACACAGTCCAGCCAGCCCCTATGGACTTTGAAGTAGTGGACAACAGCAGCGCAGCACAGCACAACACTACTCTGCACTACACTACACTACACAGCCCAGCCAGCTCTAACTCCCACCCTCCCTCTTCACTGTCCACAGCCGAGTGAGAAAATGGCGCAGACGCGGGTACCTTATATAGGATCCAAAACCCGCGAGACTCGGAAGGCGGGATGATGATGTTTTGCCTCGATTTCAGATCCGAGTCAGGCGGGAAAAGTCGAGCCTGACTCGGATCGGCCTCGGATCGGGGGGGCTTGGATTTCAGAAATCCGAACCCGCTCACCCCTAATACATATGGTATATTGTAATCATCTGTAATCTGACGCATCTGTTAGTTGGTTGTTCCGGCTTTGAAAACGTGGACCGATGCAATGAATGAACGATAACGATGTGCAATAACGACTAATTGACGGGCAAAACAGGATGACGCAAACGACCAGCAGGATCGTGCATCGCTGGTCATTTAGGGCATTTTACTGCACAATTTGCGGATGATTTCCAAGCGACTGAGCTATAACGAAAGTGGTTATCGCTCAATCGCTAGGTTTGATCGCCTAGTGGATGGACAGCTTAACTCTAAACTAAACAAACAAATGAGTGGGGAGCAGATGAGTGTTTTAGAGAAAGTGAGAGGTCTTGGAGTAAATAGGGTTCTGATCTGCATATCAGTGTTTGGCTAATTTTAAGAGGTATTTGGGGTAAGTGGTGAGGTTTGAGTTGAGTAGCCTATGTTCTAGAAAAAATTTATATCTCTGTGAATCAATGTATTGTTTTAACATGTAACTGAGATCAAGTATAATGTGCGGCCTCTTTGAATGTCACAGATCTCTGATTTTACTGTTGAGTATTTGTATATTTATAAATATTTTGCTGCATAATTACTTATATTGTTTCAGAGTGACTTGTTTTTGTATTCTCTTTAATAAAATAACAGTAATAATAAATAACGCTGTAAGCAATATAGACACCTAGAACAACATCGTCTTTTTGCTGAGCAGGTGCTTAAAATTGTGTCATAAAGGAGACTGTGACAGCAGACCTTGGTAACCGTGATCTCAACAGACTTGTTTGCTGAACTTAATACATCAATAAATATTAGCTGATGAAGCACAGGCAGTAACAGCAGTTTAACCGATTAAACCCAATACAGAGTAACAGAAATGTACAGTAGGTCAGTATTAAAAAATACAGAGAAAGTATTTGGGGCATAAATTTCTGTGAACCGGTCTTAAAAAAAAAAAGTAGGGTCTACTTTTCTAGGAAAGGTCATTGAGAAAGTGGTGGCAATGCAACTGGAGACCCACCTGTCTACCCATGATATTTATGATCCATTCCAGTCAGGATTCAGGAGAAGACAGAGGGGCCCATTTATTAATGATCGCATTTGCAATGCGATCAGGGCATCCAGTACCGCCCATGATCGCATTGCAAAATGCGATCATACCGGCTGAATGTATGTACCGGCACATGCAGGGAGACGGGCTCCCTGCGATGTGGCCGGAGTGCATGCGGGACTTCTGCGCATGCGCAGTCCCGCGGACTGCACATGAGCGGCGCTCATTGCCGGCGGAGGAATCTGAGAGATCCCTCCGCCGGCTGAAATGCGGTAAGTCCCTATAGACTACAGCGGCTAACGCTATCTTCAGATAGCGTTAGCTGCTGAGGCCAATATCAGGAATGCTTCACATTCCCGATATTGATACATTTGGCAGCATCGCATCCCCCATAGAAACCTGTGGGGGAGGCGGCTGCGGGTGACCAGGGAATACCAGGTGCCGTAGGCTAAAGAGGAATATAGGGGACCCTAATGACAATTGGCAGAGCACCATAACCATATTCTTATTCGCTTTACCCATTTTATGGTAAAATATCTCTTGTTAACCAATATCGTTGTATACCCGTTGGAACGGTAATAACTTGTTGAAGATTTCGCCAGAGGATTACCTCAGGATTTTGTGCTTAAATCAGGTCAATGTGTATTTGAACGATTTTGTGGGGAAACATGGTACCATATATTTTATTTATACATAATAAAAGTTATATTTTAATTGTATTTAATTAAGAGTGCCCCAGCAACTAACCCTAGTTTTTTTCTTCTTGTGTGTACATATAGGGGGTCATTCAGACCCGGTCGTTAGCGCCGATGTGCTCGGACCGGGTCGATGGCCCCCCCACAGAGCATGCGCACGACGGCGCCAGCGCCGTCGTGCGCATGCGTGGGACCCGCTACGACTGACAGCGCCGGTTGTAGCGGGCCTCGATCCAAAGGGGGCGAGCTGTCGATGTTGATTGACAGCTCGCCCCGTTTGGAAGGCGGGCCGGGGGGTGGCAGCCCAAATGGGGGCGTTCCCATGGGAACGCCTACCATTTGGGGGCGGCCCCACTGACATCACTAGTGATGTCAGTGGAGAGCTTCCGGCTCAGACAGAGCCGAAAGCTCTCCGGGGCTTACGAAAAGGGAGACCCTACCCTAGGGTCTCGTCGTAAGCCCCGATGGTCGCGATGGTCTTGACCATCGCGACCATCACCTTAGGCGGTCGTAAGGCTGTGGGTGTTAACCCACAGCCTTACCACCGCAAAGGAGGACGTCTTGAAAATTCAAGATGTCCTCCCCTCATTCAGACCGACCGCACGCTCTGTGCGACCGGCTCTGAATGAGGTCCATAGTCTTTTGGGGCTATGGGAGCACCACCAACAAGTATTGAATGATACCATTTGAGTAATGATTGCTTATGGTTGGTTTATTTTGATATCATCAAATTTGAAGCTCTGTGCAGAATCTTTCCTTCTCTTCTTTGCATCTGATATCACTGATTAACAATCAGTTTCCGATTCTAGCACGAGCATTGCATCAAGCTTTATTAAACTGGTACCAATTTCTAAATCCCCTCAACCATACATTCATCAGACTGTTAGGATATAACCCAATATAGTCGCTACGAGATTTGGATTATTGTGGGAGATTGGCATCATGTCCACTTTCTCTCTTCAACACGAGCTAATAGCTAAAAGGAAAATACCAGATAACCTTGATGACATTTTCTCAGATTTATCCATTACAAATCTGCCAAAGGATAATTGGGAGGAAGAACTATATAAATTGAAATCGATTCTACAGCGCCGATCCAGGGTTTCATGGGATATAACCACTTTGGAAAATTATATCAAGCATAAGACCTAGAGGGTTACGGCCTAAGATATTTCCAACATTCAAGTTAGCGATGGAGAATCTAAACAAAGACTGGGAAATGATTCTCGTAAAAAATGCTCCCAGGATCTGATGTCTATATTAATTAAACATAATCACATCACCCTGGATGAATGTGAAAATGAAATTGAAACTCTAGGGAAGAAGCTGGAAAGCTGGGAGAAGGATTTGATGTTTCAGAAGACAGTAGAAAAGCATAAAAAAAGAATTGGAGGCATATGAAATGGAAATCATTGAGGGGAAGAAACTCAAATTTAACCGCGACATACGGGACTTTTCCATTGGCAACATTTTCAGGTGGAATACACACCACACCAATAAACCTTACTATAAACCACAGGAAACATATACCTCCTCTGAGATGGAATCCTCAGGGGGTGAGGAATTCCTGGATAATTCAAGTGCACCCCAACATCCCCGCCAAAGACAAGAGAGATATAAAAAAACATCAACATCTCCCAACAGCTGCTTTTTTAGAACCAAGCAGAGGAGGTCGTACCAAATATCATGCAAGAGGAAGACGAGGCGGAGAAAGAAGAAACATGGGGGAGGCACTGGACTGGGACCATCGTTACCCAATCAGGATCAAGAGAAAATAACATCTCATCAAAAACTTACAATAATGAATCTTTCGGATATGATACTTACTGAGGCTGAAAAATCTGTATTAAGTAAAGGATTGTCCTTCTCACCAACTTATTCCTTTGAATGCTTTGGATGGGAGAAAGACTTGAAATTGTTTGGACGAAAACTCTTGCTCAAAAAGTATTTTGCCACCCAGAAGAAAAATGAATTGGAGAACAACAAAACCATTGCCATAGGGACAACATATGAAGAGAGCTGGACCCCAGATACTTATGAACTTGAAGCAATAGGTATTCTTGAACAATTACAGGAGGAGGCCATCTATAATACTGTGGATCAGAAGAGACCAGAATCCATCAGCCCGGAGGTAAAAATATATCAAGAACTGGTGTCCAGGGATTTGGACACATTATGTATGAAAACGAAAAATACTAAACAAACTCTGGGGAACCTGAGCAAACAAGAAACCCAAGCTCTAATGGACATAAGATGATGGAAAGACGTAATCATCAAGCCCTCAGACAAGGGTGGCAATGTCGTTATTTGGCCAACACAAATGTATCAGAAAGAAGCAATAAGACAACTGGAAGATGTAGACTGCTGTCAAAGAATTACCTATAATCCAACAGAAAACTATATTACTATATATGATGGCATATTAGATCGAGCCAGACAGGGAGGAACCATACTTAAACAAGAATATGAATATTTGGAGGTGTCTAATCCGAAAATTCCGACCCTATATTTGCTACCCAAAGTTCACAAGAATATCTGTGAACCCCTGGAAGACCAATTATATTGGGTCTAGGTGGACTATCTGAGAATGTGAGTCGTTTTATCGACCTCCATCTTCGGCGCCACATACTAGGACTAGCATCTTATATACAAGACACTGCTGACATCTTTAGGAAATTACACGATATAAGATTGGATAAACATCACTACCTAGTTACCCTAGACGTGGTTTCCTTATATACTTGCATTAACCATGATTTCGGCCTACAGGCCGTTGAATACTTCCTTCAAATGGAAGAACCATGTCAATTCCATCAATATCTTCTGGACCTTTTAAATTTTATCTTGACTAAGAACTATTTTACGTTCAGGGACCGCTTCTACCTGCAGAAAAGAGGAACAGCAATGGGAGCAGCTTATGCCCCCACATATGCCAACCTCTTCATGGGCAGGTGGGAGTGGGAATTTGTTTTTGGTGAAATGAGAGAACAATATATTATTATTATTATTTATTTATATGGCGCCACAAATGTTCCGCAGCGCCTTACAAAGCACATAAACAAGTTGTAGACAATCGACTTACAGAACAATACAATACAGGACAAGGATAATACATATTGCTACATTAGTGATCATGACACCCAGATAAGCAACAGAGCATAAGCAGCCAAGTGTTAGGTGCCCTAGTGGTGAGTAAGAAGTAGATGAAACTAAAGTAGGGAGAAGTACAAGAGGTTAGAGGGCCCTGCTAATAAGAGCTTACATTCTAGAAGAGGAGGGGAAGACAAACAGGGGTGACAGGTGGAAGGTGTATGTATCAGGGAGTTAAAATGACAGCTGGAAGGCTTTGATGAAATAATGGGTCTTGAGAGCCCGTTTGAAGGATTGCAAAGAGGTGGAGAGTCTGATGGGGAGTGGGAGAGCGTTCCAGAGGTGGGGAGCAGTGCGGGCAAAATCTTGGAGGCGGGAGTGGGAGGAAGTAATCAGCTGGCATGAAAGGCGGCGTGCATTAGTTGAACGAAGAGAGCGGAGAGGAGAGTGAAGGGAGATGAGATCAGAGATGTATATGGGGGAAGATTGGGTGAGGGCTTTGTAAGAGAACCTTAAATTGGGTTCTAAAAGGGAAGGGGAGCCAGTGGAGGGCTTGTAGGAGAGGGGAGGCAGATGTAGAGAATTTGGAGAGGAAAATAAGCCATGCAGCAGCATTGAGGACAGACTGGAGAGGAGAGAGATGGGATTTGGGGAGGCCAGATAGGAGGAGGTTACAGTAGTCCAATCTGGAGATGACCAGTGAGTGTATGAGGGTTTTTGTAGCATCCTGGATGAGATAGGGTCTGATCTTAGAAATATTTTTGAGATGGAAACGACAGGACTGTGAAAGGTCCTGGATATGTGGTTTGAAAGAGAGGGATGAGTCCAGGATGACTCCAAGACAGCGCACTTTGGGGCTAGATGAGATAGTTATACCATCAATTGATAAAGAAATAGTGGGAAGTGAGGTTATGTGGGAGGGTGGGAAGACGATCAGCTCTGTCTTAGACATATTAAGTTTAAGAAATCGCTGGGACATCCAGGAAGAGATGGCAGAGAGACAGTTGGAGATACTAGTCAGAAGAGAGGGGGAGAGATCAGGGGAGGAAATGTAGATTTGAGTATCATCAGCATAGAGATGATAATGGAGGTCAAAAGAGCTGATGAGTTCACCTAGAGAGGAAGTATAGAGGGAGAATAGAAGAGGTCCAAGAACAGAACCTTGAGGAACACCTACTGTAAGAGGCTGTGGGGGGGAAGAGGAGTCATGAGAGGAAACTGAGAAAGATCGGTCAGAGAGGTAGGATGACAGCCAGGAGAGGGCAGTGTCACGTAGACCAAGGGAGTGAATGATATGCAGCAGGAGAGGGTGGTCCACAGTGTCAAAAGCAGCAGAGAGATCAAGGAGAATGAGAAGAGAGTAGTGGCCCTTGGATTTGGCAGCAAGGAGGTCGTTGCTGACTTTTGTGAGGGCAGTTTCAGTGGAGTGGAGAGAACGGAAGCCGGACTGAAAATATACCCAATATGTAGGAGGGTGGTGGAGGTATATCGATGATATCCTTATGATATGGGAGGGAGAAGAAGATATGCTCATTAAATTTATACAAGAACTTAACGATAATAATAGTAACATCAAACACCCATTCCTACAGTCAAGGATCTGTAACATTCTTGGACCTTAAAATCTACAAAACCAATGAAGGTACTTTACAAACAGAACTGTACAGAAAGGAAACAGCAACAAACAGCCTATTATATCAGACCAGTGCACACTGTCCCCCTACAGTTGAAAATCTACCCAAGGGGGAATTCTTAAGATTGAAACGTAACTGCTCTGAAGCACATGTGTATAAAACTAAAAGTCTGAAACTGGTGAATAGGTTAAGAGAAAGAAGATATAGCAAGCGATGCATAAAACGAGCACAAGCATGCATCTCTGAAACATCTAGAGAGAAATTGATATTTAATGATCATGAACAACAACAACATGACCAAAAACTAAAAACGAATAAGGAAGGATTAAGATTTATCTGTAATTTCTGTAAAGAATGGAGAATCATTCAGGACATCATTCAATGACACTGGCCTGTCCTCCACCTAGATACAGACTTATCATTGATTTTGGATAAGAAAGTAGCGATGGATTGGCGACGATCAAAAAACTTAAGAGACAAACTTGTACATAGCCACTATGTGAAATGTCCTAAGGGCATCAATAAAGTACAAGGATCCTATGCCTGTGGGACTTGCAAGGCATGCCCATATATGATAAAACGGGACAGAGTGACTGATAAATACAGAACTGAGTTCAGAATAAGAGACTTTATTAATTGCAATACTTCATGTGTTATATACTGCCTCACTTGTAGTTGTAATCTCAGGTATTTTGGAATGACTTCAAGAAATTTGAAATGACGTATTCTTGAACATGTCGGGACAATTAGAAATGCTGTCTCAGACAAAGGTAAATTAAAAAAACTTACATCAGTTGCACGTCATTTCCATACACATCATAACAACAATTACAAGGAACTTCAAGCATTTGGATTAGAGAAGATCAATATGGGCATTTGAGGAGGTGACCTGACACAAGAACTAATCAGACGAGAAAGCATGTGGACTTTCAAATTGGGTGCCCTCAATCCACATGGAATGAACGAATATATAAACTATAGTGCATTCCTATAAATAATTGAATCTAACACATCTTAAGTCTCAATATTTTGGAGATATATATATTTCTTTATGACCTATTTCCTAGGGATGACATGACTTAAATCATGAGGATATTGATCCTAGGGACTATTAGCTTTACTATTAAGGTTATTTACTTTAAGGATTATACAATTATTACCTAGTCAGATCAGAGCTCAAGTATATAATGGACAATTAGCTAGATCTAATTTCAAACCTTTTGAAATTATGAGCCATGTGGGAACACATCTGGTATAGATACGAGTATACAGATAAATCTATGAAATTACAGTATGATCTTATTTATTAAAATTTCATATAAAATTAAGGGTGTATGATCTGTCACTCTCTCTTTTCCCTCCCCCCCGCTCCCCCTTCCTTCCCCTTCTCTTTTATTCACTAGATCCTTTTTGTGTGTATTTTGTCTCACGTGTTGTTTCCACTATTTTTTAAACTTTGTTACTATTTATTAACCTGCTTATCATGCCTTGTATTACACACACCAATCTATCTCACATACATTATTTTATTATTGGATCTAAAAAAAAATTATATTTTTTTTGTAATATTTTTTTGCTCACTCGATGATCATACCATTTATACATTAAGTTTGTATCTTTCACTAGCGGTATAATATTTACCCATTAATTCACGTATCGTCACATCATTCATACACTTTGTTTATTCACATACATTTTTATGCTCCTACCGAGTCAGTAACACTGATTGAGGATTGGCTATTCACTATATTGTGCTTAAAAATAAGCTTACCACTAAAAGAGATAAGATTTATTATACCTATGTAATATTAAATTTTACTAATATAAAAAAACCTTTTCCTATCCTCCCTATCATATCATGTGCTTCGCACATGATATTAATGAATCTATATAGATTGTTTGATCAGCAAACGCAGTATCTATACTAACTTGATAAACTAAGCAGCAGTTTACGAAGGGTTAATAAGATGTTGGATATATAGCTGAGACCTTGGATGTCTGCTGCTCAGCAAATATATTATATCATTAGTATCCACATACTGTATATTTTTATGGAGACTCATATAATCTGACTATATTATAATGTTTTTTATGTGTACTATAAAAGCTCTATGGAATTAGATTTTAATATATATCCTAACCTATGATCGGACTTGCTGATCTATATGAGAGCTATTCACATTTATCCCTAGTAGTATTGTAGTATATTGAACTATATCTAGCAAAGGAAAAATAAGCTTGAGGGTAATGCCTTTCATCTTCCCTTTCCTTTTCATTTCCTCCATTTATCCAAGACTAAAATGTGTTCATACACACATGTATACATATGTTTCAATTGGTCATCGTATTTAGGAGCAGCTAATAGGGTGGAATAAAACTACATAATACTCAGCATGCTTTACACCTACTATTGCTGAGATTGGCTGAATGGATCCGTCACATGACTATATTGGGACAAAATGATGGGCGTGGCCTATCTCCCGGGCAATGTCTCACTATCCAATGACATCTCCCAGAAGACGGGAGATGTGTATAATCTATTTAAGTAGCGGCTGTGTGCGACGAAACGCACACAAGGTGAACAAGCCCTCAGTCGGGCGAAACGCGCGTCCTCTAATTATTTACCACAGCGGGAGAATTAGTCAGTCAGTGCTCGGACTGGACCCTGAGCTCCCATCACAATGGGAATGGTATTGTATTTACAATGATGGTAAACGGGTATTAGCCTAGGATTGGTGTGTCCTACTTTAGTTATACATGAGTTCATTCATGGAGCAGGTTACTTATCCCCTGTTGCAAAGACCTCTGGGCCAAGACTAATAAAGTTTGTGCCCATCAGGTATCATTCTATTTTATTTTTTATCTTGTTACACTCACTGGTTTGCAAGTGAACAACTTTAAGTGACACAATATGAATCGTATACAGAATATATATGAATGCAATTTTTTATGTTACCAAACTATTGTGTTATGCACATGCTTCAGGATTAGTATGTCCTGCAACCAGTCTTATGCGCATATGGTACATATATTGAGTTAAAGGGATATAGTGCTATGCACCTGCTTTAGGATAAGTGTCCTGTAATTAGCTTTATGCATGTGTTGCACGCATATTTAGCAATTTAAAGAGATACATGGTGAATAACACACAGTGTATTTATACGGATGTAGTGATTTTATGTTATCATACTATTATGACATGCACCTATTTTAGGATCAGTGTGTCCTGCAACCAGCCTCATATATACGCTGTTTTGTAAATTATATATGGCTCTACCCTTTTGGGCATCCATTTAACTGACAGTAGGCCACTCCTCATCAATATGTGTTAAGCAATTCAATTATCTAAATAGAATTCTTAGGAAACTGTGGTTTCTATTACCAGTTGAAATAGTCTGTCTTATGACATCTCTGATTAAGGGTGAGTCATACAAATGTATTTTGTGACATTTGCTAATATATATACACACTTTGATCTAACCTCTATCTGGAGAGTATGTGTTAGAGTTAAAAACTTAAGCTTATGTGACACAAACTGTGTTATGAGCGCACCAAATCGCAATTATTGATAAGGATCCATTAAGTAGGAGTATTCACTGTGACTATCCCATTCGGACTTAAGTGTGATTTACCACACCCCTTTGAAAATTGGTACACAAATTATAACCACAATATATGTATTTGTTTGCATAACTTATTTGATACCGTCAACCAACAATCTATGTGTAACAATCAAAGTATGCTCATGCGTCAACTTTTTTGGAACACAATATTTTATTAATAAAATGGACTTCTTATCGTGATAGTCCTACATTTACATTTTTGGTTGTGTTCTTGCTCTGGCCTATGCGGGGATAATCTACCTCTCCTCATTTTACTATCACTACAGCCATACATTACTAGAGTACCCAATCCCGTCTGATCTTGGAAGCTAAATGGTGGTAGGCCTGGCCAGTACTTGGATGGAAGACCCCCAGGGAATACCAGGTGCCGTAGGCTAAAGAGGAATATATGGGACCCTAATGACGATTGGCAGAGCACCATAACCATATTTTTATTCGCTTTACCCATTTTATGGTAAAATATCTCAATTCTTGTTAACCAATACCGTTGTATACCCATTGGAATGGTAGAGGATTACCTCAGGATTTTGCGCTTAAATCAGGTCAATGTGTATTTAAACGATTTTGTGGGGAAACATGGTACCATATATTTTATTTATACATAATAAAAGTTATATTTTAATTGTATTTAACTAAAAGTGCCCCAGCAACTAGCCCTACTTTTTTTTCTTCTTGTGTGTACATATCATCTTTTTGGGCTATGGGAGCACCACCAACAAGTATTGAATGATACCATTTGAGTAATAATTGCTTATGGTTGGTTTATTTTGATATCATCAAATTTGAAGCTCTGTGCAGAATCTTTCCTTCTCTTCTTTGATTCTAATTGAGTGCCTGAAAAATTTCTATGGACTGGCTGGCACAGTCCTTAGATGGTTCAAATAATTTCTCACTGCCAGGTCACAGAGAGTTTCTTCTGGAGTAAACTCTTCATCACCAGTGTCACTTCCATGCGGTGTCCCACAGGGTTCTATACTATCTACCATGCTTTTTGCAGTATACATGCTACCATTGGGTGAAATAATCAGACGTCATGGCCTGGTCTACCACTGCTATGCAGATGATACACAACTGTACCTGTCCTTTGCTCCAGGTGCAAAGGACCCAATAACAACCCTAAATGGCTGCCTAGCTGAGCTTCAGGAGTGGATGAGTGCCAGTTGGCTGCGACTGAACCCAAATAAAACAGAGGTTCTTATGATAGGTCACAAGTCAGGGCTACAGCATAGCCAACCAACAGGACTTACGCTTGGGGGTTCAGAATTACAAAACACTAAACATCTTGGTGTTGTCCTGGATAGTGGCTTGACACTTAAACATCAGGTATCAGCCACAATCAAATCCTCATTCTTTCATCTGAGGAACATAGCCAGAATCAAGCACTTAATTCCCTCAGAAAATCTGCCTAAAGTCATACATGCATTTATATCATCACGCCTAGACTATTGCAGCGTCCTCTACCTCGGTCTCCCAGCAAAAGAATTACACCGCTTGCAGATGGTACAAAACGCAGCTGCCAGGCTATTAACCAACCAGCCCCATTCCAGCCACATAACACACATTCTCTACTCCCTTCACTGGCTGCCTGTCAGATGGCAAATTGCTTTCAAGATTGGATTAATAACTTACAAAGCTCTTCATGGCCATGACCCAGGGTACCTGAAGCAGCTTCTGATTCCTTACTGTCCCACTTGATTACTGCGATCCGTTGACGAAGGACTATTAACAGTACCTAGAATCTCACGGAATTCGTCTGGGGGTCGAGCCTTCAGTTTTGTGGCTCCAACCTTTTGGAACTCACTTCCCCGCACAGTTCGAGAGGCCTCCACTCTAGAATCCTTCAAAAATAGACTCAAGACTCACCTATTCACCCAACCATTTCACTAATGTCCCTTGTTTAAGCTTATTTTGTACTGTAAATGTAAAGCACTTTGAGGACCTTATTCAGTGGTGGCCGTATGGTCTATGACCGCACGGCCGCCTCGATGTTTTGCCAGTCGGCACCCTTGTGCGCATGCGTGAGACCCGCTACGACCGACAGCGCCGGTTGTAGCGGGTCTCTTTCCAAAGGGGGCGAGCTGTCGATGTTGATTGACAGCTCGCCCCGTTTGGAAGGTGGGCCGGGGGGGTAGCAGTGATGTCAGTGGAGAGCTTCCGGCTCTGACAGAGCCAGAAGCTCTCCGGGGCTTACGATAAGTCAGACCCTACCCTAGGGTCTCGTCTTAAGCCCCGATGGTTGCGATGGTCTCTGACCATCGCGACCATCACCCGAGCGGTCTTTAGAGCTGTGGGTGTTAACCCACAGCCTAACGACCGCAACAGAGGCGGCCGGTCAGGATGCAAGCGGCCGCCCAGTTTCTGAGTGACCGCTTGCATCCTCCGACCGCCTCTGAATGAGGGCCTGAGTCCTTTAGGAGAAAAGCGCTATATAAATAAAATTATTTTTATTACTCTAGACTTGTCTGGAAATGATTGATAGATGGCACCAATAGGCATGGACTAATAACTAATATACAGTATTTATCAACTTCTGTACATTACATGCTTGAAAAAAGTTTGCACATACCTGATCATTTCAAGCTAAAGACCCATTTAGTGGGATGATATATGATTCTGCAATCAGCCAAAGCTCTAGAGAATGCCTATTGCAGAAGTACTTACAATTTATTAAAGGGTTAACGTCTGAGAAATCAGGTATTTATATGGCTTTAATCTATTTAATGGCACTTACCACCATCAGAATTAAGCAATTTGTAAAGCGTCTAAAAGAAAACCCACGCCATCTTAAGATGTGTTTAGCTGTACATGATTCAGTAAGCAATGCAAAGGAGAGAACACACACAGTTGGCCGATGTTATTGTACTGCACATGTGTATGCATCGCACTGCGCCAGACCGAACTAGCCAGTGTGATCGGGTAAGTGTATGCAGACTACATGCAGCGTGTACACAGACCCCTTCCGATATTGATTTACAGGAAGTGCTGTTTGTGGGTGGTGACGGGGGGTGGTCAGGAGAATGCAGGCGTGCCTGTGCGTTGGGATGCCATTTGAGGGAAGTCCATACTTAATCCAGTGTGGCAACAGACGCAGTGATGAGACTCCATACACAGAGGAAGTTGTCAAGATCCTGCGCGAGGTCGGGTCAACCACTGTTATGCAAATGTGTTTGATGGTTTTCAATGTTACCGATGTTTATGCTATCTAGCGTACTGATCATGCTGTGAGTAAAAGGGAGATGGGCGGCATAGTATGGGGCTGGGTGCCTGCATCTTGTGCTGTTGTCTCCGTGCGTATGCATTGATTAGCATATTCTCGCAGCGGATGGGTGCATGCGTCTGCACAGGGCCGTAGAGAGCCGTGGCGGGCTCAGGTACAGAGGGGCGTGGCCTAATCGCTGGAGGCATGGCCACGCCCCCTCCAGCAAAAAAAAAAAAACAGTTCTGCAGCGCCGCACGCTGGGGTGGGGGGTGCTGTAAGCCCCTCAGACCGGCGTAAAGCCAGGGGGGGCACGATCAGTGTGATCACTCCCCCCCCCACAGGCAAAGGAGACTGCTGTGGCTCCTGCTCAGCAGCCACGAGCAGTCTCCCACTGCAGCTCAGTACATGCTGTGTGCTGGGCTGCTGAGAGAGAAGGGAGGGGGGAGCAGCACTGGGCCGCCGCCGGGCCCCTCAGGAAGCCCGGGCATGGGTAATCTGTACCTGCTCCCCTCCCTCTTGGCGCCCCTGCGACTGCATCCGTGCGTTCCTTGCTGAATCAGGCCCCTGGTCCAGTGAAGCCGGAGACCTGGCATTATATAATTCTAAATATGTGAAGGAACCCCTGCGCTAATTAATATGTTTAAGGGTTGATATGGATGAACTGACAATCACCACACTGCTATAATTATTTATAAATCTTTACTAATAATACAAAATAATGTAACAATATCAAATTGACCGGTCAATATACCATATAAAAGTCCCCATAATATAGTGATTCAATTCTTAGATACACTATCACAAAAATGTAATGCTGAGAGAGGTGAATCCAAAACATAAACAAGCATATAATATGCAATAGGTGTCTTATATTAAATGTCTCTCATAGATAGTCTCAATATAAGAGATAAAAGATAACAAAAATCAATAATCCAGTTCACAGGGAAAATATTGGATATTGTAATATAACCCAGGCATTGATCTACACAATTGAATTTGTCTGAATCCTAAACAGGTTTTAGTCCCACACCCAGACAGAATGGCCCCCGGCTTCACAGCTGGGGGTAACACATTTGCATTACAGTTTGAAACTGTAAATAAGGAATGAGGTGTGTGTGTGTGTGTATGTATATATATATATATATATATATGTGTATAGATATATGTATACACACATATATATTTGTATGGAATCTCATGCATGAACACCGCACATTACGCACAGTTAAGCTGCTAACATGACGCTCAGTAGCGAATGCACAATATCCTGCATGTGAACGCTGTTTATTAGCTGCATGCGTGCACATCTGCCCCAAATCAGATAAACCTAACTAGCGTCTTTACATCAAACCTCACATACTCACACATTACATATTCACATATAAGGTTCCATAAGCTTTAAGGTATAAGATTCAAGTATGCACATTTACTATAATTGCTATGAAATAAAGATTCTTTTGTAACTAAGGTTTTATACGTGATAAGTAAGTCATGTTTGGTATTGTACTGATGCGTACTTTCTCAACAGTATTCCGGTAACATCGATGTAGAGATCGCAACAGGCATTCTCAACTTATGGACCGCAGAGACTTCAAGCAACAAAATGTACATTATATGACCAACTGTTAGGATTTGCATGAGGTGGGAAACCAGAGACCACCAGTTGTTAGAGGCTGGACTATGGGGGTCATTCAGACCCGCTCACGAGCGCAGGACGCTCGCAAGCGGGTAAATGTTACCCCAATGCGCATGCGCACGACGGAGGGAGCTCCGTCGTGCACATTCGTGAGACCCGGGTCTTGCACCAAAGGGGGCATGCTGTCGATGGTGACTGACAGCATGCCCCCTTTGGTGGGCGTGCCGGGGGTGTGGCTGCCAGACGGAGGCGTTCCCATGGGAACGCCTACCGTCTGAGTCCGGCCCCACTGATAGAGCTAAAATCACTCCAGAGCTTGCGGTCACCGAGACCCTACTGCAGGGTCTCGTCACAAGCCCGATGGTCGCGATGGTCTTGACCATCGCGACCATCTTTTTGGCTGCTCGCATATGCTGTGGGCCACTCCATTTTTAGGTAGGAGGGCACTGATTCAGAGCGAGCGCTCTGGTCAGAGCGTCCGGCTCTGAATCAGGCCCTGTGTCTATTTGAACCATGTTAGATGCCTTGTAACATATGCCCTCTCCTTTAGGACCAATGGTATTAGCAACAAACTTCTCTATTGTGTTTCTATTTCTGGGGGATATAAATATGTGTGCTCTGACCCTGGGTTTCGAGTCTTCGTGCTGAATGCTGATTGACGAGGGGTTTCTTGCTGATGCCTACATCTGGTCCAGAGCGCTGCATATGTATAACTGTACTTGGTCTGTATAATTCCTTTGCGCTAAATTGTACTTATAACTAGCGTGTAACTGACTGTACTTTTACTTGAATAATACTTTGTGCTTTGGAACCACAGGTTCTAGGTCTGGAGTCTTGACTTACTATATAACTGCATACGCAAAATAGCGTCATCCTTAGAGGTTTATAGGCAGGATATCAGAAGATATAGGCAGGGGTGTATAGAGGTTCAAAGGCAGAATCCTTAGTTGGGGGCTCGTAGTGGAGTCACTTACCCACTCACATGGCACATACGGTTATCGATATCTCACCAAAGGGTGGAGTGGCCACATGCAGGGTTTACCTGCAACCACTCGGTGCTGAGAGATCGCTACCCATTTTCATGTGAGCCAGGGACGCTGACTAGAATCCAGGGACAAGAGAGGAAAAAGTTTGTTTTCCTTTGTTGATAGAACCTAACATTTAAAGGGGTGCCGCAGTATTGAACACGCGGCTGAGTCGCAGTTTTGTACACAGTAAAGACGCGCTTTTGTGTACGCAGCTAAAGGTCGTTATACGGTTGTGTGGTAGTTGCATTATTGTGTATGCAACTGGTTGCACAATAACGTATACGTACTTCCGGTTGTGCTGCCACGTGTTTAAACAAAGCCATTGAGGTTTACATTCTTTTCAATTGTTGCCAATAATTGGGTTAACGTGTAGTTTTCTGCGCAGGAAAAGAGTGTGTGATTGTGAATATTTGTTTAGGGTGTAACACGGGACCTAAAGGTTAAGGGTATTGTATGACCCTTAAGTACTAGGCGCAGGAGTTGGCCTACTAGCTCGGTAAGTAGCTTACCATTCTATACACATCAGCAGGTGTACATGTTGTCTTTGTTGTAGGGACTGGCTCTCAGTGGGATTGCAGTGTTCAATAATTAGGTTGGGTTATTTGAGCATTGTAGTTGAGCCACACTAGGAAATTTGTGATTGTGAGCTGAGAGATAATAGATGAGCAGGGGCATCTAGAAATTTCTTCCATAGGTGAGCGGGGGCATCTAGAAATTTCTTCCGTAGGTGAGCGGGGGCATCTAGAAATTTCTTCTGTAGGTGAGTGGGGGCATCTGGACATTTCTTCTGTAGGTAAGTGAGAGTATCTAGACTGTCTTTCACCAATGTCTTTTCCCAGGATGAGGGCCAAGCGATCGGTAGAGATGTTAAATGATTTGATGCTGTTGGAAGCGCCACTTGGGTCGACGCGGCATATTATGCATATTAGGTACAGTGCCATTGCAACCAGGTATTGTGATTTATGGTTTAATATGACGAGGAAGAGTGTTAAACCGTTTCCTAGAATTGGTAGTTTTGATAAAGATGTATTGAATAATGTCCGAGACCACATCAGTCTGATGCGCTCTCGAGGTAAAAAGGTAAAATATTATGAATGTTTAAAGTTGTGGCAGCATGAAGGGGATGCGTCGCTTAAAAATATGCAAGCGACGCAAACTAGCGTTGTGAGTGCATTGCCAGAGAATGCATCCGCGACGCTAAATTGCAATACGAGCGAGCCACAAAATGGTGCGCACGTGCGGCAAGGTAGCATTGTAGAAGGTATTGCCAGCAGTTCACGCACACCACCTCCACCTTATGTGGATGGAGATGCAAGTACAGTTATCAAAAATACCCATAAAAATGTAACAAGTAATTTGTACCCTCTCTTAAGCAACCATAAAGAAAATGTTCATGATGTGGATGATGAGCATATTGTAATGTCTGCCATTTACCATGATGTACAGATGATAGATGCTGCACAACAACAATCACGAGTGGTGCCATCATCTCCATCAGTAACAATAAGGGAAGTGCTAGCCCCCTCTGCACCCGTAGAGGAAGTTGTTAATATCATACGTAGCAGCAGCAGACTAAACCCCCAGCCAGGTAACAAGGTCAAAGGTAGCAGCGCTACTGGTCTGCATCCCATTCGGCCAATAACTGTTCCGAATGGAAATGCAGATGCGAACGGTGTAGTGCCCACGAGGGAAGTGGTAATGCATTGTCCTTGGACAAGAGCAGAACTAAATTCCATCATAAATGATTTCCCCGATCCCAAAAAGGAACTAGCCAAATGTCAAAGATTTTTGAGGAATTTGGGTAGTTCTTATGAGCCAACTAATAAAGATTGGCGTGTGGTGTTAAGGGACTGTCTACCATGCAATACCAACATGACAAAATTTATGACGGATTGTGTATTGGATGGTGACGTTCCCTTAACAGACCAAGTAAACCAAGATAATATTTCCCGCATCATAACTCAATTGGGTATATATTTTCCAGTAGTAGTTAACTGGAACAAAATTTTCACCATTAAGCAAAAGGAGAGTGAATCTGCAGAAGATTATTGCGACCGGACTCTGTGGACTATCACCCAGTACACTGGGTTAGAAGATATTAAAGATAGCACTCACAACAGGGGAATGATTGTCATCATACTCATGGATGGCCTTAAAGAAGACTTAAAGACTCGGGTTCAGACCTCACAACCTGGCTGGAGGGGAGTCACAATAGATACACTCATAGAATCTGCCATAGAACATGATAAGAACATCTCAAAGAAGAGAGAGACCCAGAGCGAAAAACTAATGGCTGTCAGTATCCAAGCTCTGGAAGGAATGACTGTAACATCACAGCCAGTAGACACACCTGCACCTATACATACACTTGCACCTGAACAGTTACACGTCCTCACCAATCCCACAACACAGCAAACACATCCTTACCCCACATATCATACACAACCACAGGTCCCATGCTACCCACAAACTTCATGCCTCCCACCATACCCTTATCCTCCATATTCCTACCCATACCCACCATCTTTTCCTCTTGCTCAACTCCCACAACAATCCTTTCATCCACCCCATTCAAAAAGATGTTTTAACTGTCACCAAGTGGGACACATAAGTAAGTACTGCAAAGTGAAGAACACCACACATGAACACGGGTTTCCCATGGGTTCATAGGCAACCCCAGTATCTTCTCCCAGGCCTTATTTGACTGTTTACAATCTTTTCAACCTGCCAATGGATCTGTTCTAATGTAAAATGTGGACGATTTATTGTTGTATTTAGGTCATGTTTAAATTATATTAAACTGTTGTGCTTTATCTCTCACACACAGGACACAAGGTTGCTAAGGATAAACGGCAGTCATGAAAGGCTAAGGTCAAATACTCGGAATACTATCCAACCCAGGGGCCCAGGCATTATTTAGAGCAGTAGCTATTAATAACAAGATTTAATTGCAGGAACCTGTATGCAGATACTATATCCCTAGAATTATTAAAAGTGATAGAGGGACTCATTTTACAGGTGACATTTCCCAGAACATGTGTAAGGTGATGGGTAATAAAACCAAGATCATTCCAGACTGTCATTTCTTTTATCTGTCCCCCCTTTGAGATACTGTTTAACAGGCAGCCTCATGTGAAAATATGATAATGAGGTTACTGTGCAGTGTCTCACGAAGATGAGTAAGAACAACTGAAATTGAAAATGTTATTTTCCAACAAGTCTGATGCAAACTGTCATGATGTGGAACCTGGGGAATTTGTTATGATCTGAATTTTTTTAGCTCAGGTTGTTTGACTGATCGGTGGAAAGGTCCATATCTGACATTGTTGACAAAGTACCACATCCTCAAAGGGTGGCCAGGGAAGATACGTGGGTCCATTCCACTCACTACAGGGAGGTTAACCAACCGGTGGAGATACAAAACGGAGACGAGGCCGATAACGTGGACCTGTCGATTGCGAGCTTGTGCCGGTAGGATTAAAAAGGTGACAGTGAGAAACCTGAGGTAAAAGAAAACTGTAGATCAGTGTCGCAGCAAGGGATTGTTCTGCTGTGTTCATTTTTGTATTCTTCCAGAGTTTCCGTCATCTTGGTTGTTTGGGGATACCCAGTTTCTGTGATGGAGGACCGATAGAGGAGATGGGAGCTGATGGCAGTGCTGATGGAGTGGAGTCGGGAGGAGGAGTGCTATGCCAAATCAGGGGAGTGTCTGACCAATCTTATTACCATAATTGTTATGTTATTTGGGAAGACTACTTCCAGAAATTATGACCCTTACACATGGTGAAATGCTTGGTATTTATAAAAACACACCATCACCATATCTTCACACGCAATATGAACACAGAGGCAAACGAAATATGATACCTGGTGACGTGCATAAAGCCACTCAGTTAATTAGTGAGACAACTGGCTTTTAAGTTTTAGTCGCATTGGATCCCACCAGGATCGCTCGGGGTACATTAAATTTTAGACATATTCAGGAACTTGCTAAATTAATAGATAATATCACCGAGATGTACGATGACACATTCAGGTATACAGGGAGAGAATTGCAAGCATACAAGAAAGAACTGGTGCAACACAGGCTAGTGATAAATTATTTAACTGCTGTTACTGGAGGGTATTGCATAACGTTGGCCACCCAATTTGGAGTAAAATGTTGCACCTATGTCACCAATGATACCAGCGACCCCAAGGAGGTGATAGACCGAAAGATGGATGAAATTCTGCAGCTAAAATGGGAATTTCGTAAGAACCATAATGCTTCAGTGGCTGAAGTAGGGGAGAACATAGAAGGATGGGTTTCATGGCTGAACCCAGTGAAATGGTTCTCAGGTCTAGGGGAATGGGTCCAGGAAGTGATCGCCAGCATAGGCATATTCTTAATCCTTATACTGATTGTCATCATAATAATTGGCATATGTGTCAAGTGTGTTCCTAATTTGTTGAAGTGTGGAAAATGTAAAAATAAGGTAAATCGGAAGAGCGAAATTATGATGGTGGTTAGTAGTACCCATATGAATACTGAGGTAATGTAGAACTGCATTACAACTCTGAACTAGAATCATATAATGTATTATATTTAGATGTGCATAAAAAGTATTATCAAAATGTTATTTTAAAAACACCTCAAATAATGTAAGTCCCTAATTCCCCATCAAAACTTCCTTTGTAGGACTGGTGCATCCCCACATCTTTCACATGATCTCCCAAGGTCCGCAGTGTGCGTATAATGGTAGTTTTATGTCCCCTCCTAGAGACACATTATTGATATATTAAGAACCACCTTGTGCCATCCCCTAATAACATTAAGTAATATATATAAATGTATGCCTAAATTAATTTTAAATCAGGATGTTATAGCATGTTGTTCGCTATCAAAGGGTGGACTGTCGAAGCTGGATTGGTGGCTGAGACGGAATCAGCGTAGAAATTGGCGTGCGTGACGCCATCTTGCGAATGGAAGCTAGACTCCATTTTAGAAACAAGAATCTGCAAGACGCCATTTTGCAACCAGCGCCATTTTAAGTTACAACTCACGAGCTAAGTACAGATAGCAATGTTTTTGATAATCTACCAAAAACAACTAGAAATGCAGCCCCTGAGAAAAGTAAATAGAATAGACAATGCACCAGGATACTGTGAGTGTTTTACATACAAATTGGGAATCCCTGTATGTAGGCAAGTATAGTTGTGGCAATTGTAATATAACCCAGGCATTGATCTACACAATTGAATTTGTCTGAATCCTAAACAGGTTTTAGTCCCACACCCAGACAGAATGGCCCCCGACTTCACAGCTGGGGGTAACACTTTTGCATTACAGTTTGAAACTGTAAATAAGGAATGAGATGTGTGTGTGTGTGTATGTATATATATATATATATATATATATATATGACGCCTTGATGAAGTCCAGTTGTGGATGAAATGCGTTGGGTCAGCTGCCTCTTGCCTGAGATGAACTTAACACAGATAAGCCTCACATGAATCCTTCCAAGCTTTTTTAACAATTTTTTAACAATTTTCAACTTTTTCTGGTTTATTAATTGTTCTCTTGTATATACTCAGTTGTGCTGCTACATTTATATGTGTATATTTATATAATTTAGTCTGAATTTATATTTATTATTTTTAGATATTTATTACGCACTATCATTGCACTTTATATAACATTTGCACAATTGTGCCTTGATATGAATGTCTTGGCCAGCCTACGTAGTCAATTATGAGATGCTTATGAATGTCTATTTATGTTCATTTGTTTTGATATATGTATTTTTATATTAAATTGGTACAATATTTTTAAACTTTTAATAATTTGGTCACAGTTTAGTTCCTTCACTAGTATATACACACACATCTGTTGCACATTTGCACTTAATAAGGTACATGTCAGTTGTACACTGACATATTGTTTGCACTATTGCACTTTTTAAACAAGGTATACGTCAGTCGCTTTGAACCGGGTACATCTATAACATTTGCACATAAGGGCCTCCTCCAAAGGTCTTTGTATATTAGGTCTAGCTGACACCCTGTATATTTGGGGAGAACATATTATACACTACCATGGTGGAAAACCTCTGTTTAACATATAAGTTGGCGCTGGCACTTCCCCTTATCAAATATATATATATATATATGTATACACATATATATATATGTGCATGGAATCTCATGCATGAACACCGCACATTATGCACAGTTAAGCTGCTAACATGACGCTCAGTAGCAAATGCACAATATCCTGCATGCAAACGCTGTTTATTAGCTGCATGCGTTCACATCTGCCCCAAATCAGATAAACCTAACTAGCGTCTTTACATCAAACCCCACATACTCACACATTACATATTCACGTATAAGGTTACATAAGCTTTAAGGTATAAGGGGGTCATTCAGACCCAGTCGTTAGCGCCGATGCGCTAGGACCGGGTCGATGGCCCCCCACAGAGCATGCGCACGACGGCGCCGTCGTGCGCATGCGTGAGACCTGCTACGACCGACAGCGCTGGTCGTAGCAGGTCTCGATCCAAAGGGGGCGAGCTGTCGATGTTGATTGACAGCTCGCCCCATTTGGGAGGTGGGCCGGGGGGGTGGCAGCCCAAACGGGGGCGTTCCCATGGGAACGCCTGCTGTTTGGGGGAGGCCCCACTGACATCACTAGTGATGTCAGTGGAGAGCTTCCGGCTCAGACAGAGCCAGATGCTCTCCGGGGCTTATGACAAGGGAGACCCTACCCTAGGGTCTTGTCGTAAGCCCCGATGGTTGCGATGGTCTCTGACCATCGCGACCATCACCTGAGCGGTCGTTAGAGCTGTGGGTGTTAACCCACAGCCTAGCGACTGCAACAGAGGAGGGCGGTCAGGATGCAAGTGGCCGCCCAGTTTCTGAGTGACCGCTTGCATCCTCCGACCGCCTCTGAATGAGGCCCTAAGATTCAAGTATGTACATTTACTATAATTGCTATGAATTAAAGATTATTTTGTAACTAAGGTTTTATACGTGAGAAGTAAGTCATGTTTGGTATTGTACTGATGCGTACTCTCTCAACAGTATTCCGGTAACATCGATGTAGAGATCGTAACAGGCATTCTCAACTTATGGACCGCAAATACTTCAAGCAACAAAATGTACATTATATGACCAACTGTTATCATTTGCATGAGGTGGGAAACCAGAGACCACCCGTTATTAGAGGCTGGACTGTGTCTATTTGAACCAACCTGTTAGATGCCTTGTAACATATGCCCTCTCCTTTAGGACCAATGGTATTAGCAACAAACTTCTCTATTGTGTTGTCTATTTCTGGGGGGTATAAATATGTGTGCTCTGACCCTGGGTTTCGAGTCTTCATGCTGAATGCTGATTGACGAGGGGTTTCTTGCTGATGCCTACATCTGGTCCAGAGCGCTGCGTATGTATAACTGTACTTGGGTCTGTATAATTCCTTTGCGCTAAATTGTACTTATAACTAGCGTGTAACTGACTGTACTTTTACTTGAATAATACTTTGTGCTTTGGAACCACAGGTTTTAGGTCTAGAGTCTTTATTTACTATATAACTGCATACGCAAAATAGCGTCATCCTTAGAGGTTTATAGGCAGGATATCAGAAGGTATAGGCAGGGGTGTATAGAGGTTCAAAGGCAGAATCCTTATATCAGACAGCCGTCTCCATGTTATAAGGAATCCTGGGAGGCATCTAATGTACAGCTCGTTTAGATAGATGAAATAATGTCTATTTCCAGGTAAGTATAGCAAGGTTATTGTCAGAGGAGGCTGCGTCCACGGAGAGACAGTGTATGAGCGGCTCACCTGATGATGCAATAAAGGTGCTTCAGCCGCATCTCAATCCCAGCCTCTACTCTGACTACTAGCAAACGTCCTCCAGGGTCGCTGAAATCCACGTCCCAGCTACTGAACACCACCAATGTTTTTGAATGAGTCCCAATGTGTCCTGTAAGGATACCTCTGACCGGTTTCGCCCCACAATGCTGGGGCTTTATCAAAGAGTGACTAGATGCTGCCTGATAGCCCTTTATATATGTGTCCAAATTGGTCATTTTGATATATCAATCAATAAGATGTTTGACACCTGTTGGGATTCACGTCTCATTCGCCTCCCTCAGCAATCAGTAGAAATCCTCATCAGCTGTGTGTTCAAGTCACACAAAGAGTGACATAATATTAACTGATTATAAAATATATATAGATATATACACATATGTACAAACACATATAAATATATCTGTTTTAAATGTACCATATCCAAAAACGTAAAAATATAATTAAAATTAAATAAGCTATCAAACTTATCTGAACAAATATAGTAGCATTCATTAAAAGCATAATTTAAATAAACTCATCTCTATTGAGAATAACGTGTGTCTAGAACCCATGAACTAGTGCATCTCAGTCAGTAGCTCTAACCGCTACACTATCTCTCCCATCCTGTTTTATCCATATTAGCATTCTATATTACCTTATGTAAACAAGTCAATACAATTCAAATACGATGAAACTCATGTAAGGAAGTGGGATAGAATCCACTAAAATGATGTCTTAATCCTCCCATGCAAAAAATAGTGCTCAATAATCGGCATATTATGTATTTTAAGGGTGACATGTGTCTAGAACCCATGAACTAGTGTATCACAGTCAGTAGCTCTAACCACTACACTATCCCTCTCATCTATTACTATCTATTTCACAGTCTATAGTATCTCATGCATACAAATCTATAACATTCAAATATGATGGAACCCATGTAAAAAATAGGATAAATTACATTGTAATACTGTCCTAATCTTCCCATGCAAAAATGTTGCTCAATTTTCAACATACTAAATATTGCCTTGGATATTAACTAAAACAACCCATACATTTCCTAATATGTACATGGTAAAGATATCTACATTCTAAAGAGGCAATTATATATGAAAACCACCATAAGTATATGTAATTCTATAACCCAAAACTATATGGAAAAACCTGCCATCATATTATTATTAAGCAAATGACTCAAACTCTATATTGTCATTTAATTCAGATGGGAACATAGTTCCCAAACTAAATATCCACCATGCTTCTTTCGCACAAAGATGTCTAAAGCGGTCTCCACCTCTAGAAGTGTTAGCCACATGTTGTAATCCCACTACTACCAACCCACTTGGATAACTATTGTGCTCAATGGAAAAATGTTGAGAAACACTGTGTTTACTATAGTTTCTCTTAATGTTGTTTCTGTGTTCTCTACATCTGGTTTTTAATGAGCGGGTGGTTCTGCCCACATACTGCAAGCCACAAGGGCATTGCAGTAGATAAACACAATATGTTGTATCACAGTTGATGAACCCTCGAATGGGAAATATCTCTTTTATTACTGTGTGATATAACCTCCATAGTTTTAGTTGAGATATAAGTACATGTCAAACATCTGGTTTTCCCACATCTATAACATCCTGGTATAGGGGCAGATAACCACATAGCATTTTTACCCTTATTCTCCATAGTGTTATTTGAGATTTTCTTAAGCTTACTTGGTGCCAAAATATTTTTTAAGTTACTATTTTTCTTAAACACTACCCTAAATTGGGGTGCAATGTAGGATCCTGTTGAAAAATCCTATAATTTTCTCTTAGGATTTTTTTAATATTGACGGATTGGTTGTTAAATTTAGAGATGAAGTTCATTTGGGTAACTCCCATTTTATAATAATGTCTATTGATTGCAGGTTTAGTTTTCATTATAATTAGTTCCATTCTTTCAGTTCTCTCAACCCTCATATATGCTGCTTTAATAGAGGTTTAGGATAACCTCTTATGGAGAAATCTTCAAGCATATCTTTAGCCTGTATTTTAAAATCTTTCATATAGGAACAATTTCTCCGCAATCTACTAAATTGGCTGTAGGAGACATTTTGTAACCAGGGTTTATAATTACCTCTAGAGAAGTGTAAAAAATTATTGGTATCTACTGGTTTCTTATAATTTTTTGTATTAACATTACCTCCCTCAGAGGAGATACTAAGATCCAGGTAATTCAACACTGTGTGACTAAAAGTGTGTGTAAACTTATGATTAAAATCATTATTATTTAAATGTGAAATAAATTGACGTGCCAAAAATTCATCACCATCCCAAATAATTTATTAAATCATCTATGTAGTGGCCATAGTACACTAGGTTTGCGCCGAATGGGCCTGTCCACACAAATTCCTCCTCAAACTGTCCCATGTATAAGTTTGCAAAACTAGGTGCAAACCTAGTGCCCATGGCCGTCCCCAATGTCTAATAAAAAAAATTCACCTTCAAATATAAAATAATAGTGCTCTAAAATAAATGTGATGGCCATGATTAGAAATTGTTTAAATCCCCCTGAAATTTCTACATCCCTATTCAAAAAGCTCTCAACAGCTTTAGTCCCTTTATCATGTGGTATATGTGTATACACGGCCTGTACATCAAGGGATATAAAAGCATATCCCTGTTTCCAATGTACATCCTTAAGTACATTTAATAAATGAGTGGTATCATGAATATATGATTTCAGGGAGATAACATATTTCTGTAAAAAATAATAAATTGTGAAAGATTTGCTGTGAGGGACCCAATGCCAGAAATAATAGGACGGCCCGGGGGTGCTGTGAGGGATTTGTGAATTTTCGGTATATGATAAAATAAAGGAATAACTGGAAAATCCACTACTAAAAAATTAAATTCATCCTTAGATATAATTCCTCCTCCGAGGGCATCTTTCAGTACATGCTTCAGCTGTAATGAAAATTCCATTGTGGGATCTTCTTTTAGTTTTTTATAAAAGGTGGTATCATATGGTTGAAGATATGCTTCTTGTAAATACATTTCTCTAGTGAGCAAAACCACCCCTCCACCCTTATCAGCATTTTTAATGACTATGGAGTGATCCTTTTCAAATTGTTTTAACGCGGATATCTCCCTCCTGGTCAAATTAGACCAATGTGATTTTTTAGTGCATAATTTCTTGAAATCATCCATTGTTTTTTTTATAAAAATACAGGATAGTGGAAGACTTGTGGTTGACAGGATAGAATTTGGACTTATTTTTTAAAAGGTATACAGTTACTTGAAACGCCTTCCTGTTGTTTAATATCAAATATCTTAATGGATGAGTTCTCTGTTGATACATTATTCTCATCCCACAGATCTTCCAAAGATAATAATGCATCAATATCCATATCATCTAAAATAACTGGGCTGATTGATTCAGCTTTCAGTCTTTTTGAAGCAAAATAACATTTCCTACAAGGATCACTTGTGAAATAGTTTAACTCTACAAAAAGGTCAAATAAATTTGGATTTTTAGTGGGTGCAAAGTTAAGACCTTTTTTCAGATGTCTAATCTGATCGGGAGATAATTCTTTAGTTGTTAGGTTAAAAATTCCTTTTTGATCTAATTTAATCTTTGCCTTCTTATGTAGTTTTCTACCTCCTCTTCTTCCTCTACATCTCTTGTGCGTTTGGGTGTATCTTTTGTGAGAGGAAGAAATCTGTTGTGGGTATTGAATCCTCCCTCCTTGTTTATTCCTAAAAAAGGTCTATTCGGGGTTGCATTTTGATGTTGATTGACATTCCTCTTGGATCTATAATCAGATGACCTTCACTGACGATTATGTGTAGACCCATGATCTCTAGAGGGATGTTTCCATCTAGTAGGATACTCTTTATGCCTCTGATTGGATAAAGTGGTATGAGGATGACTCTGGCCATCAAAATCACGTTTCTTAAACATCCTAGGGGTCCCCAGGTCTCCAAAATCTCATAAGGTGGGGCCTGCAGGGTGCGTTTTTTTTCTATAGGTTCTGACTTTATTGTCCCTATAATCTCTATCATCCCTTGCTAATTTTTTATCATTATATAATTCTGCCTTACAATATTATCTATTGCCCCAATATGCAGCAATACATATTGATAGTTACTGCTGGCCCACTGTTACCAATGATAAACAGACCCACTTGGTCACTTAATAGACCCCCTTGGCAGAATAGCTTATTACAAAGTTACATTGCAGAACATTTAACTTGAAAACTACATTATGAAATCAGGACTCAGCAATTGTAGACTGTGGGCACGATTCATCATGGATCACAGCTGCGTAATCGCTTGCAATGAATCTGCAAAAATATGCTAATGTCTACCACTGCTCAGCCAGCATAGAGATGCCCACTACTGCCTTCTCACATCCATAATATCAGACTGATGTTACATCAGTAACATCAGACAACATCGGCCCCTTACGCACAATTACAGCAGCTCTGACCCGTTGCAGAAATTGCAGGTCTCGTCACACGCAATCACAGTGGCTAATTTATGCACGCCCATGCAACATGGTTAAAACGGACAGAAGAGCCTGTGTTTCTCCAGCCACTCCCCTGTCACCACCCATAAACGGTCATGGCCTGTCACTCACTGCAGTGGATTCCACAGTGCGTCTGTAATCGCAGTGCGTTGCATACGCATAGAACCAGCCCTAGCCCATTTGGTGCCCTAGGTTACATTTTTACTGTTGCCCCCTAACTACCCATACCGAGCTGAACAGCCCCTCAGGAAAAAAAACAGGTGGCCCTCCTTATGGCCACGGGCCTAGTGCCCATCTACTTTATTCACTAGTGACCTGGGCCTAGTACCCAGGTCACTTACACCTAATAGGGCAATTACTCCCTCTAGGGCCTAATGCCCCCTATGTAGCCCGGGCCTTGCGCCCGCCTATATACCCACAGGCCTATTGCCCGACCGTGCCCCCACAGGTCCGACAACCCTGGTGGTCTAGGGAGGGGGTATATGGTAGGCCTCATGGAGGGCCTACCTGCTCTGTTGGAAGAGGCTGCAGTGGGGAGCTTTGTTGGCTCTTTTACTTTCCACCCACGAAGTCCTCTCTGCCTGTCTTCCTTCTTGATCACGGCATCTTGTAGCCTCTTCAGCGGCCGCCGAGACTCTTGCCGCAACGCTCTCTTTGGGAGGTCTTCACTCCTCCCTCTCCGCCGCTGTACTGCCTTTTCCTGCTCAGCAGCGTCTGATACAAGACGCTGTGAGTGGGTGTGGCTATGATGCGGTGAGCCGCGATTGGCTCGTCGCGTCTGCCTCCTATTGCCTGCTGGCCTGCAACCCGGGTTTGGCTCGCGGCCAGAGCCAAACACCCGCCGCGGCCAACGCTGTACCAAGGCCACCGGGTGATGGGCTATAGTAAGCCCACACCCGGAGCCAAGTCCTGCCCGATGATTGACCGCCACCAAGTCCTACCTGCCGCCTATGCTTCCACGGTAGGGGACACATCTCCTCCTGCTGTGCCGATGATCCCAGCACGGCTTTCCACACGGCAGCGGCAGTGCAGCAGCAGGGCAGGGGGGAGGGGCATGCAGCGCCAGTGGGGGTGGGGAACTGCGGCAGAGCCCTGGAATGCCCCTTAATCAGTTATCTCTTTCAGTGAATTATGTCCAAATAGTATAGATTGTTGAGATAGGTCTCAATTGACCCTTTCACTGCTGGCTCCTTTCTAGCCACGCTGGTATCCTGCATGGGAGCCCTTCTCAGGGCATTATACAAACAGTGATCCTTCTCTCTTACTACAGTATGTGGCTCCTTCCCATAGTTATATGGAGGCACTCACCCTCACATCACGGGTGGGATCATAGTTGATTCTATAGCCTCCCATCTTGCCCTGCGCAGGGGTCTCCATATGCTGCCGGGGTTTTCTCCCAGTTTCAGCGACTCCCCGTTACCTCAGCAGCTCCCTATGCACTGGTAGGCTTTAGAATACATTAGCATATTTTTGCTAATGCGATCTGTAAGAGATCACAGTTGTGATTGCATTAGCATAAATCTTGGAATCAGGCCCATAGTATCTGGTTTGAATAGCAGTTCTGTGAGTATAGCTTGTCTCTGGGCCTAATTCAGAGATGTATGTAAATTCCATATTTACGTACATCTCCGGTGTTTGTAGGTCTGCGCATGTGCAGGTCTGTTTCTGCATCGTCGGTCACATTGCCCCAAAAGCTCCCTATGCTGTTGGTGTTTTAGGGAGGTGCCATAGAAGATTGGGGCATATTGACTCTGGCCGTGGCAAAGCCAGTGTAACATCTCAGCCTTTTGATAAAACCCTGTGAGAGGGGAGAAACGCGTTAATGGAGAGCTCTGAGACGTGTGCAAGGGAGAGCTCTGAGACGTGTGCAAGGGAGAGGTCTGAGATCTGCACCTGTTCGTGTGAAGCATTACAAGGATTGCACAGAGAGCACATTTCAAGCCGCGATTCACCTACTCACCGCGACATATCATGGCTGAAGTGCTCACAACCAAGAGCCCACCGGAGTGTCCAGGCTCCTTACTGGAGCGTCCAGACCCCCTGTGGATTACATCTACGGCGAGCGGCAGACCAGCCTGTGGAATCGGCATCCTCGCTGCATGTGCTATTGCTGGAGGGAGATTGCACTGTATCAGTGTTTCCTTGTCCATCATTGGAGATACATTGTACATTTATCACGCAGTGCTACAAACGTCTTGGTCCACAAAGGAGGCACATTGTATCCTTACAAATACTCATCCATTATATGAGCATCCAGGGATTTCTGGATTACCACTGTTTGGCAGACGGGGAGTGAGTGTTTTGTTCTTAGGAACACTTTCTGCTGGCTTTCCCTTGGGAATAGGGAAGTATTTATACCACTGTGCTTATGCTTATTGTGACATTTTCAAACAAAAGAGCTCACAGACATTCCTTTCATCGAAGTAGGATCCCAATTTTATGTGCACCGATCATTTCTGCAAATTCTTTTTGAATCAGGACAATGATATATATATACAGTCAGGTCCATAAATATTGGGACATTGACAGAATTTTCAGATTTTGGCCTCTATTCACCACCACAATGGTTTTGAAATGAAACAAATAAGATGTGCTTTAACTGCAGACTTTCAGATTTAATTTGAGGGTAATTACATCCAAATCGGGTGAACGGTGTAGGAATCACAACAGATTCAATATGTGGCTCCCACTTTTTAAGGGGCCAAAAGTAATGGGACTATCAACTCAAATCAATTTCATGGACAGGTGTGGGCTATTCCCTCGTTATTTCATTATCAATTAAGCAGGTAAAAGGTCTGGAGTTGATTCTAGGTGTGAAATTTGCATTTGGAATCAGTTGCTGTCGACTCTCAATATGAGATCCAAAGAGCTGTCACTATCAGTGAAGCAAGCCATCATTAGGCTGAAAAATCAAAACAAACCCATCAGAGAGATAGCAAAAACATTAGGTGTGGCCAAATCAACTGTTTGGAACATTCTTAAAAAGAAAGAACGCAAGGAGAGCTCAGCAACACCAAAAGACCCGGAAGACCACAGAGAACAACTGTGGTGGATTAAAAAAAAGTTATTACCCTGGTGAAGAAAAACCCCTTCACAACAGTTGGCCAAATCAAGAACACTCTCCAGGAGGTAGATGTATATGTGTCAAAGTCAACAATCAAGAGAAGACTTCACAAGAGTGAATATAGAGGGTTCACCACAAGATGCAAACCACTGGTGAGCCTCAAAAACAGGAAGACCAGATTAGAGTTTGCCAAACAACATCTAAAAAAGCCATTACAGTTCTGGAACAACATCCTATGGACAGATGAGACAAAGATCAACTTGTACCAGAGTGATGGGAAGAGAAGAGTATGGAGAAGGAAAGGAACTGCTCATGATCCAAAACATACCACCTCATCAGTGAAGCATGGTGGTGGTAGTGTCATGGTGTGGGCATGTATGGCTGCCAATGGAACTGGTTCCCTTGAATTTATTGATGATGTGACTGCTGACAAAAGCAGCAGAATGAATTCTGAAGTGTTTCGGGCAATATTATATGCTCATATGCAGTCAAATGCTTCAGAACTCATTGGACGGCGCTTCACAGTGCAGATGGACAATGACCCGAAGCATACTGCAAAAGCAACCAAAGAGTTTTTTAAGGCTAAAAAGTGGAATGTTATGCAATGGCCAAGTCAATCCCCTGACCTGAATCCGACTGAGCATGCATTTCACTTGATGAAGACAAAACTGAAGGGAAAATGCCCCAAGAACAAGCAAGAACTGAAGACATTTGCAGTAGAGGCCTGGCAGAGCATCACCAAGGATGAAACCCAGCGGGGGTGATGTCTATGCGTTCCAGACTTCAGGCTGTAATTGCCTGCAAAGGATTTGCAACAAAGTATTAAAAAGTGAAAGTTAGATTTAGGATTGTTTAGTTTGTCCCATTACTTTTGGCCCCTTAAAAAGTGGGAGGCACATATAGAAACCATTGTAATTCCTACACCGTCCACCTGATTTGGATGTAATTACCCTCAAATTAAATCTGAAAGTCTGCAGTTAAATCACATCTTGTTTGTTTCATTTCAAAGCCATTGTGGTGGTGAATAGAGGCCAAAATATGAAAATTCTGTCAATGTCCCAATATTTATGGACCTGACTGTATATATACATATATATAGGGTGATGCTGGATGGCATTCCAGGTCTTGTAGTCAGTGTAATAAACTGCTACCACTCGCAGCAGTTTATTACACCGACCACAAGACCTGGAGTGCCATCCAGCATCACCCTGTATTATAACCATTGCGTTTGGCAGGGCACCCAGACGACCTACCTTTTTTATACAACAGTGTCAGTTCTTTATCTTTTGTATATATATATATATATATTTATTTTTTTGATTTTTTTTATGGGTGCACTGATGAATATTTGTACGTGTTGATTGTTCTTATATTAATCCAGGAACTGCAGTTCTTTTTTATGTGTATTACACTATTAATAAATATTTGTAAACTAATTGTTAAATTTTGTGTTTTTGTGCTTTAGTGACCCTAAGCGCAGACATATTTATATTTCTGTTTTGTCTTTTTGTGAGAGGATTTGAGGCAGTTTCCTCTGTATGTCAGCAGCTGTGGATTCACTTAGGATCCCTGATTGAATAAGCGCATCAATGTGTTTTGTTGATCCTGTGTAACCTGAGCTGTCAGATTGTCACAAAGTTGGACCAATGGCTGTGATCAGAGAGGCCAGAAGTGGGCGTCTTTCTACTTAAGACGCCTCCTGTGGCAGTTGCATATTTTAGCTCAGCCACTGCGTACAAAGATGCAGCGGCTGTGCTATAGGGTTGGGTTTGCGATCCCGGCGCTGGAATCCCATAGGTGGAAATCCTGACGCATGTAAGTAAGTAATCTAACCCTTACCCTAACCCTCCTTATCTCCCTCAGCCTAACCCACCCCCCCAGCGTAACCCTAACCCTCCCCTCCTGCAGCCTAACCCTAACTCTCCCTTCCTGCAGCCTAACGTTAACCCTCCCCTCCTGCAGCCTAACCCTATCTCTTCCCTCCTGCAGCCTAACCCTTTCTCTCCCCTCCTGCAGCCCTAACCCTATCTCTCCCCTCCTGCAACCTAACCCTCCCCCCCTACAGCCTAACCCTAACTCCCTTCCTGCAGCCTAACCCTCTCACCCACAGCTTAACCCTCCCCCTCCATAGCCTAACCCTCCCCTCCTGCAGCCTAACCTTAACCCTCCCCTCCTGCAGCCTAACCCTAACCCTCCTGCAGCCTAATCCTAACCCTCTCCCTAGTGCCTAACCCTCCCCCCCACAGCCTAACCTTCCCCTCCTGCAGCCTAACCCTATCTCTCCCCTCCTGCAGCCTAACGCTAACTCTCTCCTCCTGCAGCTTAACCCTAGCCCTCACCTCCTGCAGTCTAACACTCCCCCACCGCAGCCTAACCTGAACCCTCCTCCCCACAGCCTAACCCTAACTCCCCTCCTGCAGCCTAACCCTCCCCTCCTGCAGCCTAACCCCCCCGCAGCCTATCCGTAACCCTCCCCACCGCAGCCTAACCATAACCCTCCCCCCACAGCCTAACCCTAATTCCGCTCCTGCAGCCTAACCCTCCCCCCCACTGCCTAACCCTCCCCCTCCGTAGCCTAACCCTCCCCTCCGTAAGCCTAACCTTAACCTCCCCTCCTGCAGCCTAACCCTAACCCTCCTGCAGCCTAATCCTAACCCTCTCCCTAGTGCCTAACCCTCCCCCCACAGCCTAATCCTCCCCTCCTGCAGCCTAACCCCCCCCCCCGCAGCCTAACCCTAACCCTCCCGCAGCCTAACCCTAACTCTCCCCTCCTGCAGCCTAATCCTCCCCTCCTGCAGCTTAACCCTAGCCCTCACCTCCTGCAGTCTAACACTCCCCCACCGCAGCCTAACCTGAACCCTCCCCCCCACAGCTTAACCCTAACTCCCCTCCTGCAGCCTAACCCTCCCATCCTGCAGCCTAACCCCCCCCCGCAGCCTATCCCTAACCCTCCCCTCCTGCAGCCTAACCCTATCTCTCCCCTCCTGCAGCCTAACCCTAGCCCTCCCCCCACAGCCTAACCCTAATTCCCCTCCTGCAGCCTAACCCTCCCCCCCACAGCCTAACCCTAACCCTCCCCTCCTGCAACCTAACCTTAACCCTCCCCTCCTGCAGCCTAACCCTAACCCTCCTGCAGCCTAATCCTAACCCTTTCCCTAGTGCCTAACCCTAACTCTCCCCTCCTGCAGCCTAACCCTCCTCTCCTACAGCCTAACCCTCTCCCCCCCGCAGCCTAACCCTCCCCCCACAGCCTAACCCTAGCCCCTCTCGCAGCCTAACCCTCCCCCCACAGCCTAACTCTAAACCTCCCCTCCTGCAGCCTAACCCTAACTATCCCCTCCTGCAGCCTAACCCTCACCCACACAACCTAACCCTCCCCTCCTGCAGCCTAACCCCCCCCACAGCCTAACCCTAACCCTCCCCTCATGCAGCGTAATCCTAATTCTCTCCCTAGTGCCTAACCCTAATATTCACCGTTGGGATCGCTGCCGTTGGGATTCTGAGCGCTATGCTGACTACATCCTGTGTTATAAATCAAGTCCTCTGTACACACTCATTTTTAATTCACTACAATCCAATCGTTACTGTACATGGATTCTTTAATTTGAATATTTCACTTTGTTTCTTGTTGTGGTTCAAGTTGCTATAAACTTTTTAATTGTATGAAAAGAAAGGTTTTTATGTATTTATATATACTGTATTAATCTGTAAAGTTAACAACCTACTTTTATACTAGGCACTCTTATTTTGTACAGAAGATTCTTTGCCCTTAAAGTTCTGACAACAGACTGGACATTGGCCCTCATTCAGAGCCGTACGCTCTGAGCAGAGCGCACGCTCTGAATGAGGGCCGCCCTCCATGAAAATGGAGCGTCCTCCTGGACGCTCGTATAGCTGTGGGTCACCACCCACAGGCTATACGAGCGTGCATTTTGATGGCCGCGATGGTCGTGACCATCGCGACCATCGAATCTGCGTGCCGGAGCCTGCGGTTGAGGTTTTCAACCGCAAGCTCCGGAGTGATTTTGGCTCTATCAGAGCCAAAATCACTCCCACTGACATCACTAGTGATGTCAGTGGGCCGGCTTCTGACGGGAGGCGTTCCCGTGGGAACGCCCCCGTCAGGGAGGCACGCCCACCAAAGGGGGCGTGCTGTCAACATCGACAGCACGCCCCCTTTGATCAGACACAACGAGCGAAGGACTTTCCTTCGCTCGTCGTGTCTGGCGCATGCGCACGACGGAGCTCCCTCCGTCGTGCGCATGCTCAGTCCAGAACATCGACCCACTTGCGAGCGGACAGCCGCTCGCGAGTGGGTCTGAATCAGGCCCATTATGCAGAACTCAACCCCATCTTTGGGCCCTTATTCAGATGTGGATGCAAGGAAGAGGCTGTGTATTACCATCCAACTAGAATACAAATGCAGCAGGGAGTGTCTGTAGGAAATAGACCCCTCCTGCTGGGAGCTGCGATCTGAGTGCAGCATCTGTAGACTCTGCTTCGGGTTACCACCGCAACCATCATGATCATCAGTTGCGATGGCCTCTGCACTCGGCAGGGCTGAAGCCGAAGCTTCCTCAGCCTGGCCGTCCTAACCCTTCTGCCAGGTCCAGGAAGTCTGTGTCCAACGACGCATACCCAGTGTTTGGCACTCCCACAAAAAATGGCGGTGACACTCTTCCGATTTGTGGAACAGACCCTCCACCAAATGGCCAGATCCTGTCAATCAGACTGCAGGTCAGGGGGTGCTGCGTCCATGATCACAGGACCTGTTTTGCACATGCTCAGACGCCCCACTATCCAGTCTACGTACATATCTGAATCAGGCCCTTTATTTGTTAAAGCCACGTATACACTGGCCGATATTGTGAATGATATATCGTTCAAATCGTCCAGTGTGTATGCACTAAGCAATTAATGATTCGTGCTCCCACAGGTCGTTAACGATATACCCAGTCATCTGTACATTCAGCTCAATCTGGGGATATCATTAATAATGCCATGCTGCCTAAAACAGTATCACCCCACTCCCCCCCCCCCCCCCCCGCACCGTTGTTGCCAGCATTGGAAAGTGTGTATGCAATTACCTATGCCGGCACCCCAGCCAGGCACTGGCGATCTCGCTCAATACGCACATCGTCCGGTGTGTACGGTGCTTAAATCTTGTTCACCAGGAAGACATCCCCAATTCGCTAATTTACAGTTTACCAAACTATTTTTATTTCACATTAGTCAAGTATAAACTATTTATTTGTATCACCACTAAAAACAATTATAGATCTATTTATCTTTTAATGTTTAATATACACCTGAGCAAGGCGAAAAACAACCCTGTTATTTATATGTGCAATGTACTGGACATTGGCAGCATAAATTAATAATCAGAGTTGAATGATGTTCATTATCTCAGTCTGTAAATGACTTGATTGGTGGAAGAGCACTTTATCTCTGGCAGAGAGATGACCTTGCAGAAAGAACACTTTGTTATCTATTGTTGTACAGTACATATGAAATATTAGTCAATCGTTTTTTTATTTTTTTCATAATGATTGATATATTTTCCGCCTCTCCTTTGGACTTTCTTCAAGGACGTTCAGCGTGGCTCAGTGCTACCTTTGACCCAGCCTAAGATATTGTAATTTTTAATTTATTCTTCAAGTTCCACACTGAGTTCAACATTAAAAAGTGTTTATTCGATGTACATGATTTCTATGCATATTTTTAGCTTAAAATGCTGCCATTTTATAAGGTATGGGTCATGCTTTTTAAATCGCTCTCCAAAGGGCAAATGTAATTCTTTGAAACAAGCACAAAGACAACACACAGAACTATTTAAAAAAAAATACATATATATATTAGGGGTGTGCACCGGCCACTTTTCGTGTTTTGTGTTTTGGTTTTGGATCTGGATCTTTCTTCGTGTTTTGGATCTGGATTGGTTTTGCCAAAACCACCCTTCCGTGTTTTGGGTTCTGGGTTTTGTGTTTTGGATCTGTATTTTTTTAAAAAAAGCATAAAAACAGCTAAAATCACAGAATTTGTAGGTTTTTCTGCTCCTATGCTATTATTAACCTCAATAACCTTAATTTCCACTCATTTCCAGTCTATTCTGAACACCTCACACCTCACAATAGTGTTTTTATGTCCAAAACGTTGCACCGAGGTAGCTGGATGACTATGCTAAGCGACACGAGTGGGCGGCACAAACACGTGACCCATCTAGGCGTGAAACTGCAGTGGCAGACAGGATGGCAGTTTGAAAAACTAGGCCCCAAACTGTACATAATGCAAAGAAAAAAAAGAGGTGCAAGATGGAATTGTCCTTGGGCCCTCCCACCCACCCTTATGTTGTATAAACAGGACATGCACACTTTAACAAACCAATCATTTCAGCGCCAGGGTCTGCCACACAACTGTGGCTGAAATGATTGGTTCATTTGGGCCCCCACAAAACAAGCTGGCAATTAATGTGTCCCTGCACAAACTGGCTCTATGGAGGCAAGATGTCATCCTCATCCTCCTCATCCACCGATTCCTCACCCTCTTCAGTGTGTACATCCTCATCCTCACAAAGTATTAACTCGTCCCCACTTGAATCCACCACCACAGGTCCCTCTGTACCTTCTGGAGGCTGGTCTCCCTGGAAGAGCTGATAATTCATTTTGATGAACATCATCTTCTCCACATTCTGTGGAAGCAACCTCCTACGCCTTTCGCTGACAAGGTTCCCGGCTGCACTAAACACTCTTTCGGAGTACACACTGGAGGGGGGGCAACTCAGGTAAAATAGAGCCAGTTTGTACAGGGGCCTCCAAATTGCCTCTTTTTCCTGCCAGTACAGGTATGGACTGTCTGCCATGCCTACTTGGATGCTGTCACCGATGTAATCCTCCACCATTCTGTCAATGGTGACAGTATCATATGCAGTGACAGTAGACATGTCAGAAATTGTTGCCAGGTCCTTCAGTCCGGACCAGATGTCCAAACTTGGTCCTGCCTGCCCTGCATCACCGCCAGCGGGTTGCTTAGGATACCTAAGTTTTTTCCTGGCAGCCCCAGTTGCAGGAGAAAATGAAGAAGGAGCCGTTGACGTGTCACGTTCCACTTCAGCTGACAGTGTGTTCACCAGCAGGTCTTTGCACCTCTGCAGGCTTGTGTCGGCCGGAAAGAGAGACACCACATAGGCTTTAAACCTAGGATCGAGCACGGTGGCCAAAACGTAGTGGTCTGATTTCAACAGATTGACCACCCTGGAATCCTGGCAAAGCGAATGAAGGGCTTCATCCACAAGTCCCACATGCCGAGCGGAATCGCTCCGTCTTAGCTCCTCCTTCACTTTCTCCATCTGCTTCTGCAAAAGCCTGATGAGGGGAATGACCTGACTCAAGCTGGCAGTGTCTGAACTGACTTCACGTGTGGCAAGTTCGAAGGGCTGGAGAACCTTGCACAACACGGAAATCATTCTCCACTGCGCTTGAGTCAGGTGCATACCCCCTCCTTTGCCTATGTCATAGGTGGATGTATAGGCTTGTATGGCCTTTTGCTGCTCCTCCATCCTCTGAAGCATATAGAGGGTTGAGTTCCACCGCGTCACAACCTCTTGCTTCAGGTGATGGCGGGGCAGGTTCAAGAGTGTTTGCTGGCGCTCCAGTCTTCGGCACGCAGTCGCTGAATGGCGAAAGTGGCCAGAAATTTTTCGGGCCACCCAAAGCGTCTCCTGCACGCCCCTGTCGCTTTTCAGAAAATTCTGCACCACCAAGTTTATTGTGTGAGCAAAACATGGGACGTGCTGGAATTTGCCCAGATGTAATGCCCGCACAATATTGGTGGCGTTGTCAGATATCACAAATCCCCAGGAGAGTCTAAGTGGGGTAAGCCACTGGGCGATGATTTCCCTCAGTTTCTCTAAGAGGTTGTCGGCGGTGTGCCTCTTACTGAAACCGGTGATACACAGCGTAGCCTGCCTTGTAACGAGCTGGCATTTCTGAGATGCTGCTACTGGTGACGCTGCTGCTGTTGCTGCGTAAGGTGATACATCTACCCAGTGGGCTGTCACAGTCATATAGTCCTTAGTCTGCCCTGTTCCACTTGTCCACATGTCCGTGGTTAAGTGGACATTGTGTACAACGGCATTTTTCAGGACACTGAGGACACTTTTTCTGACGTTTCTGTACAGTCTCGGTATCGCCTGCCTAGTGAAGTGGAATCTAGACGGGATTTGGAACCGGGGACACACTACCTCCATCAATTGTCTAAATCCCACTGCACTAATGGCGGATACCGGACGCACGTCTAACACCAACATAGCAGTCAAGGCCTCAGTTATACGTTTTGCTTCAGGATGACTGCTGTCGTACTTCATCCTCCTCGCTAAGGACTGTTGGAGGGTCAATTGTTTAGTAAAAGTAGTGGTGTTCCTACTTCCTCTCTGGGATGATGAACGACTCCCAGCAGCAGCAACAGCAGCAGCGGCAGCAGTAGGCGTAGCAATGCAGGATCCTCCAGAGGAATCCCGGATAGGAGAGTCAGTCATGCCAGTGACATGGCCTGCAGGACTACTTCCGATCCTGACTAAGGAGGAAATTGACGAGGAGGGAGTTGACGGTGTGGTTTGCAGGCGCTTGGATACAACAGGACAACGGGATTTAGGTGTCCCTGGACTGCTTACGGTCTTAGCCAAAGTTTCTGAACTTGACAGTAACTTTTTATGAACGCGCTGCAGGTGCCGTATAAGGGAGGATGTTCCTAGGTGGTTGACGTCCCTACCCCTACTTATTTCACCTTTACATATGGTACATATGGCAAGACAGTTGTTGTCCGGATTTGGATAGAAATATTGCCAGACCAAAGAGGTGGAATGTTTGGTCTTCTGCCCAGGCATGACCGTGATGGGCTTTTTCATCCCACGGACAACAACTGTCTCCCCCGGAGCCTGATTTAAACAAACCACATCACCATCAGAATCCTCCTCACCAACTTCCTCCTCAGCGCCAGCTACACCAGTATCCTCATCCTGTTGTACTTCAACAGTGACATCTTCAATTTGCATATCAGCAAGTGGACTGTGGGTGCTCCTTTCAGCACTTGCAGGGGGCGTGCAAATGGTGGAAAGAGCCACCTCTTCCCGTCCAGTGCTGGGAAGGTCAGGCATCGCAACCACCACCACACTTGGACTCTCCTTGGGGTTTTGTGATATCTTCTTAGAAAGCACAGTTCTTCGCTGTGCTTTTGCCAGCTTAACTCTTTTGATTTTTTTAGTGGGAGGAGGGCTTCCATCGTCATGTGAAGCTGAACCACTAGTCATGAACATACTAGGGATCGACCTTAGCCGTTCCTTGCCACTCCGTGTCGTAAATGGCATATTGGCAAGTTTACGTTTCTCTTCAGCTGATTTAAATGTCTTTTTCAAGGTCATTTTCCTGAACTTTGCCATTTGGGATTGTATGTGCCCTCTACTATGACATTGGGCATCGGCCTTGGCAGACGACGTTGATGGCATGTTATCGTCTATGTCATGACTAGTGGCAGCAGCTTCAGCACTAGGAGGAAGTGGTTCTTGATCTTTCTCTATTTTATTTTTATCGGAGAAAGTTTGGTCCTCCATTTATGTTATATCGATTTGATATATACGTGCGGCTAAACACAGAAAATAATTTTTTTTTTGGTTTGGACTGGAGTGTACTTTGTGGGTTACAGCACCCTTTAACGGTCAAGCCAGCCGGCCCTTTACTTATGACACAGGCGCACGCTTGGCACTACTTTGTTGATGCACGTGCGGCTACTGCGCACACAATTCACAAACACAGAAAATAATTTTTTTTTGGTTTGGACTGGAGTGTACTTTCGGGGGTTACAGCACCCTTTAACGGTCAAGCCAGCCGGCCCTTTACTTATGACACAGGTGCACGCTTGGCACTACTTTGTTGATGCACGTGCGGCTACTGCGCACACAATTCACAAACACAGAAAATAATTTTTTTTTGGTTTGGACTGGAGTGTACTTTCGGGGGTTACAGCACCCTTTAACGGTCAAGCCAGCCGGCCCTTTACTTATGACACAGGTGCACGCTTGGCACTACTTTGTTGATGCACGTGCGGCTACTGCGCACACAATTCACAAACACAGAAAATAATTTTTTTTTTGGTTTGGACTGGAGTGTACTTTCGTGGGTTACAGCACCCTTAACGGTCAAGCCAGCCGGCCCTTTACTTATGACACAGGCGCACGCTTGGCACTACTTTGTTGATGCACGTGCGGCTACTGCGCACACAATTCACAAACACAGAAAATAATTTTTTTTTGGTTTGGACTGGAGTGTACTTTCGGGGGTTACAGCACCCTTTAACGGTCAAGCCAGCCGGCCCTTTACTTATGACACAGGCGCACGCTTGGCACTACTTTGTTGATGCACGTGCGGCTACTGCGCACACAATTCACAAACACAGAAAATAATTTTTTTTTGGTTTGGACTGGAGTGTACTTTCGGGGGTTACAGCACCCTTTAACGGTCAAGCCAGCCGGCCCTTTACTTATGACACAGGGGCACTCTTGGCACTACTTTGTTGATGCACGTGCGGCTACTGCGCACACAATTCACAAACACAGAAAATAATTTTTTTTTAGGTTTGGACTGGAGTGTACTTTCGGGGGTTACAGCACCCTTAACGGTCAAGCCAGCCGGCCCTTTACTTATGACACAGGCGCACGCTTGGCACTACTTTGTTGATGCACGTGCGGCTACTGCGCACACAATTCACAAACACAGAAAATAATTTTTTTTTGGTTTGGACTGGAGTGTACTTTCGGGGGTTACAGCACCCTTTAACGGTCAAGCCAGCCGGCCCTTTACTTATGACACAGGTGCACGCTTGGCACTACTTTGTTGATGCACGTGCGGCTACTGCGCACACAATTCACAAACACAGAAAATAATTTTTTTTTAGGTTTGGACTGGAGTGTACTTTCGGGGGTTACAGCACCCTTAACGGTCAAGCCAGCCGGCCCTTTACTTATGACACAGGCGCACGCTTGGCACTACTTTGTTGATGCACGTGCGGCTACTGCGCACACAATTCACAAACACAGAAAATAATTTTTTTTTTGGTTTGGACTGGAGTGTACTTTCGGGGGTTACAGCACCCTTAACGGTCAAGCCAGCCGGCCCTTTACTTATGACACAGGCGCACGCTTGGCACTACTTTGTTGATGCACGTGCGGCTACTGCGCACACAATTCACAAACACAGAAAATATATTATTTTTTTAGCACTTGGGGGGAGCACCCCTGATGGACAGAGCACCCCCTGGACAACACTACAGCACCCCTTTAGGACTGGGACACTGCACAGGACTTTGGAACTGACTGCACAACACAGTCCAGCCAGCCCCTATGGACTTTGAAGTAGTGGACACAGCCCCTATTAACAACAGCAGCACAGCACAACACAGCCAGCCCCTATGGACTTTGAAGTAGTGGACAACAGCAGCACTACACTACACTACACTACACAGCACTAACTCCCACCCTCCCTCTTCACTGTCCACAGCCGAGTGAGAAAATGGCGCCGACGCGGGTACCTTATATAGGATCCAAAACCCGCGAGACTCGGAAGGCGGGATGATGACGTTTTGCCTCGATGTCAGATCCGAGTCAGGCGGGAAAAGTCGAGCCTGACTCGGATCGGACTCGGATCGGGGGGGCTCGGGGGGGTTCGGATTTCAGAAATCCGAACCCGCTCACCCCTAATATATATACGTTTTTGAATAAAACACTTACCAAAACTACCCGATTCAGACCCGATCGTTAAGCTACCTACCCACGCTATGGGCGATTATCACATGTTTGCGCCTGCATATGCGTCAAAGTATGCATGCACAAACCAGTCTCTGCGTACGGGAAATGTGCGCTCGTAGTACACAGACTGGACGCTAATTTGAGTGACAGATAGCGGCGTTTGTGGGTGGTAACGGGATGGTGCTTGTGAACGGGGGAGTAGATGTGCGAACACAGGCGTGTCTGGCTCACTAAATGGCATTTTATGGGTGTGCATAATTAGCAAAGATGCGTCATTGTACACGTCACTTGGTTGTATTTCAGCCAGCACTGATCGCAGTGCTTACGGTGGGGTAGGGTCTACCTCAAGCGCTGCCTGCAGCTCCGATATTACCGATTAATCACACACTTCCTGGAGATGACGTGTGCTAAGAAAGAAAGGTGGGCATCTTTATACTCCGGCGTGCGCTCACTGCCATCGCTCTCTAAGACATAGAGGGCGTCCTTAAGCCATTCAGTACGATCGCGGCATTTGCATACCCGGCCCCTTTTGGCAGCGAGAGAGCACAGCTTAGCGTCCGAATCGGGCCCTAAGCAGCCTGTGTAATGGTGAAAGATCTTTCACAACAAATGGGCATTAATGCTTTGGACGTGTGGTACCTCTGGTGTTGTAGTGGGTACAAATAAATTAAGTATAGGTGGTACCTTACAGATGAGATGGCAGCTGTAGCTGGTCTTCCCGATCCATTGAGTTTTGGGCCTGATTCAGCTAGGATCGCAATTGCTAAGCTGCACGCAGGCTATAGATATATGATGTATGCAGGCAGGCTATAGATATATGTATGCATGCACACAGGCTATAGATATATGATGTATGCACGCAGGCTATAGATATAAGTATGCATGCACGCAGGCTATAGATATATAATGTATGCACGCAGGCAGCTTTGCAATTGCGATCTTGCAGATATGGTAATGTAACAGGAGGCATCACGCCTCCTGCTACATTACTTATCGAGCTGCGTTGTCCAACACAGCATCGGATACTCTGTGGGAACATCGGCTGGCTAAAGTGACCCATGGGGTAATGCAAGCCAGGCGCCGCAGATGAGAGGAAGAGGACAGAAAATCTCCATCAGCCAACGGAGATCCTGGTCTCTTCCCTCCCCCCAAATAGTGGCGACACGACTCCGTTTAGGGAAATGGAGGCCATCGCCGCCCCCTCCCCGTCCACAAACGGCAGTAGACTGTCAACAATCTGCTGCCAGTCTGTGTGCAGGATTACAGACCCATCCTGCACATGCGCAGTACAGGTCAGGCGTCTGCACAGATTTCCAATCAGCGGGAATCTGCATTCAGCTGTGCACTAGTGTGCACTCCTGAATAAGGCCCTTTATTCACATCAGACTGGCCTCATACACACAGTACAATTATAGAACATGACAGCCTTGGTAAATAGAATACTTAAGTAGTTTTAGTAAAGGGGGTTAGGAGAACGTAGATCAAGGGCAGGTTACTGTATAAAATAATGATCACCATATGGAGATTGCAGCACAAAAAGGAATATAGCAGAAGTTACCAAACTCTGCCATTACAGTCCAGGTTTTAAGGATATCCATACTTCAGCACATGTGACTTTTTTAGTACCTTGTCAATTTGATTTAACCCCCTGGATTCAAGCATGGATATCCTTACAACCTCGACTGTAATGGCGGGGTTTTGGAAACCCTTGAACATAGCAATTTCAACACAATGGTTAGTAATACAGTAGTGAAAAGGCAATGGGCAATAACTCTTTCCATTAGTTAAACAGGCTTCTTTATCTTTGCTGCTGCAGAACCTCTTTGGCTATAACTAGGGCAATTTCTTGGTTGTCTCAATACACTATACAAGTTTAAAGTTTAAACACACATTTACCTTTGCAACACACAGTACAGTAATAGTAACAAGAATTACTCAGCAGATTTAGCAAAAACTTCAATGCTGTTCAGTATTTTACTCTAAATTGAACACACACAGTTCTGTTGTTGGAGTACTCTGTTGCTGGGAGATCACTGACATATAACATGCATGTATTTGTAATCCATCATTGGTAATAGCAATAAGCTTAGTATCTAATGCTGTTCTTTCCTGATTCCAGGGACCAATAGTTTTGGTTTTCCAATAAAAAGGCACAATAAACACTGTTCCACGTGCAATATCCCAATTGTCTTCAGCACTGTACAGGGCCTGATTCAGAGATTTACTAAATCCAATATGTCCAAAAATATCCGATGTTTAATTATCTGAGCATGCACAGGAGCTATACTGAGCATGTGCATATCTGGTCCTACAACATCTGTTGCAGTGCCCTAAAAGCCACTGCATAATTTACATGCCACTGGCATTTGGGGGCAGCATCAGGAAGTGTTCCAAAAACAGGAGTATCAACCCCATTTTCTGTGGCGTGCTGAAGCCAGTGACTGCGTCCTTGTAGGCAGCTTCACTGGCCCTGGAAGCTTGATTTTTCTGGACATCCTGAGAAACCTGTGGGTTACTCAGATGACTGATGTTCACGTAGGGAATTTAATGCCGCACCTTCGGACACAGCCATCGGATCACAGAAGCCTCCAGTTGGTGTCTTGTTACTTAAGACGCCTCCTTGGCTTTTACATTTTTTAGCACAGCCACTACGTACAAAGACTAAAGTAAATCTCTGAAACAGGCTCTCAGTTCCAAAGTGCTCTTTAACTCAACTCGGTATTAACAAAAAATGGCTGCCGCTGTTTACACTGACAAACTCGGGCACTGTTTCTCTAGTAGCTCAAAGAAGATGAATATCATGCAGTTTACTTAAACTCAGTCTCTTGCACAAGTAAGGATTACACAGTAATTGAAATATAGCAGATCTCAGTATCTCTCATACACTCTTGCAATAGCTCTGTAACAGTTCTCAGTAGGTCTCTAACATAACGGACATCTCCCTTTTACAGATCTTTTACTCAGTCAGACTTCTCGGATCTCAGCTGCAGTTCCCAGTGCAGACACACTTTCTACGGCTCTCAGTATCAGCTGGCGCCCCTGCAGCGGTCACTCAGCATACCACCAGCTGTATTTATTGGCTTCTGTCACCTTACCACTTCAGCGATAACAATTTGCCTCTTATACCTCACAGCACCCCATTCTGCACTGTCCTGTTTATGACTTGTCTCACTTTTGTCGAGTAACAGCCCCATCTGGTAGCAGCCTCCTATATTGCTACATCCATTGGCTCCTGTCACAGCCATGGGTTTCACACATGGTAATGCTGCAGTTGCCTGTACTGGCAAATTTGTGGCCCCGGGTTGACTGGGAATTCTGGTCCAAGATGGCCAACCACTAATATACTGTAGAAAATTCCAACACCTGGAGTCGTAGCAGCCAGTGGCTATGCATAAAGACTGGTCTGCGCAAGGCTCGATGTTACCATGTCTTAAGTGGCTACAGCTCTTTCAAGAATACAAATTCCCACAGTTCAGGTATAAAATACATACAGTATGTATTTCCCATTTTCCCTTGCTGTAAGTTTCACTTACTGCTTGATGGTTAATTGTCGCAATCAAATTTGTCTCCAATTGAAAAAACACAGTGCCTAATCTATTTACATAGTCCTCTTTGTATTTTGGTCTCCAGGAAAATGGCGTCTACTTCTATAATTCAGCAGCTCTCCAGGCTGCAGTTGGCAGGGCCAATGCCACCCCCTTGGTCTTGTGCCCTAGGTAATGGCACTGCTCACACTCATTTAGTTCATACTTGCCGACTTCGGCAAGGTTGTCAATGAGCCCTTTATAGGAGAGGACGGTCCATGTAGCTGGGATGGGGACAAGGCTCTATGAACTGTGTCATCATGGCCCTGACTCCTGTGACAGTTTAGTATATGCCTTAGTTACAGCCCTGGCTGAAGGTAGGCAATGTACCTTAAAGGATGTGGCAATTAGTAGAATAAAAATCTAACATAAATGAATGACACATTATTTTCACTGATGAGTGCTCCGCATCTTCTTATCCTCATCTTACCAACTAAAATGATATATTGATCATTAATACATAGGGGACAAGTCAATCTTTTGCATTGACCTGAGTTACTGGCGTTCTGACCAATTCCACTGCAATCAACATTTCATATGTCACTGGCAGGGCCAGCACTACCATTTGGCAGCTTTAGGCAGCTGCCTAGGGGCGCCAGGATCTGGGGGGCGCCACAGAGTCTACTCATCACAATATTAAGCATGTGTCAGAGAGACATCATTGTTGTACTAAATTCTGGTGGCGGCTGTGGAATTAAGATGATGCCTTCTCACTTTCACCTGATGGGTTGGAAAGTGAGTATTGGTGGCAGTAGTGGGGGGCGGCTCAGTAGGTTGCAGTTTTGCCTAGGGTTTCGAGAAACCGTGCACCAGCCCTGGTCACTGGCAGTGCAGCATGGTGAGGCTGGATTGGCGCATCTAGTATGCCCTGTGACAGGGGCTGTATTGCATCATCTGTTCTCTGTAGAGGAACCTACCATGATACAGTCATAGCAGAACTAGACGTTCTCTAACTAAGCTGTGAGCTTGCTCCACTATTACATCTTTCCTGTGATCAGGGTTATGTGATACACAATGACAGTCCTGCAATGAGCAGCCAATGTAATCTCTGAAGCCTTCAGCGCTCAGAGATGAGGAACCACAAGTAATGCTGGCTGTGACTGACGCACCTCTCTGTCCTGTTATCTAAACTGTGTTCTCCCTAGCTGCTTTGTATGAGAATGAGCAACACCAGTTTCTATACAGATGTTAAAATATCTTCATTCTCATGTACTATTAATGTATTTCCCTTTACCCTATCCCGGTACAGACTCTGCCCCCTGTATTGTACTTGTTTCATCACTGATCAGACAGGGCGCACTTTCTATTAATGTGCAGGAAGACTGCTGGTAATGACTGTAGCTGCAAGCGATGAAGAAGATCCAGACTTTAGCCAGATGTTTGTCACGGGAGACAGTTGAAATACCAGCGGCTGCAGTCGGGATGTCGGCGCTCAGAATGGCGGCGCCGGAATCCCAACACCAGTCAGGATCCAGGCACCAGCATCCCGACCTCTGGCATTCCAATGGTAAGTAGTGGGGTTAGGGGGAGTGTTAAGGTTATAGCACTAGGGGGAGGGTTAGGTTTTGGGACTAGGGGGGAGGGGTAGGGTTAGGATACTTACACGACAGGTGTCAGTACTCTAACCCTGTCGGGGTTCTGACCGCCGGGATCTCGAGCACCGGTATCCCGTACCCAACCCTTTGTCGCAATGAGATAACTTTAGCTGTTTAAGTTTTATATTTTATATTAGTATCAGCACATGTAATAGTTATTATGTGAGACTATTAAATGCAAGTGGTTAAGGAAATTTTCTCAGGAGACAAAATTCTGCATAAATATACACGTCCCCTTTTCCTCCAACTGCTCAGTGCTCTTATCACTTATTTCCCATTTATAATAACCTATGCCAGTTTAATTTCCATGGAAGGGGAGAGTTCTAGCAATTACTGGGTGTGAGCATGGTGGATGGATGTGTGGCTGGGTGATGTAAGGGGTGTGGCCTGGCTGGTACAGGGGTGTGAACATGGACAGATCAGAGGCATGTGCTAAAACAAACAGTATAGATTAACCTCAAACTACAAAAATATAAAAAAAAATATATATATATAAAACCACAATAAATTACAATAAAATTGATTCATTGATATTGGGAAAACCTTCAGGTTGATATCTGCATAGAAAGTATTTATATACTAGATAACGGGGGTAATATAACGTGGCCTGATCGTCATGGGATGTGCAGTAGGGATAACTAGAGCAGAGCACTGAGTATAGGGGAAATGGGACATATTAGGAGGTATACACACTTTCCCTTTAATGTTACATCATATGTCACATGTGTCGGAATGTTGTGACATTACCGTCAGTCTGTGTCCTGGAAGCCAACTGACAAGACACAGATTTACTGCGCTCATCACTTATACAGTGTTTTTAGCTATTATATTATAATCCTTATATTATAGGAGGACAGGGAGTGATCTGAGGTTTGGGACAGGAGTAATAGTACCATCTAGGGTTGCTTTCCACCAGATAATTTATTTTTCATTTTCGAGCAAAACATAGTAACTGTGAAGCCATATTCACTATGGAAAACCCTATATAGTCTCATGTCTGCTCTTCTCATTCCTTCCTTATCTCTCTCCCGTCACACTCCTGCATTCCTGACCCCCGTCACACGCAGTGATCACAACTAGATCCCCAGATCCTTGGATCCGAACGTGGTGGTATAAACGCTTCCCACCATTCTTGCTCAATGGCTCCTTCTTATCGTTTACTAATGAAGCAAACACTATTTATGTACTTTTTATAAATCACTTGGGAAATCATTCATGGGGCAAATACAAAAACCAAACCTGTGTCTAAATCAGGGCCGTAACTAGGGTGGTGCAACCTGTGCCATGGCACAGAGGACCGCAGGGCAGGGGGCACTGTTTGGGACCGTCAATTTTTCTGTTTATTATCATTCTCACTTGTAGCTTCCTTTTTTTTTTTTTATCCCTGGCCTCCCCTGTCTCTATCCTGGCCCTTCCCCATGAGACCATGGCCCTTTTTCGGGTGTGTGTCTTATGTCCCTATTTGAAAAATAAGAGGGGGGGGGGCGCCAATGCTCTTTCTGGCACAGGTCACCAGAAAGTCTAGTTACAGCTCAGGTCTAAATAATAAAATATTGGTATTCCCTCTTTTCCATTTCACTAATGTATGTTAGTATAAATCTAAAATTGAAAATTAAAATTATCAAAACTGACAGCTCAAACATAAACAGTTTTATTTTTGAGCTGTCAGTTTTGATAGTATAAATCTAAAATTGAAAATTAAAATTAATAGTTGAATAATAATATTGTTGTACACATTCCCTATAAGAAACAATGCTCTATTTGTAATTCTTTGTACACGATTTACATTTGATTATTGTATTGTATTTTCTGACAAATATTATGCTTAAATAGATTCTAAAAAAAATATTAGTATATAAGAATCAATAATATATTGTTCTAAATGTCACCTTAATTGAACGTACCCTATAAGAACATCTAAGAAGTGATCAGATGCCATTGTCACACTGATCCTGATCACAGCCCTATACCTGATACAGACCATGTAACCTGGGAACGGCACAAAGCAATAGCTACAAGCATAGATGTACTGGGGCTGCCAAGCAGCCCCGGCAGTCCCCCTGGACGCATAACGTAGGAGCGTGCCTGCAAAAGGGGCATGGCTTAGCCACGTGGTGACATGCCACGAGTCACGGGGGTCTGGCCTTGCGGCACGAAGAGCCAGAGAGAACCCTTAGAGGCGTCAGTAGGGACAGCCCACTTGAGCTGAAAGGGGGTTTTCTCCTGGATGTGGGCATTATTCCACAGTCCGTCCCTTGCAAGTCTGGAAATCTGGAGAAGCATCAGAAGCTGTTGGCCAGGGAAGGGAAAGATTTCCAGGCAACTGGCACCGCAAACCCCCCTCCCCCTCCCCCTGCATTTGCCTATTTTTTTTTTTATAGTAATCAATAACATTAGCATTCATTATTTATCCATTACACATACACAACTCCCATAGTCTTATTTCTTAATCACTTTTGAAGTTGTGTTTAATAATTCACTTTATACACTTTTATAAAACTAAACATTTAATTTGTATATATTGTTATTCCATAAAATGTATACATTTTAATAATTTCACTCTATGGGTTGTGGTCTAGCCCAGGGGTATAACCAGAAATGACTAGCCCCCAGAGCACTTTTACAGGGCTACATACCTCCAATCCAGGCTTCATTGCTTAGACCATAACCTGCGGTCATCTAATTAAAAATATTATTTATACAACTTTCCACCTGCTGATGAACTACAAATCACAGCAGCATCTACCATATTTGGAAAGCTATAAACTGCATAAACCTGATTAGCGTGCTCGCACTCAATACAGATATCAGCATCTGCCAGTCTAATTCATATATTTTATTTGTCATACTTGATCCAGAAATTTATTTTATTTAAAGGAATTGTTAATGATTTGGAAGGTGACATCTTGGGGGATGTTACTTGACAGCCAATCTAAACACTAGTGTTCCTGTTCTTAATTTGTTTTCTAGGGATTTCCCCATCCCTCTACCTCATTCTCACCTACTCAGTGCCCACAACATCTGGCAAGGCATAAGTGGTATCTTCTGGTGAAGATCTCCACTCACCATTGCTAAGGCCTAATTCCCGCCACAGAATTGTGGGTTTGCATGGCCCACCACCCACATTGCTCCTGACTTGGAGTGCTCCATTCAACCACAATAAACCAAATACCTGGTCCTGTGGTGAAGACTGCCACATCCTCCTACGGCCTGACACAACATCTAATAGGCCTCTTCTGTAGCCCTATTTAGGACCAGAACCCAAACAATATTGTATCTCCACCTGCTTTCTGGACGCTTCCTTCGCCTACACTACCGATCTAACTGCTCTCCCACCAAATGTGGTACTGGACCCTCCTGGAGTTTCCCTCACCGTCTGTTGTGAGAGTCTAATTGATCCTTGGAGACAGAGGCCCTGATTCAGACCCACTCGCGAGCGGCTGTCCGCTCGCAAGTGGGTCGATGTTCTGCACTGAGCATGCGCACGATGGAGGGAGCTCCGTCGTGCGCATGCGCCAGACGCGACGAGCGAAGGAAAGTCCTTCGCTCGTTGTGTCTGATCAAAGGGGGCGTGCTGTCGATGTTGATTGACAGCACGCCCCCTTTGGTGGGTGTGCCGGGGGCGTGCCTCCCTGACGGGGGCGTTCCCACGCTCACTAGTGATGTCAGTGGGAGTGATTTTGGCTCTGATAGAGCCAAAATCACTCCGGAGCTTGCGGTTGAAAACCTCAACCGCAGGCTCCGGCTCGCAGTTTCGATGGTCGCGATGGTCAAGACCATCGCGGCCATCAAACTGCACGCTCGTATAGGCTGTGGGTGGTGACCCACAGCTATACCAGCGTCCAGGAGGACGCTCCATTTTTATGGAGGGCGGCCCTCATTCAGAGCATGCGCTCTGCTCAGAGCGTACGGCTCTGAATGAGGGCCAGTGACCCACAGTTGTCTCAGCTTTCTAGCTCTCACAGGGCGCAGTGCTCACTTGTGCAGTGCTCACAGCAAGACTCCTGCAGAGCAATCCACTGGCGACATCTAATAATTACTGATCGGTGTGCTCATATTACTGTATATAGATTTGTTTGAGAGGAAAATCAAGAGAAAGGTAAAAGACACAATCTAAGAATAAAAAAAACATAAATAAAAACTGATTATTTTCACTTCTTAATGTTATCAGTAACCATAGACATATAATCCTTTCAATATCTACGAAATCAGTATTAATGTACAGTATAGTGCATGTTCCTTCCATATAACTCCATCTCTACTGGGGCGTCCCCTACACATATCTGACACTAGATACACTGGTACACCCTCAGTAATTTATTCACACTGGTACACCCTCACTACTCTACTCACACTGGTACACCCTCACTACTCTGCTCACACTGGTACACCCTCTACACAGTACTCTACTCACACTGATACACCATCACTACTCGGTATACCCTCAATACTCTACTCACACAGGTACACCATCATTACTCTACCCACACTGGTACACCCTCACTACTCTACTCACTCTGGTACACCCTCACTACTCTACTCACACTGGTACACCCTCACTACTCTACTCACACTGGTGCACCCTCACTACTCTACTCACACTGGTACACCCTCACTACTCTACTCACTCTGGTACACCCTCACTACTCTACTCACACTGGTACACCCTCACTACTCTACTCACACTGGTGCACCCTCACTACTCTACTCACACTGGTACACCCTCACTACTCTACTCACACTGTCACACTGTGTGTGAACATCATGAAAGTCTTGATGATGTTGTTCTGACAATAGATGGCAGTGGACTGATAAAGCAACAGATTAAGATAGATGTGCTGCCTGTGCAGAGCAATGAAAAATCCATTACAAAACTGGCCAGAGGAACCTCATGGTGGATTTATCATGCAATAAGTTTTTTCTGTTCATCATTTAAGCTGTAATAAAAGCAATGAAAAATATATATAAAAAACTGCAATTACTATACTAGCCCTTCTGCTCCAAGGGAGGTTTCTGTCCTCCCTGAGCTCGCCTTAGGACACCTGCGTTACGGTTTGACAGGTGTACCGCCCCAGTCAAACTCCCCACTCTACACACTCTGGTACACCCTCGCTACTCTACTCACACTGATACACCATCACTACTCGGTATACCCTCAATACTCTACTCACACAGGTACACCATCATTACTCTACCCACACTGGTACACCCTCACTACTCTACTCACTCTGGTACACCTTCATTATTCTACTCACACTGGTGCACCCTCACTACTCTACTCATACTGGTACACCCTCACTACTCTACTCACACTGGTACACCCTCACTACTCTACTCACACTGGTACACCCTCACTACTCTACTCACACTGGTACACCCTCACTACTCTACTCACAGTGGTACACCCTCACTACTCTACTCACACTGGTACACCCTCACTACTCTACTCACACTGTCACACTGTGTGTGAACATCATGAAAGTGTTGATGATGTTGTTCTGACAATAGATGGCAGTGGACTGATAAAGCAACAGATTAAGATAAATGTGCTGCCTGTGCAGAGCAATGAAAAATCCATTACAAAACTGGACATTAAGCCATATAAATCTGGCCAGAGGAACCTCATGGTGGATTTATCATGCAATAAGTTTTTTCTGTTCATCATTTAAGCTGTAATAAAAGCAATGAAAACTATATATAAAAAACTGCAATTACTATACTAGCCCTTCTGCTCCACGGGAGGTTTCTGTCCTCCCTGAGCTCGCCTTAGGACACCTGCGTTACGGTTTGACAGGTGTACCGCCCCAGTCAAACTCCCCACTCTACACACTCTGGTACACCCTCGCTACTCTACTCACACTGGTACACCCTCTACTCAGTACTCTACTCACACTGATACACCATCACTACTCGGTATACCCTCAGTACTCTACTCACACAGGTACACCATCATTACTCTAACCACACTGGTACACCCTCACTACTCTACTCACTCTGGTACACCTTCATTATTCTACTCACACTGGTGCACCCTCACTGCTCTACTCATACTGGTACACCCTCACTACTCTACTCACACTGGTACACCCTCACTACTCTACTCACAATAGTACACCCTCAATACTCTACACACTCTGGTACACCCTCACTACTCTACATCACTACTACACCCTCACTACTCTATGCACACTGGTACACCCTCATTACTCTACCCACACTGGTACACCCTCACTACTCTATGCACACTGGTACACTGTCACTACTGTCCTCACAATGGTACACTCTTACTACTCTACTCACTAGTACACCCTCACTAATCTATTCACACTGGTACACCCTCATTAATCTACTCACACTAGTACACACCCTCACCACTCTATGCACACTGGTACACCCTCATTATGCTACTCACAATGGTACACCCTCACTACTCTACTCACTAGTACACACCCTCACTACACTATGCACACTGGTACACTCTCACTAATCTATTCACACTGTTACACCCTCACTACTCTACTTATACTGGTACACCCTCACTACTATATTTATCCTGGTACACTGTCACTACTCTCCTCACAATGGTACACACTCACTGCTCTACTCCCTAGTTCACCCTCACTACTCTACTCACACCTGTACACCCTCACTTCTCTACTCACAATAGTACACCCTCACTACTCTACTCACACTGGTACACCCTCACTACTCTACTCACACTGGTACACCCTCACTACTCTACTCACAATAGTACACCCTCAATACTCTACACACTCTGGTACACTCTCACTACTCTACATCACTACTACACCTCACTACTTTACTGACACTGGTACACCCTCACTTCTTTACTCAGACTGGTACTATTCTACACTATTCTATTCACACTTGTACAACACATTTACTACTCTACTCATACTGGTTCACCCTCACCACTGTTAAACTCTGAGCTCTGCGTCCAACTTGCTTCTCATATCTAATTCCTGTCCTTTAGCCACTAGATTGTCAGCTCACCCGCCAACAGGGCCCTACCCACACTGTCTACCATACATGTCCATGTTTTATGTATGTTCTGTTCTACCCACTCTCTGGCAGCTTGGAGAACTGTGGTGTCCTACAAATCATCCTAACATCCCCTAATTTATGGTTTAAAGTTGAATGGGATTAGAAAAGACACCCTAACAAAGATAAGAACATTAAGAAGAAAATTAAAGTAAAATCGCAATACCTTACAACAGCCCTCCCAATTACCATTCCATTCCTGTATGATAGTAACTACAGCACTGTACATCCACTTACCACAGTCACATCACAGGCACTCCCAGCCTAATCTCAGTCCTCTCTATCACTAGGCTTTCTTTGGGACACCAGCAAAATACCCACTGAGGGATTGGCAGGAAATAAGTTACTTAAGGGTCTATTTATTGTCACTTAATTTCTACAAAAGCAGGTGAAAATTCATATTTTCACCTGCTTTTGTAGAAATTAAATGTTGGGTCCATTCATCAAAAGATAATGCAGAAGATATCTCCTGCTGACCTTTCAATTCCGATGTAGCCCGCAGTCCCCTAACACTCTAGTGTGGGGACAGAAAATCATCAAGCTCCAAAAATACAATATTATCAGAGCTTGGTTGCAGGAGCATTCGCCATCTTCAGGTGGCATTTGCTCCCGAACTCGTCATCACCCTGCTCCTTCCCTATGGGAAAGAGTCCCAGTTTGCGAAGAGGGATCCTTTCGGATCCCTCCGCCAGATGCCGGGGCTTTGTGTGCCTGCATGAAGCAGTGAAGCCATTCGGGGAGACAGGTGATTTCTGGATCAGCTGCCTCCACGCTGGAGCAATGATGAATTAATATGTTAATTATCGGGGTTCACTATAGCATGCAATACTATTGTGAATACCTAATGATCTATACACCTTAAATGTCGCTATTTAGCATTATAAGTCGCACAAGAAATAATTGCTTTCCAGACTTTGATTGTGGTTCCAAAGCACAAAAAGATGTTATTCACCAAAAATCAGATAGTTACACGCTGTGATCTAAATACAATTAGCGCAAACAAATTATACAATCACAAGGTACAGTCGAATACATACACATGCGCTCTGGATCCAGATCCCCGGCATCAACTATGAAATCTCCATCAACAGTGTACATTTCAATGCCTATCTCTCTATGATCCATAATTTGCAGACGCATGTTGCGATTTCATCGCTGATGGAACCGGAAGTCTGCAAATAAACAGTGGTTTAGAATAGCACCAAACACGGTCTGCTTATCATGTACTAAACCTGAGATCTTATATACAGTCACTACATTACATAATTAATAATGGATAAAACCTTCGGATATTAACCTTAATGCTAGGGAACCTTTCTATGTAAGTGTGCAATGTTTTTATTAACACTTTTTCCTAAGTTTATACACCACTTCTTATATTTTATCTTGTTATGTCATTTTTAAATGTATAAATAAAAGTTATTTTTTATTATGATGCTAAAAATACCCATATCATGAGAGACTAGCCCCTCTCTTTTTCTTAATCACCCGAGAATGCACTCACGAGTCTCACATATTTTTTTCTTTTTTCTGTAATTAGTATACATTAAGTGAGCAGGGTAGCACCACTTCCTTTATTTCTTTCTATTGAAAATGACTAGATCAATGTAACTAGGAAGAGTTGACTAATTATTACAGAAATAGAAAACCAATAGGAAGGGTGAAAGAGGTTAAGGATTAATTCACAAGGTTCAGTGCAGATTCTTCTCACAATTCTAAACTAAGGGCCTGATTCAAACCGCTCGCGAGCGCTGAGCGCTCGCAAGTGGGTCGATGTTGGGCCAGTGCGCATGCGCGAGACCCGGATAGCGACGGGCAAGTCGTCACTATGGGTCTCGCTACAAAGGGGGCGTGCTGTCGATGGTGACTGACAGCACACAAGTGATGTCAGTGGGAGTGCTTTTTGCTCTGATATAGCCAAAAGCACTTCAGGGCTTGCAGCATATGAGACCCTACCACAAGGGTCTCATCGCAAGCCCAATGGTCGCGATGGTCTTGACCATCGCGACCATCTTTTTGGCCGCTCGCTATAGCTGTGGGTGGTCACCCACTGATATGCGAGCGGCCAGGAGGCCGCTCTAAAATTCAGAGGGACGGCCCTGATTCAGAGCGAGCGGCCCAAGTGTGCAATGTGTAAGTGTAAGGATATTAAGAAAAGACGCTAGTTAGCGTTGTGCGTCTATGTGTATGTGGAGTACAATATGGTACGTGCTATGCAGGATTGTTCGTATTATATGTTTTAGTAAATGTATGTATTTACATAATGAGGACTTTTAACATTGTTCGTTTGCGTGGGAATCGCACAATGCTAAATAATAACATCGCCGTATGTACTGATATTGTGTGAGATTCACTAAAATGGTGTTGGGTGGCCATTCGCAAAATGGCGTCTTGTTGCCATTCGCAAAATGGCGTCGTGTAGATTTTAATTTTTAACATATTCTGTCTCAGCCAATTATCCGGCTTCGACACTGTACTCACACTTAAATGGTGCTCAGCTATTAAACTGTAATTGTTAATTGGAAATTATCCTTCTCTCTCATTATATATAACCATTGTAACCTTTGTTCCTATTTAGAGACCTCCTCTGAGTGCAGCCACAAAAACGACAGCAACTCTATTCAGAACCACTGAGTAGAGATGGACAAGCCACAGATCTCATCGCACCCCAACTGGCCGCCTTATTCCTACCCAATAAAGAGATGCATGTATGTGACCCATGTACCATCAGAGGACATCACACTGATCACAACAGTGTACACCAAGGTCACCTACACACAGTCCTATGGAAGGTCATCTACCAAGGTGTAAACTAAAATTGGAGCTACACAAGGAGAAATCCCAGAATCAGATCTAATAATATCGTTAGACGGTTCATCCATTTTGTGAGTAGCATTGTGAGACTGTGCTGTCACCGGGAGGAGGACCCTCATCCACTGATTTGGTAATAAGAAACATCGCCACCTTTATATTAAATAAAGACTAACTTATTTACCCTTTCTTACTGTTTCATTTGATTTATTAAAGACTATTTCAGCCGTATACAGCATGTAAAGCGACATTACTGCAGACAGGCTCGGCTGATGCTGAAAGGTACATTTACAATAAGCAGGCACAAGGCACCCATAAGTACTAAGCAGCCCTCTAAGCCATCGGCCTACCAGAGCAACTGGAGAAGCTTAGGACCAATCCATCCCTATATGGGAAATGGGCCTCAGACTGCACACCTTGGACATATATATATATATATATATATATATATATATATATATATATAATTGGAGGTGCTACCTGTGGAAAAATGCTTTTAGCAGCCGTTTGACACAATTGAAGAACCCTAAACCTTTTTTTATGGCCACTAGCAGACTTCTATACTATATCCCAATCTTAGTTTACCTTTTTGGGGTTTAGGCTTATTTTCCCATTTTCATCCGTACTTATCGCCTGTTATCCATTCAAGAATTATCGCGCGAATTGGTTATCGCCAGTTTTGCAGTAGGATAGCCCGATAAACGGGAGCGTGCATGGCTGCGATAAGTGACATATACGGGTGATAAGTGCAAAAAAGTTTTCAATGGCAACATTTTTTACATTTTCGTATCTAATTGGATATCCCCCTATGACCCTATTAACCACTTGCCTGGCATGGTCGCATCAGATGAGACCATACCAGACTGGGCTTTCCCTGACATGGTCGCTTCTGATGTGACCAGTCAGAAATGCCCACTAGGCCCATTAGGAAGCTAATCTTCCTGCAGCCGTCTATATCAGGGGGACCTGCTGGTCCGTCTACACCCGCGGCTCCCCCTCCCTTTGGTCCTGACCAATGCTGGCATAAAACACAATAGCCCTCACAGGAAAAAAATAAAACACATATTCATTGCCCATGCCGCCCTACAAAAGTCTGACCTGACAAACTCACACAGCAGAACAGAATAGAGAGAGGAGCTCCCAGTCTCCCCCTTGCCCTCAGCCACGGGCAGCACCAGCACACTGCGGCATCAGTGAGTAAGTCACTGCAGATCACAATGCACAGTACTAATCCCTGGAGAGAGTTAAAGTGAATTAAGATAAAGTACCAACCAATCAGCTCCTGACATTTTCCAAACACAGCCTATAAAATGACAGGAGCTAATTGGCTGGTACCATATCTCCATCCACTTTATCTCTCTAAGGGTTAGTACACAGACCCCCTTAGTGTCGATATTGCATGTGTGTGTGTGTATCCGCCTTACTTAGAATGGATTCGCTATTACCCTCTTCCCAAAACACACAACATTACAGCAAGAAAATATCCACAAGATAATTAACATTTAAAAACATACTGCACACATATATACACCAGTGTTGCCTACCCTCCCGATTTTAGCGGGAGTCTCCCGTTTTTTAATTAACCCTTCCGCTCCCCCGCAAACATTACCGAATCTCCCAATTATTTCTAACCCTCCTTTACTGCGCATGCGCAAACCGGACTGCCGGGGGGCGGAGTTTAAGGAGGGGACGTCATGACGTCACGACCCGTGACGCCATGATACTTAAGGGACGGCCACCGCGGGGTTCTGGGTAGCGGTGGCCGGCTAGTCAGGAAGCTGTGCGCGAAGTGTGCTTGTGGCTGGGAGGTGCGGCGGCGGCGGGCAGAGGCAGAGCAGAGCGGAGCGGAGCCGGCAGCGCTGCACTCACTGATCAGCAGCGCTGCACTGTGAGTGCACAGACAGGTGTGTGGCCTCCAATCTAATTATAAGGGGCCAATGAGACCTCCGTCATCTGCGCTATATGTATACCCTGATGGGGGCTGGGTGATGAGTGTGGGGGCTGAGTGTCACAGGCAATATTAACTGCACTTTGAAAGGGCACTCACTGACAGCCAATAAATGGATAGCTGTCAGTGAGTGCCCTTTCAGAGTTCAGTTAATGCCTGTGTCTGGTCACTAGATATATAACAGAGCTCTGACTAATACAGCTGCCCCTAATCATTGGCAACTATTGTCTAAGGACATTTAATGGTTAAGTTAATATTTGATTTATATATTTTTTTGAACAGGCAGCTGTACTTTCAGGAGCCTCCTGCTAAAATGCTGCTGTTAGTACTAAAGTTTTCAAATGCCACTGCAGAACACGCCCCTAAATGACTAGACACACCCATAGGTGAAGCTAGACACGGCCCCCTGGGGCGGGACATGACACGCCCCCTCAGCGGCACATTATGCTACCACCTGCAATCTCCCTGAAACTAGTTTTCAGAAGTAGGCAAGTATGATATACACACTAGATTTAATGTCCGGTATTGCCTGCCTTTCTTTTTGTCTCTCTCTCTCTTCAAGGGAGGGTGAGGGCTGGGACACTGAGGGGGAGTTACAGCAAGGGTGAGGGCAGGGACCCTGAGAGGGGGGGATTACAAGGAGGGTGGGGGCAGGGACCCTGAGAGGGGCGGATTACAAGGAGGGTGAGGGCAGGGACACTGAGGGGCGGTTACAGGGAGGTTGAGGGCAGGAACACTGAGGGGGGTTACAGGGAGGGTGAGGGCAGGTACACTGAGGGGGGTTACAGGGAGGGTGAGGGCAGGTACACTGAGGGGGGTTACAGGGAGGGTGAGGGCAGGGACACTGAGGGGGGGTTACAGGGAGGTTGAGGGCAGGTACACTGAGGGGGGTTACAGGGAGGGTGAGGGCAGGGACACTGAGGGGAGGTTACAGGGAGGTTGAGGGCAGGGACACTGAGGGGGGTTACAGGGGGGATTGTGGACAGGGAGACTGACGGGGATTTACATTGAGTGCAGCCTATTAGGTGAGTTTGAGGGCACCAGGGAAAGCTACAGATTTAATTTAGGCGAATGACAGACCTTGTGGAATGTATGTGTGTATATGATTTTATATATATATATATATATATATATATATATATATATATATATAGACTGTGTATATATATATATATATATATATATAATGTGCACTTCATTAAGGGCCTCTCGATGGCACTACGATTCCCATCACATCCAGTTGGCAAGTTGTGCTGGGACTTCCTGTCTCATCTCAGCTGGACAGGTAATCAGTAGCCTCATAGTTGGACCCTGGACTTTTTACCTCCATATGTGTCAGCGCAGCAGCTGCAGATATCACTCACTGTATGCTGACAGTGAGTGTACAGCCAGACTGCGCGGGACAGCTGGAAAGTGTAGTGGAAGAGGAAGTGCCTTGGTCTCTCCCCTCACCCAGTGGCGCCCTGGCCCCAGCTAAATCATTGTAGTCGTCATGGTGAAGATCTGCCCGAGTCCGACTCCTGGCCTGCGTTGCCCGCTGCCTGTGCGTGCGGACTGTGTGGAACCGATGCGCTGGTAAGGGGTGGTCCTGTGCATACCCGGACCACCCCTTGGTTTCAGCGATTGTATGGCGGCTAGGGCGACATGCACATGATGCTCCCCAGCTGCTAATTAGAAGGGCTTCATGGAAAATCAGTGTGGCAGACGGCCACGCAGATTATCCTTGCTACACAAACTGAGTAGCCAGGGAGCATCCTCTGCATGTCTCCTGGCCACCAGAAGTTTTTATGTATAAGAGCATAAGGCAACTGGCGGCCCCATAACGCTGAAATTATACCGGCCCGGGGGGCAAATGGCACCCTGCCCCCCGGCCCAGCCCGCCTCTGAAGGTGGGGTGGGGACATTGTTGGGGGTGGGACTCGGGGGGGGGGAGGGTAGGCGCTTAGGGGGATGATATATTTAAAAAGCACACATTCTATCACTCATTCATGTTGGGAGGGGGGGTATAATTAAAGAGCATATATTTTATCACTCTGCCATGTTAAATTATTTAACATTACAGAGTGATAAATCATACTGTATGCTCTTTAAAAATATCCTCCCTAACATTACAGATTGATAAAACATATGCTCTTTAAAAATACCCCCCCTAACATTACAGAGTGATAAAACATACGCTCTTTAAATATATCACCCTCCCCCCTTGCATGACAGTGTGATAAGATATATTCTCTTTATATATATCACCCTCCCAGCATCTACCCCACCCCCTTACCCCCCCAATTCATGATAAATTTAAATTTAGAGAGCAAGATAATAATGTATTTACAATAGATCAGATACACCACCATATATAAATAATTTTTTTTCTAATTTCCGTGGCACTGGACAGGGGCAGAACTATGGGAGACAATGGAGGTGCCTGGCGCAAGCACTGAAGGGGCACCTCCTCCATTGCCCATAATATATTCACCCCACTTAAGGCTATTCTATATTACATTTTTTGTGCATATGTAATAGACAGACAGACAGACATGCACCATATTTATTTTCCAAGTTTTATAACTTGCCTCCGGGCGACTGGGATGAACTTACGCCACTGGAACCATCAATGGTTTGCACCCCTCGATGGCCACCGCTGCGGTGGGGAAAGGAGGCCGCGGGCCAATCAAAATAAGGACGGGGCTGAGCGGGGCGCCGGAGGGGCGGGGCTAAGCTCCATTCCGTCCAAGAAAAAAAAAAAAAGGCTCCTCGTACGTCGATGGCAAAGAACCATTCTCTCTCTGCCATCAATGGTAAAACTGTTAGACAGAGCCGGCCCTAGGCATAGGCATTATAAGCAAATGCCTATGGGTGACTCAGGAATTCCAGGGGCATCCGATGGCTCTGCAGCGTCATACCTGCACCGCCCGCTCTCTGCTTCCCAACCTCGTGCCGGAACCATTGCTCTCTGACAGATGACAATTACTGTGTGTGAATGACTTGAGCAGCCTGCTAGTGCTGGGGCTGACTGTAGGGGGAGCTGCAGCAAAAGCGCGCAGCCCCTCTAAGGCAGGTCTCCTATAATTCATTCTGCTGCATGCTGCTGATCCTGAGGGCCTGCTGCCGGCACCGGGTGACACCTGTCAGATAGTGAGTTCTTCTACTTCCCCTGCGCTCTGGAGCTGCACTGCAAGTGAGTACCAGTGTGTAGTGCCAGTGGGGGTGGAAGGTGCCTGTGGGAGATGACTTTTACAACTGTTGGATGTATTTGGTTCGGCGGGTGCATCCGAGTGGGCGCGGGTGCGTCCAAGTGGGCGTGGCTGCGTCCGAGTGGGCGCGGCTGCGTCAGCGTGTGTGTGTCTGTGTCAGCGTGTGTGCGTCTGTGTCAGCGTGTGTGCATCTGTGTGCATGTCTGTGTCTATCAAATACACAGGGTAGTGTATAGATCCCCTTCAGTATTAGTAGCTGGGAGTGACGTGCAGTGACGGTGGAAGTACAGTACCTTGCCCATACAGTCCACAAAAAGAAGAAATTTGCTCACTCGCCACAGGTTCAGGTTTTCATTCCCCCTCTGTGGCCACGTGGATATTAGGGAATGACATTGGACAGTAATTGATGATGTCAGGGTACAAGTACCGAGGGATGACGTGGGGGGGGGGCAGATGGTGGTGTGACTGAGAGACGATGCAGGAGGGGGAAGCGATGGTGTGCTAACAGACAGCTCAGGGGGAGATGGTGTGACTGAGAGACAATGCAGGAGGGGGAAGCGATGGTGTGCTAACAGACAGCTCAGGGGGAGATGGTGTGACTGAGAGATGATTCAGGAGGGGGAAGCGATGGTGTGCCAACAGATGGCTCAGGGGGAGATGGTGTGGCTGAGAGACACAGGGGGCAAGAAGTCATACAGGGGGCACACATCTGGATGAACCGCTGTTGTATGATGATGACTTTATTAATATTCCTACACAAACAGGCATCTTCCAGACGATGTGACCTACATGAATAGTGAATACCGACTGAAGACGCCATCTTCCGAGGGAAGATACATTTCCACATTGTGAGAAACCACCATATAGGTAAGATGCATATGTAAAGAAATGTTCCCAGAGTGACAAGAAGTGGGTGGCATGTCATGTTTGCACGCCCCATTTAAAGTGACCACGCCCCTTCTGTTATTTGACCGTGCCTATTTTTTTGCCGCGTGTGTGTGTTTGTGGGTGGACTGGGAGGCACCGTTCTTCTTCTTGCCCTTGGCTCTGGAGACCCTAGTTACGCCACTGCTATGGGGGGTATTACTACTGTATATGGGCACTACTGCAGGGGCATTACCATGTACATATATATATATATATATATATATATATTTTACACACACATATAGATATATATATATTCTTTTCTTATATATATATATATATATATATATAGTAGGGGGCACCAGTCAAAATTTTGCCTAGGGCACAAAATTGGCAAGGGCCGGCTCTGGTTAGACATCGGCCATAAACTATTGATGATTTTGAAATATCGATGGTCGATGATTAAAAATCATCAGTATACTAGAGATGGCCAGTATACTAGAGTATATCTACAGTATACTAGAGATGACCACTGACCATCAATGGTTTGCAAACCATCAATAGTCTGACAAGTGGTTTTGCCGTCGCTAAGGGGCACCATTGCTGCACCAACGATGGCAACCCCTAAACTGATGTTAAGGAAACATCGGTGGCTGCGATCTCAAACAACCGATGGGTTCTATTGAAGGTCGAACCTATCGACCATCGATGGTACAGCTGTCAATGGCCATCATTACAGTATACTATAAGAATTGCTATTTTTATTTTACACTGTGTTTAAAAAAAGTTTTTTTTATAAAATCGTATTTGGATACGTTTTGAAAAGATGTTCTTGACCTAATTCAGTCATAAAAAAAGTAAACCTGACAATTTCTGAGCGGTTTTTGGAAAAAAAATGTGTCAGTTAATTGGTGAAAAACAAGCAGCCTCCATTTTGGAGACATATTTCATATAACTGAATATACCCTAAAAAAAGGAGACCCAATCTAATTTGTGATGTATTGATGTAACCTGATTGGTTGATTGAAATCCAAGCCCCAATAAAAAGCACTCATATCCCATGTCCACCATATCCCTGAGGAAGCTGATATCACAGCAAAACCGGTCAGGTGGTGATGCTGAACAGAACGGCTTGAACCAAACAGTCAGCTAAGGGCTTCCACTCTGAAGAGTGCAGCGACATTCCGGAGATTGTCATCTATCCAAGAGCGGTTCAGTAACTATGTGATATGCCTTATTAATATTGCTTTTATGCAGGGCTGGCTGGAGGGAAAACTTTAGCAAGTGGCCTCAACCTTTCTACATGCAAACAGTGATTAAAAAATGGGCGCGATAAAAACTCTGTAGGTGTGGTTTGTCTGATGTAGGGTGGCTTCAATAGTCAATTAAATATCTAAAAAAATTATTGTGTCAAACAGCTATAAATGGCCCCATCTAACAAATCAGATTATGAAATACAGAGAGCAATCCACAAAGTATTTTAGTGACAGATATGCAGTGCAGGGGGCAATCTTGTTTCATTCATTCTGGTGACCGATACACAAAACAAACAGATACCATTATAGTGACAGATATAAAATGCAGAAAGCATTCTAGGGACCAAAATAGGGTATAGGAAACATTATATTAACCAATATATAATACATTTCAATTATTGATATACAAGGGACCAGTATAGTGACCAAAATACAATACAAAATAGACCAACCTAGCAAAAAATATACAATACAGGGACCATTCTAGTGACTGATATACAATAATGGGAGCACATTACTGGCCAATACAGGGACCATTCTAGTATCTGAAACATAGGCAGGGGTGTAGGGAGGGCGGTTCCCAGTGGCATAACAACTGCCCCCGCAGCCCCCGCGGTGGCTTGGAGGAGCTGGGTAGCTTGGGGGCGACGGGGGCAGTAGTAGTAACTACGGAGGGTGCAGGGGGTACAGTCACACCCCCTACACCCTCCATCTGCCGGGCACCCACTGAGTGTGTTACCAGCGGGCGCCCGGCTTCTATTCAAACCCCCGGCGGCAGCCGGAGGACGGAGCTCCCTCCGTCTTCCGGGTCCCGCAGGGCACTATGGGAGTGACGTAATGACGTCACTCCCATAGTGCCGAGGAGCGGACGCCGGGGAAGGAGCTCAGGAGTGAGCTCCGTCTTCCGGGTCCCGCAGAGCTCTATGGGAGTGACGTAATGACGTCACTCCCATAGTGCCGAGGAGCGGACGCCGGGGTATGGACGGCAACAGCACTGGAGTGGGGATAAAGGTAAGTGTTTGTGTTTTTTCTTTTGTGTGTGTGTGTTTGTTTGTGTGCGCGCGGAGGGGGGGAGCAACTACAGGGGGCTAACTACAGGGGGCTAACTACTAGAAGGGGCACTGCAGGGGGCTAACTACTAGAAGGGGCACTACAGGGGGCCCTGCATAATGGGCACTACTACAGGGGCACTACTTTAATGGGCACTACTACAGGGGGCCCTGCATAATGGGCACTACTACAGGGGGCATTGCATAAGGGGCACTACTACAGGGGGCATTGCATAATGGCCACTACTACAGGGGACATTGCAAAAGGGGCACTACTACAGGGGGCATTGCATAAGGGGCACTACTACAGGGGGCATTGCATAAGGGGCACTAGTATAGGGGGCATTGCATTTTGGGGCACAACTACAGGGGGCACTAATTTGATACACAGTTTACAGGTTATAAACTATGTTCCCAATAATCTGGTGCTACACGGACATAAAAACTGTGCAACCTGTCTTGAGCTGAGGTGACGGACTGGCAGGAGCAGAAAGGAGGGTTCGTGAAGTAGATCTGTCAGGGCGGGATGTAATGGGCATTACCGTTTGGCATAGTGTGTATTTGGCATTACTGTGTGCACAATGTGCTATTAGGGGCATTACTGTGTGGCATAATGTGTAAGGGTCATTACTGTGTGGCATAATGTGTTGTATGTGGCATAATCTGTTGTATGTGGCATTACAGTGTGGCATAATGTGAAAAAGGGGCATTACATCATGGCATAAATTTGTTTTAAGCACTTTACTGTATGTCATTATGTGTTATATGTGGCATTATTGTGTGGGAAGTGTAAGGGGCATTGCTGTGTGGCATAATGTGTTGTAAGGGGCATTCCGGTGTGGCATAATGTGTTGTAAGGGGCATTCCGTTGTGGCACACTGTGTTATAAGTGGCATTACTTAGTGTGTCATAATGTGTAAGGCACGTTGCTGTATCATGTAACCACACACCTTAAACGTAGTCTTTGGGTGTGTTTGATCTTTGGGTGGGGGGGGCGCCTGAAACTTTTTTGGCATGAGGGAGCAAAATTTATAGTTACGCCACTGGCGGTTCCACTGGAGTGCAAGCTCCAGGTGCTGAAGATGTTCGGAGGCGCCGTGCGCTGTGTAACCGGCAGCTGTCTAAGGGGTTCACGTCCGGGGCGGCTTACATTTGCCAAAATATATATGCGCCTTTACTATGAGGCCTTATAATTGGTATATATTACATTTGAGGTGAGCTTTTGGGTGTAGGGCCCCCGAGGCTACTCTGTCTGGGCCTCCTCAGGGCATCACCACTTTACTTTTCACATCACCTTTTATGTTTGTTTTTTATTCATGTAATTTTTTCACATATATTTTAACCTCTTTTTCAACACTTATTAACTACCCGCACGCATTTATACTTTACACTGCACTGTCACTCTTTTCCATTTTCGTGTGATGCCCTGGGGGGACTCCTGGGCTGGATGTTTTTTGGGGTGCTCTGCGCCCCACACGTGAACCCCTTAGTGTTAGGGACTGCTAGTGACAGAGAAGCCGTGACGTGGCCTAGCAGCTTACCATGTATTTGCAAATGCATGCAACCAATATCTCTAAAGTTCGATTACCGTATAGTGTTCATATATTGTTGCAAATATAATTCAGTGTGCTGAGGAACAATAGGGGGTTAAGCCCACCTCTCTTTTCTACTTGGTATGAACCCTCCCTTTCATGCACCTGAAAGGTACTACCAGACTGATTGAGCAGCTGCCATTTTTTTGTTTGTGGTCACGAGATGCATGAATGAGCCAGCATTAGCAGGGCATGCTGGTTCTAGTAGTGCTAGTTGGAGTTCCCAGGGGTGACTCCCAGGTAAGCTGGCTCTCAATTTGGATGCATTTATGTATGTGCCAGTATCATGAGGCCTTACATTTGCCAAAATATATTTGTGCCTTTATTATGAGGCCTTATAATTGGTATATATTACATTTGGTGTGAGCGTTTGGGCGTAGGGCCCCGAGGCTACTATGGCTGGGCCTCTTCAGGGCATCACCACTTAATACACATAGTTACTTTTCACATCACCTTTTATGTTTGTTTTTTATTCATGTAATTTTTTCACATATATTTAACCTCTTTTTCAACACTTATTAACTACTCGCACACAACTATACTTTACACTGCACTGTCACCCTTTTTCCATTTTCGTCTGATGCGCTGGGGGGTCCTGGGCTGGACGTTTTTTGGTGTGCTCTGTGCTCTGGACATGAACCCCTTAGTGTTAGGGACTGCTAGTGATAGAGAAGCCGTGACATGGCCTAGCAGCTTCCCATATATTTGCAAATGCATGCAACCAATATCTCTAAAGTTCTATTACCATATAGTGTTCATATATTGTTGCAAATATAATTCAGTGTGCTGAGTAACAAAAGAGGGTTAAACCCCCCTCCCTTTTCTACTTGGTATGACCCCTCCCTTTCGTGCACCCGAAAAGTACTACCAGTTTGAATGAGCAGCTGCCATTTTTTTATTTTTTCGTTTGTAAGATGAGAGCCTGCCAGGTGCCAGCATTGAACTGTGAACGCTGGCCTCCGATCGCTTGAGAGGCCAGCGTTCCCAGTGATGCAGTGCGCGGGTGACATCATTACATCACCCGCGCACTGTGGAACCTGTGCGTCCGCGCCTGCTGGATCTAGTTAGATCCAGTCAGGGCGGCAGCGGCAATGACAGCCCTGATGATGGCCGCGATGGATCAGGTAAGTACTGAGGGGAGGGGGCACTACTTTAAGGGGCACAACTACTGGGGGCACTGCATATGGGCACCACTACAGGGGGCACTGCATATGGGCACCACTACAGGGGGCACCACTACAGGGGGCAATGCATATGGGCTCAACTACAGGGGGTAATGCATATGGGCTCAACTACAGGGGGCAATGCATAAGGGGCACTACTACAGGGGGAGTGACAGGGAGAAATAAGGTGCGCCTCTCAACCAATCAATACAAAATCTCCCAAACAGGCAGCTCCAAATGAGCAGGATCTGCTACCTGATATTTGAAGGATTGTAAATATATTGAAGTAGGAGCACTTGTTTGTGAAGAAAAGACACAATTGTTACTATAAAAAATATATATTTAATACCAATCAATACAAAATGACAATGTAATATCAATAGCAATGTTTAAAATAATCTTTCAGCTATTTATGTCAAACCAGATGTTCTCTTCCTATGCACTACTAGGATATGCAAAAAAAAATTCTGTCTGTGTCAATACAGATAGTCCAAACAATTAATGAACGAATGTCCTGCTATTTCCAAATAAAAGAAAACAAATGTATCCTCTTTCCTCTTATTGTATACTTGTTGCTGAATTTGCCATAAGATTTATTATGTAACCACTGCAGGAAGCTGTATATATTAAAGCACAGTGCTTGTCTGATACACGCTAACCCCAAACAATGTATCTGTGGGGTGAAGTACTCCACCACCCAAAAGCGAGAGTGTAAACTCTGCGGGTGTGAATTAATAGTTACCGTCTCGATCTCCAGTGGCCGGTGACCCGCACATAGATATTGATGTGATGCAGTCTGTAAGACGGTAGTGCTCCACCGCTAGTCAGTGGGAGCGTGAGTTCTGGGTGAATAACCGCCAGGTGATCAGTCTCAGTTCCTGACTTGGTGGCCACCTATCGGTCTAACTGGCCAAACTGTGAGCCGGATGACGGTGTCACGGCAGGCTCCCTGCCGGGGAGATGTGTAGATGGTGAATACACTCTCTTGAGTTTACTGGATAAGTGCAAAAGTCCAGTGATTTAACGGCAATGATAACTCAATGCACAGGCGGTCTGGCAGAGATGATACAGGATGTTCCTTGACGTGTTTCTCTGGGTAAGAGAAGTCCCGGTTTCTTCAGAAGGCATAACATCCACTAATCTGACATGAGGTTTAAATAGCTGTGCTTGTTGCTCATTATTGAGAAATACTCTCCAGCTGTTTGTTCTCCTCAGCTGTTTAACTTTTGTCATTAGATTGCTATGTGCTGTTTGGACAAAATAGAGCAGGCTTTTTCAAAAGTGTTAGACCCATAATTACATTATTTATAATAAATACATTTTCTACTTCAGGTTCCATAGGGGGTCTACAGGGTTGACCTTGGGGTATAGCTGGATCTGGATCCATGGGCATGGGCAGTTAAAGCTTTGCTGCTACCAGGATGCACTGGGTCCATCCTCCTCTATACCCTGCCCCAGCCACAGGCACATCAGTTTTTGTTGGTGCCCGGCTGGAGTCGAGTCACCTTAGCGCAGGGGGACTGCTTGGCAGCCCCTAAGCTTATTTTTAGAATTCTTTTATTATTTTTATTTTGACTCTTCAGAGCGGCAGCTTCAGACTGTCCAAGCTGCCGCTCCTACACCCCGCTGGCGCCGTGACGCCAATACACATCTGGGGATCGCTGCGGGACCCCAGAGTCTGTACTAGCACGGACTCTGGGCTCTCCCTCGACTGCTGCCGGAGCGCCGGGGATCAGGTAAGCCGCGGGTCACTGCTTACAGTGACCCGCGTGTGTGCCTTATGCAGTTGCAAGCCTCCAGTCTTTGGGGATAGACCAGAGGCGCTAGCTAGTGGCGGCGGGCTCCCCCTCTCCGGAGGCATACTCTGCGGGACCACTGGACCACCAGGGAGTTAAATGCTGGCTGCGGGAAAATTAATCTTATCTATAAACAGCGTCATCATATTTAAAAAAATTAAGTTTTAAGGTGAATATAAATTGGACACATATATAGCCGTTTGAACGCCATTAACATTATTTGACTCGATTTTAATAACAGACATAATAATAATAATATCGGTATTACCCCTGAACATATACATAACGCACAAAATGTGCGATGGAAGTATATACCTACAAGATGATTGTACATGTGTGAATACCAAAACATAAACTGATGGTCATTTTCCTAATGGGTATTGTGGCAGTATCACCAGAGGTGGCACTGGTGAGCAGCAGATTCTGTGTGGGGCAGGAGAGATCTGCCCACACAGAGAAGAAAAGGAGTCTGGGAAGTTGGGTAAGGGCTTCTTTGTGGAGAGAGCTCAGGTGTGGGCTGGTGAGGCAGACCAGTCAGAGAGCCCAGTGAAGCCGAGCGAGCAATTGGGAGACCAGGAGGCCTGTGTCCGAATCTTGCAGGAGGCAAGGGGGGGACCACAAACTCTCAGACTGTGATGAGAAGGCAGTGAAGTTGCAGGCTGAGGAAGCCAACGCCTTACCTGGTGGATACAGGGAAGGCATAGAGACAGACTATGTGTGTGTAGTCGTGTCAGCAAACTAAAGACCAGGCCGGAGCCTGTGTTAAACTGCAGGAAGCAGGGCTAAGCTGACTTGGGACTTTTGTTTGCAGACTAGCTACCCCCTTATAAGAGGGTTGAAGAAGTGAGTTAGTTGCCCCAAACAGGGGCTAGGTTTGTTTGTTATTTTCTGTTTCCTGATTTCATATGCTGGCAGTAAAGCATCACCATGTTTATTTCACCTGAAAGCTGTGAGTGGACCCTAATTAAGCACCTAAACACTGTACTCATTCACCCTCTGCCGAGCTAATTAACCCCAAGACATCACAATATGGTGGAGAATGCGGGCAAGGGATTCTATGCAAGTAAATGGACATAAGGAGGCTCACTGCACCTGCATGGCTTGTCAAGGTGGTGAGTGAAGTTTTGTTTAAACAAAAATTGTCTGCAAATTTGCACTATTGCTGCACGTATATTGTCTGTGAAGAGAAATGTGCACTTTCCCTCAGCATTGGAGGGGTTAAAAGAAATTGTGTGGTTTAAAGTTCTGTTGAAATCCTCAAGCTCGTTAAGTGAGGTGTAGCTAATCAAGTGTAGTGTGGAGCAGAGATTTGAGACTGCTCGATATATGCTGGTAATTGTTGGTAATTGTAGTGCCACATGTCGAAGCTGAATAATTGGCTGAGACAAGTTCAGTTTAAAATTTAATCGCGGCGACGCCATCTTGCGAATGGCCGCAAGACTCCATTTTGGAAATGAGATCGCAAGACACCATTTTGTGGTCAGCGTCAATTCAAGTTATAACTCAGGAGCTAAGAACAGATGGCAATGTTTTTGTTAACCTACCAAGGGCAACTGGAAAAACAAGCTTTCTGAGTAAAAGTAAATAAGAATAGACAATGGGTATTTTTACATACAAATTGGGAATCCCTGGATGCAGATAAAGTATAGTTGTGGCAATTGTAATATAATCCAGGCATTGATCTACACAATTGGATATGTCTGAATCCTAGACAGGATGGCCCCAAACTCCACAGCTTGAGGTGGTAATACATTTGCATTTCACACAAGAGTCTGTGAGAACAAAAGAGGTTTTGTTTCCTTTGAACACACAACAGGTGGGGGCCTGCTGACAGAGGGCATGTAGAACTACAACCCTCAGCCATCCACACTGCTGGATGTTCACTTCGTGTATGAGAGATTATGCACTTAAATCTCACCCATTAATAACTAGCGTCCTTATACCAAACCCCGAATACCCACAAACTACATATTCGCACACAAGGTTCCATTAGCATCAAATTGTATGATTCAAGTTGGTTAAGTTAGTTTAAATGCTAAGAAATAGAGGTTTTTGATAACTAAGGTATTATACATGATAAGCAAGGTGTGTTTGGTTTCGTTCTGATGCGTACGCTTTTTACAGCATCCCGGTGTTATCGGTGGAGAGATCGCATCATGCAAACTCAAGTTACGGATCGCAGAACTTACAAGCAACAAAATGTTTAGCTGATGGAATGTTACAGGAGGCGCTACTAGAAAGACCCCTGTTGTCGGAGGCAGGGAAAGTCTATTTGAAACAACCTGTTAAATGTGCCGTAACATATGCTTCTCCTCTGGGAACCAATGAGATCAGCAGGAAGTTTTCCCTTTGTCCTGTTTCAGTCTGGGGGGGAATAAATACATGTGTCCAAATACTGGTTTGCCAGTCAATGCTGAAGGTTGTATGTACTAGGGGTCTCTTGTCTGAGGTCTATCTCTGGGTCCGGAGGCGCAAGCGTATGTATACTGTACTTGGGTCTGTATTATTTCCTTTTTCCGCCTAAATTATGTATGTATATATTGCGTGTAACTGACTGTACTTTTACCTGAATAATACTTGTGCGTTGGAACCACAGATTCCACTCCTGTCTTTATTTGCGGTCATACTGCGTACGCAATTAGCGTTGTGTTTAGAGGTTTATAGGAAGGTTTTCAGAAGGTATAGGCAGGGGTATATAGAGGTTCATTTCAAATATTGTTACACATGAAGAGAAATGTTTTGCTGTGTTGAAAATGCTTTGGAAGACAAAGTGTGATATAGTAAAAACAAAACCAAGTTATTCCTGTGTATTTTGTGTCAAGAATAATGGGAAATAAAAAAATGTTCTAAAGGCAGAATGCCTGCTACAAAGTTTCAGTCTCAAGCTAGAGAGATGGAAAACCCGGGCTGGAGTTTACAGTCTGAATGTGAAGAAAGTCAGTTACATGGAAGGGATTTAAAGCTGTTTGAAATCCTCTGTGGTGAATCCTTTCAAATTGATGGGGTAAACAGTGTTATTCTGTTGAAAGAGACATTTTCAAAGCAGAATAAAGATGTCGGTGTGTGTGGTCAGTGTATGGTGAAAGGTCCGTCCAATGAGGGCTATATCAGCCTGAAAGAATTTGACAGAATGCGTAAAGCTTTGAATGAAGGCAACTCGTATTATGCTGGGAAGGTTGATGACTTAATGGAACATTGGTTGATAGAAATGTTTATGAACAAGCTGAAAAGAAATTACGGAGTGAATTGTCTTCTTTGAAAATGGCATTTGGGCAGCAAGAAATAAAAAACCGTGAAGTTCTTAAAGAGACAGACCTCAAATTTGCAGTGAGGATACTAAAATGTTCCAATTTATTACAAAAAATGAAAATAATGTGCTGCTAGCAAAAAATGACATATTACAGCAAGATATTGTTGAATTGCAGCAAAAGTGTGTGGTACTTCAGCAGGAAGTGGAGGAGTTGAAAGAAGATGTCTAGAGACATTAGTGATGTAGAGCGCATGCAAGTGAATGTGGTAGATTTGACTCTGGTGTTAAAAGAAAAAGACTCTCATTGTGTCCACTCAAGTAAAGCTTAAAGATTGTGAATTGGAGAAAAATTCTCTGGCGGAAAAGTTTTGTGATGTAATAGAGAAGTATCTCCGGATGCGGCGGACTCAGTGGGAAATTGACCGTGAAGGAAAAGAGATGGAGATGGTCTGTCTTAAAGTCAACTGTAAGGAGCAAGTACAAACTCTCCAATCCAGTTTGACAGCAGCTAGAACAGTTTCAGAGTGTCTGACGGAAAGAAATGTGTCCCTGGAGGAAAGTTGGCATAAAGCCACCAAGCAATGGGAATCTTTGATGAGAGAGATTAACCTTGCCCATGGCAGGGCTTGGAAGTTGCAAAAACAGAGTGAGAACCTTGAAGTGTTTACTAAGTGCACAGAACCAGTTGCAAAGATTCCAAGTGGAAATGAGTACCAAAGAACTGGAGTTGCAGAGTGAATTGGACGTGGCAGAGTCAGAAATAATTGTACAAAAGTTGAGACTTGCTGAACATGAAGTTGTGGAGTGCAGTCTGTGGCAATCTGAGAACAAGTTGGAAAGCGCCATGGCAAAAATTACCCAGCTGGAAAAGCAGCTGTTTACGGCTCAAATAAAGTTTCACATGGTAGTGGGAAGATCAGAAGAAGAAAAGAAGTTAAATAACTTTCTGCAGTTGGATTCTGGACCAAAAATGGCATCCAATGTCTTCACTAAACCCAGTGTGGCAGAAGTACGTAACCACAAGCAGCAAATGTTACAGGTTGATCCTGAAAAGGCTGGTGCACAGAGTGATATGCTACTGGCGCAGAGTCTCTTCTGTGATGAGCAGCGGACAAACGGTGAATTGCAGGAACTAAGCAAGATGTTCCAGAATTATGTCTTTCAGCAGCAATGTGATCATAGAGATGTCCTCATTAACGATACCAGTGTACAAGAAGGGACAGAAGTATCTGAGTTGGGAAAGTCCCTAAAGGTTCGTCTTGGAAAAGTGGATGAGATTCCGTGCAGTGACTTTCAGCTTACAGTAGAGGGTGTGAAGTCCTCCCAAAGGGGCACAGGTCCAGGTTGCATAACAGTGTCTGAAATTGGTGATAAAGAAATAACTTATACAGGTGGTGATCGCATAATCTGTGAAGCAAAGGTACAAGATGTATAGAAGTCTACAGATATGTTGATGGCTTCCAAAGATGAAACTCTGATGTCACTATATGATCATAGTGATGTGAATGTGCCCCCAGTCATGCATTTTTGCAGTGGAAAACAGAACCTTACAGGCAGTTAATGGTAACAGTCTTGTGAAGAGTAATTCTCATATATGTGAAGTAATGCCGTCATTCAACCAGGATAAAACTTGCAATACAGCTGTATTGCATCTGTGAGGAAGTGAAGTGGTCTCAAACTACGAATCTTGATGCAAAACGTCCTGCTAAAGTGAATTGGAAAATAAAGACCTCTGTGGAGAGTGAACTTCAACCTGTGCTGGTGGAAGTTCATTATACTTTCAAGGCTCAAAACTCTGGAGCACAAGAAAATCCAAGAGATCTATGCCTTAATGAAGTGTCAGATAGCCATCAAAGCCGTGAGATAAATTATGTGGCTCAATGGAGTCAATATTCAAGTATCCTATGTGGACACGGGAGTCCAGAATCTGAGGGAGACAGTGCAGTACATTGTCTGTTGACATAAAGCTAAGGTCCAGAATTGATGCTGAGGACTCTCGAGGTACTGATAGCTCCTCTTCTTTCAAGGGGCCATCAGTAAATTATGCCAATAGCCAATATCGTGCTTCAAGGTTGAAGGTTAAAGATGTGACAAAAAGAAGTTGGCCAAAATGTGTGCTTTTTAGAGGTGTAAGCAAGAGAAACGTATATTTGGTTAAAAAGAAACAAAGGAAAAGCCATTCTTTGTATGAACCAGAAGATGAGGAAAAGAACTTGCGGGGTTCTGCTGAAGTTGACAAGAGTGAAGTTGAAGAATGTGACTTTGGGAAAAGTAACTTCAAGTACTTGATGCCTGATGTGGTACCCAAGCATGAGCCTCAAGTACTGCACAAAGAAATCAAGTACCACCGTTGGTACCATAAAGTGAGGAGAAAAATTAACTCCGGAACTTGGAGGATGCGATCCCCCCAGGCAATGACCAGAGTTTGGATGACCGTGGAGACAGTGGATTTCCCTCATGAGGAGAGTGAAGAGGGACATCGTCATGTGAATGCCTCGTCTCATCCCGTGTAGCTGAACCCAGGGGTTTCAAGCTGGGGAGGGGGATATGTGGCAGTATCACCAGAGGTGGCACTGGTGAGCAGCAGATTCTGTGTTAACCTGCAGGAAGCGGGGCTAAGCTGACTTGGGACTTTTGTTTGCAGACTAGCTGCTCCCTTATAGAGAGGGTTGAAGAAGTGAGTTAGTCGCCCCAAACAGGGGCTAGGTTTGTTTGTTTTCTGTTTCCTGATTTCATATGCTGACAGTAAAGCATCACCTTGTTTATTCCACCTGAAAGCTGTGTGTGGACCCTAATTAAGCACCTAAATGCTGTACCCAATCACCCTCTGCCGAGCTAATTAACCCCAAGACATCACTATGTGTGTGTGTGTGTGTGTATATACATACATACATACATACATACATACATGTCCATAAATATTGGGACATTGACAGAATTTTCAGATTTTGGCCTCTATTCACCACCACAATGGTTTTGAAATGAAACAAACAAGATGTGCTTTAACTGCAGACTTTCAGATTTAATTTGAGGGTAATTACATCCAAATCAGGTAAACGGTGTAAGAATTACAACAGTTTCAATATGTGCCTCCCACTTTTTAAGGGACCAAAAGTAATGGGACTATCAACTCAAAAGTTATTTCATGGACAGGTGTGAGCTATTCCCTCGTTATTTCATTATCAATTAAGCAGGTAAACGGTCTGGAGTTGATTCTAGGTGTGACATTTGCATTTGGAATCAGTTGCTATCAACTCTCAATATGAGATCCAAAGAGCTGTCACTATCAGTGAAGCAAGCCATCATTAGGCTGAAAAATCAAAACAAACCCATCAGAGAGATAGTAAAAACATTAGGTGTGGCCAAATCAACTGTTTGGAACATTCTTAAAAAGAAGGAACGCACAGGAGAGCTCAGCAACACCAAAAGACCCGAAAGATCACGGAAAACCACTGTGGTGGATGACAAAAGAATTATTTCCCTGGTGAAGAAAAACCCCTTCACAACAGTTGGCCAAATCAAGAACACTCTCCAGGAGGTAGATGTATATGTGTCAAAGTCAACAATCAAGAGAAGACTTCACAAGAGTGAATATAGAGGGTTCACCACAAGATGCAAACCATTGGTGAGCCACAAAAACAGGAAGACCAGATTAGAGTTTGCCAAACAACATCTAAAAAAGCCATTACAGTTCTGGAACAACATCCTATGGACAGATGAGACAAAGATCAACTTGTACCAGAGTGATGGGAAGAGAAGAGTATGGAGAAGGAAAGGAACTGATCCAAAACATACCACCTCATCAGTGAACCATGGTGGTGGTAGTGTCATGGCGTGGGCATGTATGGCTGCCAATGGAACTGGTTCCCTTGTATTTATTGATGATGTGACTGCTGACACACTTCAGAATTCATTCTGCTGCTTTTATCGGGCAATATTATATGCTCATATTCAGTCAAATGCTTCAGAACTCATTGGACGACGCTTCACAGTGCAGATGGACAATGACCCGAAGCATACTGCAAAAGCAACCAAAGAGTTTTTTAAGGCTAAAAAGTGGAATGTTATGCAATGGCCAAGTCAATCCCCTGACCTAAATCCGATTGAGCATGCATTTCACTTGATGAAGACTAAACTGAAGGGAAAATGCCCCAAGAACAAGCAGGAACTGAAGACATTTGCAGTAGAGGCCTGGCAGAACAACACCAGGGATGAAACCCAGCGTCTGGTGATGTCTATGCGTTCCAGACTTCAGGCTGTAATTGCCTGCAAAGGATTTGCAACAAAGTATTAAAAAGTGAAAGTTAGATGTAGGATTGTTTAGTTTGTCCCATTACTTTTGGCCCCTTAAAATGTGGGAGGCACATATATAGAAACCGTTGTAATTTCTACACCGTTCACCTGATTTGGATGTAATTACCCTCAAATTAAATCTGAAAGTCTGCAGGTAAATCACATCTTGTTTGTTTCATTTCAAAGCCATTGTGGTGGTGAATAGAGGCCAAAATATGAAACTTCTGTCAATGTCCCAATATTTATGGACCTGACTGTATGTATATGTGTATGTATATATATATAGTATATATATATATATTGATTTACCCACCCTTAATAGTGTATGGAAAACAACCAAAAATTTTACATTGTTCCTAACAACTGAATTATATGAAAAATATAGATACAATCACAAACTCCCAACCTATTGCAGCTCACATATTATATCTCTCATTATGTCTTTCCAGAGTTGGTTCAAAATGTAAACATATCAATACAGTATATCTATCTAACAACACCTCTCCAAATATGTGCACTGAACTGGTGTCTGTCTAATTCCCGGCAACGCAGTGGGATCACTACTCCTGTCTGAAAACAACTCCATTTCTAGTACCCATATATCAGGAATTGGGTTATCATGATCAACCTTAATATTCTCAAATTAATCATTGCAATAACTGTACTTCAGTTGGAAGTAAATTTACATACATTTATTCTTATATAGCTACATCTATCTCCATATAAGTGTGCTATTTGGAAAAATATTATCAGAAATGCAATTCAATGGTCTCATTCAATCCATCTGGGAGTAGTTTATGTAATGCATGGATCCAATAAGCCTCTCTCATGCATAACCTTTTATAGCGATCTCCTCCCCTTTGGGTTATAGGTACTTGTTCTATTATTACTGCTCTGAGTAACTCTGGATTAGCCTCATGCTCCTGTACAAAATATCAGGCTATACAATGTTTTGTCATGCGGTTGATGGTGTTCCATCTATGTTCTAAAAATTAGAACTTGAATTTCCTAATGGTATGACCTACATATTGTTTTTACAGGGGCATGACAAAACATAGATGACATAGTCCATCTCACAGTTCACGAACATACCAATTGTAAATGACTGTCCTGTAGTAGCTGAGTGGAAGTTTTTCTCTCGATTTCATAAGTTTACAAGTAGTACATCTAACATGGTTGCACCTAAAACAACCAATAGGTTTCAGAGCCCATGTGATGGTGTTGGAACTATTTATTTTAATATCCTGTTGTTTGAAATGGCTGACACTAACTTCCTATGTAGATTGTCTGCCTTTTTAAAGATCACAATAGTTTTATGTTTTAATTCAGTTTTTAGGATTGGATCTAATTTCAAAATCGAGAAATTATTTGCCATGATGTTCTTAATCTTGTGTGACAAACTGTTCTGTTCAGACACAAAGACAAGGGACTTGTCTATTTCTTCACTCTTTTTTGAGGATTTATGTGTTTTGGACAGTAGAGTAGTCCTATCCAAAGTTAACGTTTCTTCGAGAGCTTTATCTAATAAATCTTAAGGGTATAATTTTTCTTTAAAGGAATTCATTAAAGGTGTGGCTTGTTCCATAAATTTTGTCCACCTCTGAGCAAATTCTCCTAAATCTATGTAATTGCCCTTTAGGAATATTTTTAAGCCAACGTTTTTGGTGGTTACTATTATAAATAATATAATTATTGCAGTCTACTGCTTTTTGGAAGGTTGATGTACTACAATGTACAATGTTAAGCATGATATCCAAAAAATGTATAGTGGATTGATGGTATGTGCACGTGAAAGTGAGATTAAAGTGATTGTGGTTAAGGTGTTGAGCAAACTGAAGAATAGACAGAGAATCCACTTTCCAAATGAAAAATAAATCATCTATATAACGTGTGTAGAGGACCAGGTTCACGCCAAAAGGGCCATTCCAAATTAACACTCTTTTGAATGCGGCCATATAGATGTTAGCATAACTTGGCAAGAACCTGGTCCCCCATCGCAGTGCCAAGAACTTGAAGATAAAAAACATGATCAAACAAAAAATAATTGTGTTAAAATAAAGTGAATGGCATGAAGTATGAACTCCGGCTGTTCCACTGACATCTCTGTATCTTCTTTAAGACTCAGATCTACCATAGCTACACCCAAATCATGTTGTATATTGGTGTACAATGATGATACATTACATTTGATCCCTGATATTTTCTCGAGGAAGTATGTTGTATCTCTGAGATGAGATTCAAGTGAAACAGTGCGAGTCTGTAAAAATTGATCAACTAAGTGTGAGAGATTTGCAGTGAGGGAACCCAAACCAGAAATTATAGTAAGACCTGGGGGATTGTGTTGTGCCTTGTGTATCTTGGGGAGGTGATAATAGGTAGGTGTGATGGGATGTTAGGGAGAAAGAAACATAATTCTTTAGTGATAATACCTTTCTCCAGAGCACACTGCAATAAAATAAACAATTGAGATGAAAGTGTTTTGTGGGGGTCTTTCTCAATTGTGGTGTAGAACTTAATGTCAGAGTTGTCTTAATGCCTCTGATACATAATGAGGGGGGGGGGAGAGTGACGCCACAGCACGCACATGCTCCGGGCACACTGGCTACATGCTACTCCTCTGCACATAAGGAGCATTATTTTGACCTATATTCAACAGAAAACATTCTAGCGACCTACAAAATGTTTAGACAGTGTTCTTGCATGTTTTGATAACTTTACTATTTCCATTCATACAATTTGGATGTTAATATTAATTTCCCAAGGGTGGGCCTGGTCATGACAATCATATAAACTGTATATTACTTGGAATAAAATAAAACTTTTTTTTTTTTCACACTAAAAATAAATACCTACACCAACATTTCAGAGCAAAATAATAAAAATAATGTTGTTTAAAGAAACAATAAATTCTGATTGGCAATTTTTTTTTTTTATTATATTAATCGCATAAATAACAACAGACCTCTGATCAAAGCCCTACCTAATTTATAATCTGACCCAAATCTGACCACCCCTTGTTAAAAAAAAAACCCCACACATTTGACACCTTCTGCCGCGCTAGAAATCATAGCCCAGATCTGAATTCACCCCAAAACCAAATCATAACCCCAGCCTGATCCCTATCCCCCAAATTATAAATCATACCCCTGATCAGGATTCCCCCAAATATATGCGTAGATTCACTAGATGTGAGAAAATAAGTAAGTGCAAATGTCATCTTACTTTTCGAAGTATAGCCCTATAAATAAATATTTAGCAAAAACCTTGGTAGACAAAAGAAATTAGACATCAGATCTATGGGACAACCCCACACATTACTCACCATTACCTTGGCACCTCTCCATCTCCCTGCTCACTTCAACTTAAGGCCCCCATACATCAGCAATCAGAAAGCCACAATTCAACAATTTGAAGATTTGTTGCCCGATTTCAGGATTTTCCAATCTAGCAATCTGCGCTCATACACTACAGATCTTTTTCAGTAATTTGCAGATATTTTTACATAAGCATCTGCAAAATGCAGAATTGCCCCAATTGATTGCTGATGTATGGTGGCTTATACTCAGTGTGTGCAGCCCTCCAAGTACTGTAATGGTTGAATGGCCAGCGCCATCCACCAATCAGCACTGTAGCAACTGGTCACAGGATATAACCCTGCAGCCGCAAAGCTCACTGAGAGTCACTGACACTGACTGATGTAACTGACTACATATTGGATGTTACAGGTGGCCGGGGGGCAGGCAGAGGATGCTGGGCACTGGCGGCCAGAGAGAATCCACTGCCTGCCTCCCGGCCACTGGGCATGTAATTGCAAGATAGCCTGCGGCCCCAAATCATCCGAAGTCTTCTGACCCAGGGAGCAGATCGCACCATGACCCCCGGCCCAGCCTGACCCCCTTATGTATGAAATGTTAATCTTGTGTCTTTTATACATGAAATAGCCATATACTACATTATGCGGAATAACTGTGGTGTTTTTGGTGCTGGGCTATAATTGCAGGAAGATAAGGAAGACGTTTATCCATTGGGAGACAGAGGAGGAATTCCTTTTAAGGAGCTAAAATTAACTATAAAGAAATATGTGAAAGTATGCATAATATTTCTGGGAATAATTCCGAGTAAATACTAACATAGTACCTACTTGTGGTGTTAGGCAGACAGGCAGGCATGCAACAAAGACATTGTAACAGGTATAATGGCGCTTATAAAATAGAACAAAAATAAAACAGATGTACTCTCCTGTAATTGAGAATTTTTTGTTTTATATACTATATTTTTTATGTAGCAAATGTGATTACACTATTGTCTGATTTTATTATTCTCTCTTTACTTGTAATACTTGGAGTGCCCCACTGAAGAAAGTAATTCTCAATAACAGGGAAGTACAACTGTTTTATTTTTTGTTCTATTTTATAAGCACCATTATACCTGCTACAATTTCTTTGTTGCATGTTGTTTTGGTGGGTCACTCTCTAGTACCAGTGTGTTTAGGCTGCTGTAATTTGCACACTAGAGGATACCAATTTTTTGTTAGAGACATCAAGGGGCCTATTCATCATAACTAAAATTTCTCTGGAGGTAATTAGGTTTAGAACTCGTAGTATGGGGAAACAGAAGAAAACTCTCTTGTTGGGGGCACTCGAATGTAAAGGTTATAATAAGAATAATATATAAAAAATAACTTTTATTAGATATATTTTAAAATACCAAAAACAAGTCTGAGCCTGTTACTTATTGGCATTACTGTTGGAATAACAGCTATAAATTATCACAAGCAGAACACGAACATACATAGAACATAAGACAACATATAATACAATACTTATCACTTATCGCGGGTCTGATTTGTATTTCTCTGATTACTGTTCAGTGTTATTGTGCTGTGATATCTCACGTAACCTATATTGAATATTGTATGGTTATTATCACATTCTTTTCTAGAAGATTTCCTTGTATGCTTCTGCCGTAATTCTGATTAGCCATTGTGCTATGACGACATTATGAGGTCATTGAACTAGTATATGTTTTATATAGGTCTCAATATTGTATGAGACAGAGAATTATAGACCTATTTGTAATATTTCACTTAGCTTCACACAATTGTGATAAGTATTGTATTATATGTTGTCTTATGTTCTATGTATGTTCGTGTTCTGCTTGTGATAATTTATAGCTGTTATTCCAACAGTAATGCCAATAAGTAACAGGCTCAGACTTGTTTTTGGTATTTTAAAATATATCTAATAAAAGTTATTTTTTATATATTATTCTTATTATAACCTTTACATTCGAGTGCCCCCAACAAGAGAGTTTTCTTCTTCTTCCCCATACTACGTTTATCTATACTCTCATGGGGAGCACCTCCACACTTTACAATATTTTTGCTTGACACCTATACTAGGGTTTGATATTTATAATTGTGGATTTTCATTATTCTTTTGACTAATTATATCCAATATATTATATCCTGTGCTCAAACTATATCCCCCTATTCCCCCCTTCCCTGGTCATTTAGGTTTAGAACTCGCATGGAGTTCTACCTAATTACAAGAGGAATTCATCATTCCTCCTCTCCATAACTATCTATTTCGAAAAGCTGTCATTTTTGCGATGACAGCTTTTCAGGAAATAGATAATTTTCCCTACCCGCTCTAACTTAATGCAGATGGAATCTGTGCTGCGCATGCGCTGTTACATCTGTAAAACCAGCGCATACGCAGCACTGCCTACAGCTGCAGTAATTCTGTGTGCAACCCCAACCCACCTCCACCCATCCCCGACTTACCTGCCCACTGCAGCCGCATTCTGCTCCATCTGCTGTTCTGACACTGTGTTCTTCAGGCAGAACACAGTAAAGTTTAGAAAGAAGAAAAAAAAAGTTGTTTTTTTTGTGCTAAACTTTACTGTTCTCCACCTGGAGAACACGTGTCAGAACAGCAGACTGAGCCAGAGAAGAGACCAGGGAGCGGCGGAGGACCTGCCCACGCTGACACAGGTAAGTATAACCCGCTGTACGCTATCTCACAGTGGCGGATAGTAGCTCCATCAAATTCCAAAAATACATAATTTTCGGAATTTGAATACCATAATTTCCATATCCCCATACTAATGTATGGGGTGTGTGGAAATTAACGCAGGGGGACTTAACCAGGAGATATCAGTGATAAGTGTTAAGTGTTTTCATGAATACTAAAATAACGGTAATTAAGGATAATGGCCCTCATTCAGAGCCGTACGCTCTGAGCAGAGCGCACGCTCTGAATGAGGGCCGGGCTCCATTTTCATGGAGCGTCCTCCTGGACGCTCGCATAGCTGTGGGTCACCACCCACAGGCTATACGAGCGTGCTTTTTGATGGCCGCGATGGTCGAGACCATCGCGACCATCGAAATTGCGAGCCGGAGCCTGCGGTTGAGGTTTTCAACCGCAAGCTCCGGAGTGATTTTGGCTCTATCAGAGCCAAAATCACTCCCACTGACATCACTAGTGATGTCAGTGGGCCGGCTTCTGACGGGAGGCGTTCCCGTGGGAACGCCCCCGTCAGGGAGGCACGCCCCCGGCACGCCCACCAAAGGGGGCGTGCTGTCAATCAACATTGACAGCACGCCCCCTTTGATCGGACACAATGAGCGAAGGACTTTCCTTCGCTCGTCGCGTCTGGCGCATGCGCACGACGGAGCTCCCTCCGTCGTGCGCATGCTCAGTGCATAACATCGACCCACTTGCGAGCGGACAGCCGCTCGCGAGTGGGTCTGAATCAGGCCCAATGTCCTTAAAAATGTTATTTTAGTGTTGATGAATAGGCTAGATAGACAGATTATATATATATATATATATATATATATATATATATTTTATTTATTAGAGAGAGAGAAGGGGAGGTAGGTAGATAGACTGGTATGTAGATAGATACACATATATAGAGGGAGGGTGGGGAGGGAGAGGGAGATATGGGGGTAGATAGTAAGAAAAGGTCACTCAGCATATAGCTAAATTTATCTATACATCACCATCTGAACTACCGATACCGGACACAGTTGAGCAGTTTATTTCTACTACGTAAGCATCTGAGTCACACTGCGATGGAGACACACGGTCTCAGAAATGTCTTGAAAATTAATTTGTTGTTGCTGAGCCAAACTGGGAGGTGGCTATGCGAATGCATGGAGATGGTCTGTCTTATGGGCGGTATGGGAGTGTCATGGGTGTGTCGCTGAAGCTGTTGCAAACCCAGACACTTAATTGCTCACATTAGAGGAAAGGAATGGACTGGGGCTGCAAAACAGCTCCGGCATGAATCCCTTATTTGCGCGCTGTTGGCGTGCGCGTTCACGAAAAGGGCATGGCCTTGTTGGACAGGGGTATGATTTTGCCACACCGGGCATGGCCTTGTCGCACCCCCCCATTTCTCAGTTTCCGGGAGGTGGACTGCACAGCCAGGGTTTCAGTCGGGACCGGCCTATCAGGCCATCGGCCTTTCTGGCATGTGCCAGAAGGAGGCAAATGCCAGTTGGCCAACAAGAGGCCATACTCTGACGAACCTATCTGCATCTAGCATGGGGCTGGAGAAATTTTCAATGGTGCGACCGATGGTTGCGTCTAAAGAAGCACCAAGTATGATTACAGCGCCTGAAGATGTTCAAAGTGGATGTCTCAGTCCTTGCACATTCAGATGCATGGCTGTACACTGGGTTATGGCTTGTAGCAATATTTCCATAAAGTCATAGGCATGCGACCAGCAAAAGACGCAGACACTGGCACAGACTCAGAATCAGGCACATAGAGTGGAAGTTTCGGTCCATCAACTTTGTCAAATTGTCAGAACCAACAATGATCCAGCCACATCCCACATCCTTGTTTTCTCTGTTGAAAATGGGGACACAATGGCAGGAAGCCGCTACATAGAAGTGTGTCTGGAACGCCTGTTGGATGTGTCTGGTACCAATCACCTTACTCCCAGCACTTGTTCTGTGATGTCATGATGATTTCACACACATCGTGGTGGTGTCAGCCCAAGGTGCACATACTCCCTGTTACATCGCTGCTGGCCCTATCTCCTGTGAGTACTGATGACCTCATAAAACAGTCTGCTAAAAGTCGAGAACACTTATTATTGTGTAGGAAAAAGCTGACTAGCCAATAGCTACCAGTCATTTGCTTTTATATTCTAAAACACTCTACAAAATTCTCAGAATCTGATTTCTTATTCATTTTCTCCCGTCCACTAGCAAAATGTCTCCTAGAGTTTTCTGGATAGTAGAGAATACTCTCTACAATGAATCACTTCAATGCCACGGCTTAGAATAGGGCTGTGAGGTTATGTCACCAATGTCACTGTGTTACTTAACATTACTGTTTCTCATACATTCCACTGTAGTTTTGGTACAGCAGCAAATTCTTCAGTGACAAGTCTAATTCATGACCTATTGCCTACATTCACTGTGTTCTGGGGTCTTATGATGGCAGAAAGGTTTATAATCAGAAAAAGCGAGCTTGCCAGTTTGCATTGCCGAGGTCCTAGCAGGGTATTGCTAAATAGAAAGGTGGTTACAGCCTAATTCAGGCACAGATATGGTTACTGGGCTACTAAGTATGTATCTGTGTGAACATTAAATCAGCTGAACAAGGGTCAGCGTTTGGGAAATCAGAGCAATTGCATAGGGCCCCAAGCTTTGTGGGGGCCCTGCAGGTTCCTTGCAGGTCCTGGAAGATAACTCTTCAATAATTACAAAAAAAACAAAACAGGAAAATAAAATACTTTTTCTGTTTTGTTTTTTTATTGTAACACAAAACAGCCTGCTCAGGCATGGAGGGGAGCGGGGCTTCACCTTCCCATGTTCTGCCAAGTCAACCACGCCATTTTCAGACTCCACCGGACCATTTTTCATCCATAAGCAGAGTATTTTTGATTGCCTTACAATATCATTCTCTCATTAACATGTAATCCTTCCTCAAAAAGTATTAACTACTTTAGCATCATAGTACCATTCTCATTCCATGTAATTTTTTTATAATAATAATTGTACTCATATAGCACTTTTCTCCAGCAGAGCTCCAAGTCGCTTTACAAGTATCAAAAGCATAGCACAGTATCACAATGTGACCAAACCCTAGGGCCACTTACCGGATCCGGCAGCACTGGGGTCTGAATAGGCGTAGGGCAGCGGGCGGGGAGTCCCCGGGGCCCGCTGTTGTTCTGGCTCCCGGCTCCTTCTCTCTCCCATCATGACGGTTGCAAGTGCAGGTGGCCGCGGGTCCCCTACGGGTGCGTACGCCGACCTGCAAGAAGATTTAAAAGGACAGGCGCATGCTGGCAGTTGTAGTTCCACTGTAAAAACAATAGTATCAATCTATTTTTCACACTATTACCCCTGCACCCACCCGCCAAGGGTGCAGGGAAGGGCCCTGGGCTTCAGCCTAAACCTGGGGTGTTCGGGAGGTGGGAGACTCCTTTATTGGGGGGTACCCACCTATCCTGAGATCCCCGGCTTGGGCTGACTAGCTTGGTGTGTTAATGCTAGGTTGAGTCCGATGCTGTTTTTAAAAATAAGGGGAACCCCATGCCATTTTTCCCCCCTTATATTTAAATCCAGGACTGTTAGAGCCCAATGCTGGTTAGAACCAGAACTGGCTCAGGAGCCCGGGGCTGGTTTTGCTTTGGAGTGGTGGAACCCTACATCAATTTTTTTTTTTTTAATATTAACCCTTTATTTTTTTGGGGAAAAAAGGCAGAAACCTATACGGATCATACTGATCTGTGTATGTTTCTGCTAGACATGCTGCTCAGGAAGGGGTCTACTTGTAAGTTCTATTTTTACACCGTGTTTGCTTTTATTATGATCACGATTTTTGGTAAATTCTTGTGTTGTATTCCTGTCCATGGAAAGCACTGCCGTGTTCAGCTGGGTGTAGAAGGTAATGACGTCTCTACCATAGTGCACTGCAGAGCAGGCCGGGGGTAGCGGACAGCGGCGGTCGTGTCATGAAAGGGGATCGGGTAAGTTGTGGGTTTTTTTTTTTCTACTGTGTGCGTAAGTCTGGCACGGGGGGGGTGCTACTAGGGGGCACTGTATACCTGGTGGCTGCTACTGGCGGTACTTTATGTGGGGTTGCCCGCTACTGGGGGCACCAAATAGGGGGGGCTGCTATTGGGGGCACTGTATAGCTGGTGGCCGCTACTGGGGGCACTTTAGGGGGTGTGTGGCCACTACTGGGGGCACCAAATAGGGGGGGCTGCTACTGGGTACACTCTATAACTGGTGGCTGCTACTGGGGGCACTTTATGGGGGTGTGTGACCACTACTGGGGGCACCAAATAGGGGGGGCTACTATACTTGGGTCAATGCATAGGGGGGATTACTACTGGGGCAATGCAGCATAGGGGGATTACTACTGGGGCAATGCAGCATAGGGGGGACTACTACTGGGGGCACTGTATAGGGGGGACTACTACTGGGGCAATGCAGCATAGGGGGGACTACTACTGGGGGTACTGAATGGGGGGGGTGGCAGCTACTGGGTGCATTGCATAGGGGGGTAGCTGGGGAATCATTTTAAGTACTTATCTAATGTAAAGTATAATTATTCAGAAATTATGGGGGGAGGGGGTCAACAGTCCATTAGTTTGCAAGAGGTGCTCGGATCCCTAGATACACCGCTGCCCATTAGTCTCATAAAAACCCATCTATCTTAATTAACCCCATAACATCAGTAACACCTTATCTCTGTTATTCTTACTGTTATCTATCATGAGCTATACCCCCCCCCCCTATGCCATAACTTATTTGTTGGAGAGCTCTTCTAGTCCTATCCTGCTGCAGCCATACAGCATTCAGGAAGCAGTACTCAGGACGTATCATCAAACAGGTCCCACTGAGGCTGCTGATATCAGTGAGGAGGAGGGCTCCCAGATTTGGGGCAGGATGTACTAAGCATCACATCCGTGATGCAGTACATCCTGCCTCTTATCGGGTGCATAACGGGTTAATTACCCCTATATGTACAAAGAAATCCAATTAAAATTGCAAAGAACAGCTTTCCCGATAAGAGCTGTCCTTTGCGATGCCCTCGGATAGAGGGTCTTCCAAGTTTAACACCCAGAAGTCCCTCTGGCATCCTTCTGCGCATGCGTAGAAGGACTCGCTAGCTGAGGGGGGAGCTGGGAGGGATCCGAATGGATCCCTACCAGGGGACGTTCCGATAAGAAGCTCATGGGCTTTCCAGTGCATCACATTCTGGTGCTTAGTACATATGGAAAATGCAATAGATCCCCCGAAAAACGCAATTTTTAGGGGTTTTGACGCATTTTTCTGTTTAGTACATCTCGCCAACAGAGAGACAGGGGTTATGCAGCCCATTGGTTTCAAATTCTGTATGAACTTTGAAAGATCAGGTATATTCTGAACTTCTTATTATCTTGCAGTTTGTGTTCTTTTGTAAAGACAACCTTGACTTTGAGAGTAATGTGGACCTGATTCAGACCCGCTGCCTGTTAATTATTCACGCCTCTGAAATGGCGTTGAAACACTCAGGCATGCTTGCGTCCACACCCCACTCCCCCGTTACTACTGCCCTGCCCCTGTTACCACCCTCAAACGGCCTCTCCTGTCACTCATTCCACTGGGCTGTCCTGGCAGGGCGAGTGAGTTCATTCCGATCGCTCGTACTAGTTTGCGCACGCGCACTGCGAACTATACGCATGCGCACATTAGCGAATATCGTCTACAACGAGCGGCCGCTTGCTAGCAAACAGGTCTGAATCAGGTCCTGTGTTCGATCCCATGGAAACAGCGGATTCAATATTACTCTTCTCATGGGGCATAAGTTATCTTAGGAAAATTTGGAGATATGGGGGTCTATGGACCTCATTCAGAGCCGCTCGCAAAAAGCGAGCGCTCGCTCTGAATGAGGGCAGCCGTTGTTTTTTTTTTTTTTTAAAAAGCTGGCCTCCTGGCCGCTCGCTAAGCTGTGGGTGACCACCCACAGCTTTTGCGAGCGACCAGGTGATGGTCGCGACCATCAGGCTTGCGACGAGACCCTTGTGTTAGGGTCTCGTCTGCCGCAAGCCCCAGTGAGCTTTCGGCTTTAATAGAGCTGGAAGCTCACTACCTTCAGGAACGCCTCCGTTTGTCCAGCCACCCCCCACCCCACCTACAAAACTGTATAAGCTGTCGATCAACATCGACAGCCGCCCCGTTTGTAGCGAGCCCCGGAGCGAGTAAATTTTTCACTCGCTACAGGGCTTGCGCTCGCGCATTGCACATGCCGCGCGTATGCAATGCACAACCATCAACCCACTTGCGAGCGCATAGCGCTTGCGAACGGGTCTGAATGAGACCCTATGTACTAAACCTTGGAGAGAGATAAAGTGAATGGAGATAAAGAGCCTGATTCAGAGGCGCTCGCTCTGGACCAGGGTGGATTTTTTGAAAAAAAAAATTCTGCCTCCAGGCCGCTCGCATAGCTGTGGGTGACTACCCACAGCTATTGCGGGCGGCCTGGCGTTGGTCGCGAGAATAGGTAGGGTCTCGGTTCCCGCAAGCCCAAGATGCATACTCTCGCTGCTGCTGATGGTATGCAGTGTGTATGCATCGCAGTGCGCATGCGCATACCTTAGCGAAAGTTCACAATGCATTCGCTCGCTGCGCATAGAGGCCCTTATTCAGAGCCGGACGCTCTGAAAGAGCGCTCACTCTGAATCAGGACCGTCCTTCTTGATTTTTAGAGCGGCCTCCTGGCCGCTCGTATAGCTGTGGGTGACCACCCACAGCTATAGCGAGCGGCCAGGAAGATGGTCGCGATGGTCAAGACAATCACGACCATCGGGCTTGCGACGAGACCCTTGTGGTAGGGTCTCGTTGCCGCAAGCCCTGGAGTGCTTTTTGCCCTCCGTCTGGGCAGCCACGCCACGTCCCGCCCACCCTTTGGTACGAGACCTGGAGCGACGGTTTGCCCGTCGCTATCAGGGTCTCGCGCATGCGCATGACGGAGCCGGCTCCATTGTGCGCATGCGCACTGGGCCACCATTGACCCGCTTGCGAGCGCTTAGCGCTCACGAGCGGGTCTGCATCAGGCTCAGACAGCCCAGCAGAGTGGGTGACAGGGAAAGCCGTTTGTAGGTGGTAACAGGGGCTGGCCCAAACTAGGAAGTGGAGGTGCAAACGCAGGCGTGCCTGAGCATCTCAACGGCAGGTGTGCATAATTATAAGATAGCATCATAGTACACGTCACCTGGCTTGTTTTTACACTGAAGTGCTTGCGACAGGGTATGGTCAACCTCAAGCGCTGCAATAGCATCCGATGTACCGATGGTTGCATACACTTCCTGGACATGATGTGCACAAGTGGGCATCTTAAGACAGGCTGGTGGGTGTCTGCGTACACTATGGTCCTCATTCAGAGGCGGTCGCAAGAAGCGACCACCCGTTCTGAATGAGGGCGGCCGCTTCTTTTTTTAAGTGCGACCTCCTGGTCGCTAGCTAAGCTCTGGGTTACCACCCACAGTTTAGCGACTGACCAGGGTGATGGTCGCGATGGTCTTGACACGAGACCCTTAGTTTGGATCTCGGCAACCGCAAGCCCCAGGGAGCTTCCTGCTCTGATCGAGCAGGAAGCTCCCCACTGACATCACTGCTGATGTCAGTGCGGCCATCCACAAAACGGCAAGCATTCCGTCAGGAACGCCTCCGTTTGTGAAACCACCCCCCCCACCCCGCCTACAAAACGGGCTGAGCTGTTTATCAACATCGATAGCCGACCCTTTTGTAGTGAGCTCAGGAGCGAGAGAGTTTCTCTGTCACTCCAAGGCTTGCGTGCGCAGGGCCTAACCATCGAGCCGGTTGCGAGCGTTCAGCGCTTGTGACCAAATCTGGATGAGGTCCTATGTGATCACTCTTTAAGAAATACTGGGCGTGATAATGCACTGCTGTGTATTTGCATACACATTGTGCGAGCGATTGCATCTAGTGAGCGGCTCTGAATCAGGCCCACAGCCTGTAAAGTGACAGTTAGGAGCTGGTTGGTAGGTACTTTATCTTCATCCACTTTATTTTTCTCCAAGGCTTAGTACATAGGGCTCAATTCAGACCCGCTCGCTAGATGCGTACGCTCGCTGGATGTGTACGTAAATTCGGCTAAGACAGCAAGGCAGGCGATCGCACGGCAAGGCATTAGCAAGCCCACTAAGTCTTGGCGTGCGATCTTTGTGTATGTAGACGCCCACCAGCCTGTCTTTAGACGCCCACTTGCGCACGTCATCTCCAGGCTGTGTATGCAACCATCGCTACATCGGGTACCATCGGAAGCCAACGCAGCGCTTGTGGTTGACCATACCCTACTGCAAGCACCGCGAGCACTTCAGTGTACAATCCGGCCAGGTGACGTGTACTATGACGCTGCGTCTTAATTATGCACGCCTCTGAAACGACGTTAAGATGCTCAGGCACGCCTGCGTGCGCACCTCCACTCCCCCGTCACCACCCACAAACTGCTTCTCCTCGGCTGAGTATTCGGCTGAGCACTCTATGCGCAGCGAGCGTACGCTTCCCGATCCCTCAGACTGGTTTGCGCACACGCACTACAATGCGTACGCATGCACACAATGCAAACATCTGCAGCCTACGTGCGAACGCTTCCTAGCAAGCGGGTCTGAATCGGGCCCATAGACCCCACAGTTTATTGAAAGGTTCCAACTTTACAAGGTTTCAATATTACAATCTTAATAGACATGAGGGAGGTGCAGGCCGCACCCGGGTGTCCCCCTCAGGGGGGGTGACACCAAAATGCCGGCTCCTCTGCAGTGACAGGAGCCGAGTGTTGCAGTGTGACATTCTCCTGCAGCACCCGGCTCCTGACACATAAGAGGAGCCGACAGTGCAGACTGCCCAGTCTCTGGGGGCAGCCCAGCATCGCCAGTGATGCTGGGCTGCCCGGGAGTGATGTTATCGGGATCCCCCTGCGAGCCCACGCCCACTTTATTTAGGCTACACCCCTTTTCGACAGGGCGTGCTTCGAGCACATGGGGGGTATCCATAGTGCACACTTAATGTCACCAGATCCGGTGACGCTTCTGTAGAGAATAAAAATAAATGAATAAATAACACAGTATAACATCACAGAAGCAGTAGTTGGTGTGTCACTCAGTAGCCTAGAGTATAGGCTATAGAGTTTTATCCAATAAGAACAATAACAAATGGGTTATAGATGGTATAGTCAAAACATTTTGAAAGCAATTAAACCGTTCCAAAGGCTTGGCTAAATGGGGAAAGCAATGAACATACACATAAACTAAAGAAAGTAGAAGGCCGGCATAAAAGGATCAGTGTGAGGGACAGGGACAGTTTTGCCTATAGGCTGGTTACGCTGCCAAATAGGGCGCAACATAGAGAAGGGTGCCCTGATCCGGATGAGGTCAGCGACAGGCAAATAAGAAACTCCCCTGCCTCACCCGGAGACAGGGCCTAATGACGCGATTCTCATAGAATCGAGTCATTAGGCTCCACCACCATCGCGCGGACCCGCCGATACACAGTAATATTCACTAGGAAGTGGGCAGAATACGGGAGAAGTGCCTACCTTTCCAGGGGTGCGAGGGGTTACCTGAAAAATCGGGAGCCTCCCGCGACTTGCGGGGGGGGGGGGGGTAGGCAAGTATGGTACTATGCCAGTTTGTGCAGCACATTGAGGAGTCTATTTACTAAGCAGTGATAAGTGACAGAGTAAAAAGTGATAAGGTGCCAGCCAATCAGCTTCCAACTGCCATCTCACAGGCTGTGATTGAAAAATGACAGTTGGGAGCTGATTGGCTGGCACCTTATCACTTTTCACTCTGTCACTTATCACTGCTTAGTAAATAGACCCCAAAATTCCTTGTGCGCCTCCCCAGTAAGTGGATGCATGCCTATGCAGGCTTGTGTGG